>OU696579.1:6056000-6151000 GCA_916048095.2 Sacculina carcini | reverse complement strand
GTTTCAATGATATAATTCACTTCGTTCCTATTGATATCTGTGGACCAAATGTGATCGATCAGAGTCGCTGATGAATCGGTAACTCTGGTTGGTCTATTTATTAAGCTATAAAACGAGTACGAATGCATAAGATTGACAAAATGTTTGACATTCTCAGTTCTTTCTAATAAGTTTAGATTAAAGTCCCCAAAAATGGAAATGTTTTTATATTGGTTCACTCTCAGCGATTCGAGTATGTTTTCCAATACTTCGAGAAATTCTATAAATTTGCTATTCGGTGGTCTATATACACATATATTGATTAGTTTATTTTGCCCAACTGTAATTTCTGTACACAAGGTTTCAACACTTTCCGACTTAACCGTGAACTCATCAATTATCCTGGATGAATGCCTTTCATCGATAAAAATTACCACTCCACCTCCATGAACATTTCTACAATGTGCATGTATATTTATCCTGGTATTTCATAAAGTTGACAGTGCTCGGAATTTAATCTGACTTCAGTTAGCCCAATGACATCGAAATGATAAACTTCATAGTGAATGACTTCATCAACAAAAGTTTGTAAATTTTTGGGTATAGATCTTATGTTAAAGCTAATAATATTAAACGTGGAATAAGTTGGGTTGATCAGATCAGTTATATTACATATATATTCGGTTTTTACATTATCCGTTTTTTCAATTGGCTCGTTATCGAGAAAGTTATATGCATCTATAGATTGCTTATCCTCAAAATATAAAGAACGGTAATCATGCATGATATCAACCATGATGATAATCTAATCAGCCAAATAATTATTAGATGACTTGAAACTTTACTTGACGTTTGGTGCGTCCCTCCTGCGCTGGGACGCTGACCGCGCAGGACTGCGCTGACCTCTTGGTCCCGGCCGTGCTGCAGTCGTTGCAGCTGCAGGCACCTCCTCGGAGACCTGCAGGCCTCGGAGTCCTGTACCTGTCGGCACGGGCACCCGCTGGTGTTCGAATCGATCCTTGTCCTCAACTTGATGCCATCTTTCTTTGATGATTAGCTTGGCACCGCGGAAATAGGCTATTTTTCCCTCCCTCTTGGCTTGTTGGAGGAGAGGCATCTGTTCTCTTTTCTTCTCACGCGAAGCCGGACAGAGATCCTCGTTGATAAACATTTCTGTGCCCTTCAGTTTGTGTGCATTTCTCATCACCATGTCTTTGTCGCTCACATTATGAAATTTGACCAACACTGGTCTCGTACCATGTTCCCGTTGTTTTCCAACGCGATGAGCAGTGTCTATTTTAGCCGATGTCACTTGTAATTTGTCATTGAGAATTGTCTGCACTTTTGTTTCAACCTCCTCCGATGCTTCATTTCCACCGTCCACAATGCCATCAATCAGTACATTTTGACGGCGAGACTGATCTTCCTCGTAATTCTGTCTCGCTTCCAGCTGGTTGATTCTGATCTCGTATTCACAAATTTTCTTCGACATTTCTCGTTCTCGCTGATCACTTTCCTTTTTCTCCTTCATCATGTCCTCCATCTTTGCCTGAGAGAATTCCAGGCTTTTTTGTAGTTCATGAATTTGTTGTTTCATTTCATCACATTTCGCGTTTGTATTGGCAATGAATACCTCCAATACAGCCTTGAACGTCCCAGTTTGAGTTTCCAGCATAAGCTGTAACTGATCATTTGTAATAGGAGCCATCACAATTCAAATCGCAACCACCGAGTACGCACAAATCAAATCCAAGGTCACCACAAACTTAACTCGTCCACAATCAACCAAGACCAAAACACACTCGTCCACAATCAACCAAGACCAAAACACACACGTCCACACACGACCAAGACACAAAACACAAGTCACAAGTGTGTGTGTGTGTGTGTGTGTGTGCGTGTGTGTGTGTGTGTGTCTGTGTGTGTGAATACAGGTGTGTGTACCATAGCATTCAAACCCGCCCGTCGTGCGGAACATTCCAGAAATCAAAAGGCATAAAAATTAAAAAGGAAAAAGCGAATATAATTGAAAAGTATAAATTGTGAAATCTAAACTAATATAAAAGTCTGAGTCTAAATTTGCATATTATTATTTAAATAACTGACGAAATGTAATTCCGCCAATCCGCTTCACATTTAAACCCGCCCTTCGTGAGGAATAATTAATAAATCAAACACGAAACAAACACAATGAAAATATACTGCAAATTACTGTCATCTGTATTATTTTTGCTGCTGAATGCTATTGTTAAAGCTTTATATGCATACTAGCATAAAAACCCACCCGTTGTGCGGAACAATTCATAAAAATTTGCAAATTAAAAAATAAATGAGGTAAACTCATAAAAACCTTAATCAATTCAAAAGTCTAAATTTCATTATTTTATATTTTATTTTGACAAAATATTTTTACTCAGCCCGCCTCATACTTAAATTACTAATATTTATTCACAGCCCGCCCGACGTGCGAACTCAAACACGAAACAAACACAAAGAAACTTGATGAAAAACGACCAATAGAAAAAGTCAAATTTGTAAATTCTTGTTTTAATTATTGACGAAGTTTTTTCCCTCAACACTGCTCAAATTCACACCCGTTCTTCGTGTGTAGTAATTCAGAAGTGTAACACTATCAAAACAAACTTTCAGTCATGAAACTTTCAAAACAAACTTTCAGTCAAGAAACTTTCAAAACAAACTTTCAGTATGAAACCTTCAGTCATCTCTATAATTCTAGATTAATGCTTCAGCTAAAACAGCATATGCATATAGTTGGCATTGCATGATATTAAAACCCGCATCCTTATGCAGCTTAAGCGTATGCAACTTGAAATTAAACCAATTAAATAACACAGTAAAATTCAGTAGTTAACTTTGTTCCCAGTAGCTTTTTACCAGCCCGTCGTGCGGAATAATTGAGGTGTAAATATTGAGGACAATAAAGCCTTTCTATTCAGTATAGTGTAGCATTAATTAACCTTTACGCAATAAAACCACACCATCCATGCTTGGAGCTAATATGATGCATTCTTAATTGTGATTGGGCTAAAGTGGAATTTAATCGGTGTATATTCCTGTGTAATCGCAAGTGCGCATAATAGCTGTCAAATTGGTAATATGTCCTTTTGACTTTACACCGCCGTAACTTCTTTCAGAGACACTTTGGAAAATTAAAAATTATACCGCATTGTAGAAAACAAAATTTAGAGCACGATGGTATAATTTATTTTATTTGTAGAAAATTTTTACCGAGAAATAGTAGAAAAATGAATATATTTTAGTCGCCCGGTGTTCAAGTGTAATTTTTGATGTATTTGATAATTTTGCCAATTTTACACAGTTTTTGTATCATTTGCGGGTATAAATTATATCGTTTCTTGTAGAAAACAAAATTCTCTACACAATAGTATAATTTTTATAGCTCAAACTTTGCTGGTTTATGAGGCATAGATAGCGGAATATTGACCAAAATATTGCTTGTAACACGTTCAGTGATTGTCGCTAGTCCCACGCTTGTCCCACTGTTATATAGTCACGCTTTCTTACATATGTAAAAATTCGAGCACAAAAATTCTGTAGTATTTTCTGTAGCTTGTGTTGATGTTCTGAGCACGCGGTCCCACATACACTTATAAAATATGTTAAAATCGACGTGATGAAAGCCTTGATAAGCGATCTGTTTATGTGAATGATCAATGTTGCTAACGATTTGTGTGCCAGATTGTCGATATGCTGCTTAAAATCCAAATGCTTGTCTATTGTCACGTAATTTCATAAAATTTTGCACTGCTAAATTGGTTCCCATGAATTATATTATCATTTCCGGACAATATATAGTTTGTGCCTGCTAGTAGAATTTGTATTTTTCAGGATTTATTTTCATCTTGTTAGAAGAGAAATAATCATACGCGTGCTGCAGTTTTCGCTCGAGACTTTCTACATTGATCCCCAATTCAATTCGGCTCGAAGTAAGTATATGTCGTGTCGTCAGCATATTGTAATCTGTAGATGCGTGTGGTCGTCTGATATGTGCCATGCTAAGTTGTTGGAGAATATCAAAAACAGTTTACAGCTCAATCTACCTCCCTGAAATATCGACATGTTCGGCGTGGTCGGCTTGGTGTTAGACAAACGGTAACCACCTGCCGTAGCTGCTGTCTTCACCTGTTGTGTGTGTCCGCTTAAATAATTCTTGAATCATCGCTCATCAATGTTTCACGCTGACATTTTTCCAGCAGAAAGTTATGGACGACTATGTCGAATTTTTTTGTCAAATCGATCGATGTTAAAATGGTGACTGTCCTGTCTTGTATCGCACTTATATCGTATATATCGCCTGTATATATCGTGTGTGTTACATTGGGAGTGCATCGAAGGCAGCAGTGACACACATGTGTTTGTTGAGTGTTGGTCGCTTTGCACACATACACACACACACACACACACACACACACACACACACACACACACACATACACACACACACACTGATACACACCGCCTCCAATATCCAGTTCGTACACACTGCAGCCGGTTCAAGCCGGATATTTCTGGATATGCCGTCGCGAGTGGGCGAAAACAAGCAGCGGCCAGCAGCACGCACGCTGCACGTGACAGAGGCGATTCCAAAAGTCAGACACATACACACACACACACGAAGCATCAACCATATACCGTGTATGTAAAGTAAAGTAAATTGCATTTATTGCTCATCCATCAAGATATACATCATCAGGCTTTTCAGTACAATATGAGCATTCACACACTCACACACACACACCCAAGCCACCCATTGTAACGGCCGGTGAATCAGTTTCAGTATGTGACAATGTATTCCCAGGCTTAGTATACGAAAACAATCACTTGAAGCAGTAGGTGTACATGGTTCACATTTACAAATCCTTTGCACCAAACTTCCATACACACTCATACATAACGCGAAGCAGTTGAAGCTCAAGCCATCATAAGCCTTAGCATCACATATAATACATATAAACTTGGTGCCTTGGAAATAGCACTGTACGAAACAATGAAAGCACACCGGTTGATCACATGAAAAACACCATCCCTTTCAACTGCGCAATTTGCCCTTTTCGTCTAAGTGCGCCATAAACACAAACCGCAAAATATTTCACAAGTAGTATAACACTGCCATCTAGTGGTCGAATTTCAAGCGACCGCTACACTCCGCCCCGGATGCGAGCAAACGAGCATTAAAATAAAAACAACACGGTCAAAATTCGCTTGCTTTGAGCTCTGATATACTGCAACACTATCAGGCTGTCGATCCAGAAGAAAGAATCGGCGTTTTCAAGGCGGAGTTCGTCTTTGATCATTCTGTCGACCCTCACGGCCACAATCGCTGCTGAAAGTTCAAGCCGTGGAACAGTCATATGTTTCAATGGGGCCAAGCGAGATTTGGCCAAAAGAAACGAGCAGAATACACGTCCATCTTGATTCACCATGCGGATATATGAAACGGATCCGTAAGCGGCTTCTGAGGCGTCGTCAAAATGGTGAATCTGCACCTGTACAAGGCTTCCAAAATCCTGTGGTACATAGCATCGCGGTACGTTAAATCCATCAAGTGTTCCCAATTCTGTTAACCGCCTTTTCCATTTGACTTCATAGCTTGCTTCTAGCGGGTCGTCCCAGCCCACTTTTCGTCTGCATTCCTCCTGAAAGAGCAACTTTGCAAGCAACACGACTGGACTGAGAAATCCCAAGGGGTCATAAACCGAGCTGAGTACTCTCAGCAGCCCTCATTTCGTAAATTCAGCATTTGTGTTCTTGCACATGACTCCCAAAATGTCAATATTTGTGTCCCACTTGAGACCGAGTGCACGCTCGGTAGGAAGAAGAGAATCGAAATTTAAATTCCTACAGCTCTGTGCTCGCTCGCTATCAGGTACAGACTCCAATACTTCTTTACTGTTCGAGGTCCATTTGTTCAAACGGTATCCACCAAGCGACACCAATTTACACAGATTATACAACATTTTCTTGGCGTCGTCAACTGAAGGAACCGATTTCAGACAATCATCTGTCTCAGCATACCCTTTTTTAATGAGATCGCTCATGCTCTCAGAGTATGCCTGCTGTAGCAATGCATCATTCTCAAGTCTCCTTTTAAGTTTCACAAACCTTCGTTCAGCCATCCACCCGTTATCCGGCAATTCAACCGGTTCCTTCTTGAATGGGATGTCCACCTGGTAATGTTGGTCCATTAATTCAACTGATTTTTCCCAAATATCCATCACTCTTTTATCTTCAACAGAAAATTGCAGTTGTCCGTTTGACAATGATTGACCAAAATCGAGTTCCCAAAATCGTTCTACTTACGCTTCAAGAATCCTGTCGCGTCTGTCAGATGTGCGGATGAAATTACATACAGCGTTTGTCTCACCTCTTGCGTTTCCCAATGGCCCATTCACCGTCCAGCCGAGCACCGTCCTGACAGCGTACGGCTCTCCAGTCTCACCTGGACGAACTTCCAGCGGAACCAAGGCATCTGGCATATCTTGACCGATTATCAAAGATATCTGTGAATAATCTACACGAGGAATACAAAGGTTCCTGAGATGTTCCCACTGCTCTAGGTCAGACAAAGAAGGAATGCTCTCTCCTAATTCCGGAAATTTTTTCAATGAATACACATTTGGCAGTGAGATGGAATTACACGAACCCGGGAACCCATGATTAGAGTCGCAAAGTGGTGATATTTTCAAAGACACCTGCGTGGCCGGCGAATCCTTTGTCTCATGAATAGTCTCTAGCGACAGTGTGGTTCTCTTACCTTGAATATTTAGTCTTTCAATCAGCGTTCGGGAGCAGAAAGTTCGATTACTACCTGGGTCGAGAAGAGCGAAGGTTTTGGTGCCACCGGAACGGTCACTCTCACCTTGCACATGCACTGCAACCACCGGAAGTACCACCTTTGACTGTGAAAGTCCTGCACAAGCGTAACTACCAGCGGGCACACTATTTGCACTCAACGAGTCACAATTACTTCTTTGTGCCTCACTTCCGGGCACCTCACTTGAAGAAGTTCTTCTCGAAATAACTGCTTGATGGAGAAGAGACGAATGTTTGCCGCTGCAACCGTTTTGGTTACATCCTGGCGGCCGTCGACACTATCGTGCGCGATGATTGTCAAAATTCAAACAATTAAAACACTACTTATTGCTCCTGATAAAATCGAGTCTTCGAACACTATTCCATCCCTTGAATCTTTCACAGTCACTGATCCCATGGCCGATAACATTACAACATCTACAAGTGTACTTGTCATCACGTGGAAAACAGCTTGAGTTCAAATTGCTACCATCTATTTTGGTAGTAGCTCTGACTCCGACACTGAAGCCAGAAGCCTTAACATGTACTCTGTCCTTGTCTATAGGCGCAACGCATCCGAACATTGGGTCATTTGCTTCACCAGAGGCCTTATCAAGAAATTCCATCATCTGGTCTAAGCTCGGATAAGCGCCAGTCCTTTCTCTGGTTTCAAACGCTTCCTTTCTCCACCTCACTTGTAGGTAGATCGGGAATCTTCTCATGATCTTCACCATGATCTCATGACAGTTGAAACCCTTATGACCATTGGTTGCAGTGAGTATTTCAAAGCAATTTCTTACATCATCGACATAATCCTGGAGAGCCTCGCCGCTATGTGCCTTCACTATAGGTCCTTCACAAACCCTTGACACCGCAGTCCGACATATAGAGAATACATGGCCGAACCTCGCTCGGAGCAGCTCCTTCGCTCTCTGGTATCCTTCTTCCGGTCGCATCAAGGCACACGATTGAATGACCTTTAGCGCCTTACCAGTGCAATACTCAAATAGCTGAATCAGCCTATCGCCAGCTGGCACGCTACTGGAATCGACACAGCTAATAAATCTGTTGATAAAGGTCCAATACTGAGTCGGATCACCGTCAAAGGTCATCATGCTTACTCTCGGCAAACGCACAGCGTCGAGCATTCGGTTGTGCATCATCAAAAATGACCTCATAGAATCTGTCTGGTTATTACATTGTACGCCTACTCTAGAACTATCTTTCGCTGACCTGCTCAAGCTAGGAGCCAAACGGTTCGGCACTGAGAGATACGCGGTATTTTCGGCATGAGTACAAGGATGCTTATCAAACGACTCATCTTTGTCTGAGATGCACTGGTGCACATGAATATTGGTCTTCGAATGAGTCATCTCGGATTCATCCCGCATATGTGCTTGGTACATATTCACGTTTGCCGGCGGTACGGATTTAGACCCAAAGAGGGCTTTCATCGATTCCTCTTCGGCTGTAGCTGCGTCCAGTTGCATTGAGATTTGCACTCTCTCCTTTTCCAGGGAGATACTCTCTTCCTTTGGAGCTCAATGTCTTTCTCTTTTTCTAGTAGGCTAAGCTCGAGCTCTTGTTCCTCTCGTAAGGACGCAGCCTTCGCCTGTAGCGCTGCCCTCTTTGCTGCCAGCTTAGCAATAGAACTTGCAGCCGAAGCTGATGATATTACAGAACCCGCTTGAGACACACTTCGGTGCTCAGTCACATGATAAAATGGGTGCGCTTCGAAGAATTGTTTGGTTTCGGAAACTCTCTCAGCGACACTGTCCCGCATGCCATTTTCTTTCTCAACAGTCTCAGTTTGATTAGTTGGAATGCTGTCCAAGATTTCTTGATGAACTTTCAGAAACTCTTCATATGATTTGTCAATAGACTTCAACACATATGACATTTCTTCGATATCAACAAATTCATTTATGAGCTCAGCAACTCTGCTACATTTTTTCGTAATGCCCGAAGCAATACCGCCCCTGATACGATGTACATTTGTCAGGTCCATATTTTTTCCACGTAAATTTATCACGAACTAAATCAGTGTTTTGTACTTATGTAACGGCCGGTGAATCAGTTTCAGTATGTGACAATGTATTCCCAGGCTAAGTATACGAAAACAATCACTTGAAGCAGTAGGTGTACATGGTTCACATTCACAAATCCTTTGCACCAAACTTCCATACACACTCATACATAACGCGAAGCAGTTGAAGCTCAAGCCATCATAAACCTTAGCATCACAAATAATACATATAAACTTGGTGCCTTGGAAATAGCACTGTACGAAACAATGAAAGCACACCGGTTGATCACATGAAAACACCATCCCTTTCAACTGCGCAATTTGCCCTTTTCGTCTAAGTGAGCCATAAACACAAACCACAAAATATTTCGCAAGTAGTATAACACTGCCATCTAGTGGTCAAATTTCAAGCGACCGCTACACCCATTATTAACTACATATGTATGCGCATTCACAACATCATCATATATACATACATACGCAACATATACACATATATCATAACTCAAAAGGTTTGTGTGAATGAAATTTTCGAGTTGTGTTCGTGACAAAGTGTGCTTTCATGTAAATGTTCCGTATATATATATATATATATATATATATATATATATATATATACTAGCATTAAAACCCGCCCGTTGTGCGGAGCAATTCATAAAAATATTGCAAATTAAAAACAAATAAGGCAAACTCATAAAACCTTAATCAATTAAAAAGTCTAAATTTCATTATTTTTAATTTTCTTTGACAAAATATTTTCACTCAGCCCGCCTCATATTTAAACCCGGCCGACGTGCGGAATAATTCAGAACTCGAACACCATCCGTTCTGGTTCTTGAAGTCAAATCCATTAGTTTTGTATATGAATTCATTCTACACGATGAAATTGAACGTTTCATTGCTGCCCGCGGGACATTTTTATTTCATAAAAATGAGCCATCGCTTCGTTTGCGTTTGAAGCCCCTGATCATTGAACCAGCGAACCATGAACCAGCGCAATTATGTCACCTCATATTCAAGCATACATACACAAACAGACAGATAATTTCTTCTTTATGTATATATATATATATATATATATATATATATATATATATATATATATATATATATATATATATATATATATATATAGCATTCAAACCCTATTACCTATATTCAATATTCTATAACCCTATATTCAATTCATAAAAAATATGGAAAATTAAAAATGAAATAGGGTACCTCATAAAAATATTCATCTATTGAAAATTATTAGTTTAATTATTTTTATTTCGACAAAATATTTCCCCTCAGTCCGCCTGAGTCATTTTTAAGCCCGCCCGTCGTGCTGAATAATTCAGAACTCGAACACGATCCGTTCTGGATCTTGAAGTCAAATCCATTGGTTTTGTGTATTGATTAATTCTACAGGGTAAATTGAACGTTCTATTGTCTATAGTTGCTGCCCGCGGAGCATTTTTATTAAAAAATACCTTTTTTTAAATGAACCATTTGAAAAAATGAACTAAAAAATGGAAACACTTTTTTAAACCCGCCCCTCGTGCGGAACAATTCATACAATAAAATTCATATTTGAAGTCAAATCCATTGGTTTTGTGTATGGATTAATTATACAGGGGAAATTGAACGTTCTATTGTCTATAGTTGCTGACCGCGGAGCATTTTTAAAAAAAATTACCTTTTTTTAAATGAACCATTTGAAAAAATGAACTAAAACATTTTTTTAAACCCGCCCGTCGTGCGGAACAATTCATACAATAAAATTCATATCAAATCCATGAAGTATATTGAATACAAATTGAAAACCAAGAAATGTAACCTATAAATATCTTAACCAATAGAAAAGTCTAAATGTTAATATTTTTGTTCTTATTTTGACAAATATTATCCCTTAACCCGCCTGATATATAAATCTGCCCGTCGTGTGGTATAATTCAGAACACAAACACGAAACAAACAATGAAAGATGATGAAATCTTTTCATCAGAATGTTTCCAAACTATATTTATTACTTAACATCATTCCCCAATATCATTTGCTTAAGTACTATTTCGCTTTTACCGCTATAATATTTATTGTTAAAATTTATATATTTTCCGCTATCATTAAAACCCAATATAACCTGAGTCAAACCTACCCAACCCAACCCAACCATTCAATCTTGACCGCTCTCAGCCTAGTCTGAGGTGATTTAACTTATTAGTTTGTGATCACAAAATATACTGATGCGATCATAATTTGTAATCAGAAGACTGAGATTATCTACCCCAGGGGTCCCAAACACGCGGCCCACCAATACTTTTCTCTCAACCCGCCAATATAGTATCGGGACCAAACTGTAAGGCAGCTAAATTCACATTTGTTGCATAATGCGATATAATTATACACCATTATCATATTATCTCATAATTCCCGGTTAATGCTTCCACTAATGCATCATATTCAGACAGTTGTTATTTTTTGGATTACATCGATAATGCAGCCCTTGATATTACAGCCGATATTATATTATGCAATCTATATTCTGCTACGTATTATTCCTAATACATATATCATCAGATCGCAAAATATATTTAAAGGTTCACATCATTCTCCAAAATCATTTGCTTAAGAGCTATTCTACTTTTATCGCTAGAATATTTACTGCTAGCAAAATATCATATACCTCGCTATCATTTAAACCCACTCTTTATAGATACATTTAAATCGCCCGTCGTGCGGAACAGTTCATAAAATACAATTAATATTCAATTCATAAAAAAATTAGTGCAAATTGAAAAAGAAAAACAAACCCACAGGAAAGTTATAGCTAATATTAAACGTATATTTTCTATTAGACTTTTATAGTCTAAATGTGAAATTTATGTTTCAATTTAGAAAACATGTTTTTCCACAACCCGCCTCATATTTAAAGCTGCCCGTCGTGCGGAATAATTCAGAACTCAAACACGAAACAAACACAAATAAAATTGATGAAAAACGACCAATAGAAAGGTCAAATTTGTAAATTCTTGTTTTAATTATTGACGATGTTTTTCCCTCAACACTACTCAAATTCACACCCGTCCTTCGTGTGTAGTAATTCAGACGTGTAACACTATCAAAACAATGAAACATCTCTATAATTCCAGATTAATGCTTCCTCTAAAACAGCATATGCATATACTTGGCATTGCATGATATTACAACCCGTATCCTTATGCAACTCAAGCGTATGCAACTTGAAATTAAACCAATTAAATTACACAGTAAAATTCAGTAGCTTAATTTGTTCCAAGTAGCATTTTACCCGCCCGTTGTGCGGAACATTTGATGTGTAAATATTGAGGACAATAAAGACTTTCTATTCAGTATAGTGTAGCATTAATTAAAATGTACGCAAAAAAACCACACCATCCATGCTTGGAGATAATATGATGTATTCTTAATTGTGATTGGGCTTCAGTGAAATTTGATCGGTGTATATTCCTGTGTAATCGCAAGTGCGCATAATAGCTGTCAAATTGGCAATATGTCCTTTTGACTTTACACCGCCGTAACTTCCTTCAGATACCCTTTGGAAAATTACAAAATATACCGTATTGTAGAAAACAAGATTTCTAGCACGATGGTATAATTTATTTTCATGTATAACAAATATTTACTGAGAAATAGTAGAAAAATGAATTAATTTTAGTCGCCCGGTGTTCAAGTGTAATTTTGGATGTATTTGAGAATTTTGCCAATTTTACACGTTTTTTGTACCATTTGTGGGTATAAATTATAGCTTATATTGTAGAACACAAAATTCTCTACACAGTAGTATATTCCTGTGTAATCGCAAGTGCGTAAATTGTGATTGGACTTCAGTGAAATTAAATCAGTGTATATTCATGTGTAGTAGAAAAATGAATTAATTTTAGTCGCCCGGTGTTCAAGTGTAATTTTGGATGTATTTGAGAATTTTGCCAATTTTACACGTTTTTTGTATCTTTTGTGGGTATAAATTATAGCTTATCTTGTAGAACACAAAATTATCTACACAGTAGTATATTCACGTGTAATCGCAAGTGCGCATAATAGCTGTCAAATTGACAATGTGTCCTTTTGAATTTACACCGCCGTAACTGCCTTCAGATACACTTTGGAAAATTAAAAACTATACCGTATTGTAGAAAACAAAATTTTTAGCACGATGGTATAATTTATTTTCATGTATAACAAATAGTTACTGATAAATAGTAGAAAAATGAATTAATTTTAGTCGCTCGGTGTTCAAGTGTAATTTTGGATGTATTTGAGAATTTTGCCAATTTTACACGTTTTTTGTATCTTTTGTGGGTATAAATTATAGCTTATCTTGTAGAACATAAAAGTATCTACACAGTAGTATATTCATGTGTAATCGCAAGTGCGTAAATTGTGATTGGACTTCAGTGAAATTAAATCAGTGTATATTCATGTGTAGTAGAAAAATGAATTAATTTTAGTCGCCCGGTGTTCAAGTGTAATTTTGGATGTATTTGAGAATTTTGCCAATTTTACACGTTTTTTGTATCTTTTGTGGGTATAAATTATAGCTTATCTTGTAGAACACAAAATTATCTACACAGTAGTATATTCACGTGTAATCGCAAGTGCGCATAATAGCTGTCAAATTGACAATGTGTCCTTTTGAATTTACACCGCCGTAACTGCCTTCAGATACACTTTGGAAAATTAAAAACTATACCGTATTGTAGAAAACAAAATTTTTAGCACGATGGTATAATTTATTTTCATGTATAACAAATAGTTACTGATAAATAGTAGAAAAATGAATTAATTTTAGTCGCTCGGTGTTCAAGTGTAATTTTGGATGTATTTGAGAATTTTGCCAATTTTACACGTTTTTTGTATCTTTTGTGGGTATAAATTATAGCTTATCTTGTAGAACATAAAAGTATCTACACAGTAGTATATTCATGTGTAATCGCAAGTGCGCATAATAGCTGTCAAATTGGCAATATGTCCTTTTAAGTTTACACCGCCGTAACTTCCTTCAGATACACTTTGGAAAGGCGAGAATTATACCGTATTGTATAAAACAAAATTTCTAGCACGATGGTATAATTAATTTTGATGTGTGACAAATAGTTACTGAGAAATAGTAGAAAAATGAATTAATTTTAGTCACCCGGTGTTCAAGTGTAATTTTGGATGTATTTGAGAATTTTGCCAATTTTACACGTTTTTTGTATCATTTGTGGGTATAAATTAAAATATTTCTTGTAGAACACAAAATTCTCTACACAATAGTGAAATTTTTATAGCTGTACCATTGCTGGTTTATGAGGAATAGATAGCGGAATATTGACCAAAATATTCACGTTTTTGTGTGCTAATTTTGCCTTTTTGACTTTGTCATTTACACCTCACACCGCCGTAACTTTTTTTCAATACACTTTGGAAGATTAAAAATTATACCGTGTTGTAGAACATAAAATTCCCAGCATGGTGGTATTATTTATTCAGATGTGTGATAATTAGTTTTTGAGAAATAGAGAAAAAAGTATAGAAAATCGGACGCGTGGAGTTTAAAAAATATTTTGAATGTTGATTGAATTTTTTTCCTTTTTACATGTTTTATATTTAATTTTTGGGTATAAATTATAATTTGTTGAGTAAAACAAAAATTTGTCTACACAGTGGTATAACGTCTATAGTTGTACCATTGCTGGTTTAGGAGGAGTAGTCTTCAGAAAATTGACCTAAATTTTCGCGTTTTTCAGGGTTCATTTTGTCTTTTCACCGCTATAACTTTTTTTGGTTTCATTTTTAAAATTTAAAATTAAATCTAAAGTGTAGACAAGAAGCTTTCCAGCGTGATGGTATATATTGTTAGCGGGTACGCCCAGTGGTGGCCGAGAATTAGATGATAGAAAATGGACCAAGGATGGTGAACACACAGACACACACACACACAGACACACAGAGGATCTCTTTTATATATATACTAGCATTAAAACCCGCCCGTTGTGCGGAACAATTGATAAAAATATTGCAAATTAAAAATAAATAAGGCAAACTCATGAAAACCTTAATCAATTAAAAAGTCTAAATTTCATTATTTTTAATTTTATTTTGACAAAATATTTTCACTCAACCCGCCTCATATTTAAACCCGCCCGACGTGAGGAATAATTCAGAACTCGAACACCATCCGTTCTGGTTCTTGAAGTCAAATCCATTAGTTATGTATATGAATTTATTCTACACGTTGAAATTAAACGTTTTATTGCTGCCCGCGGGACATTTTTATTTTATAAAAATGAGCCATCCCTTCGTTTGCGTTTGAAGCCCCTGGTCTATACCATTGAATCCGCGCAATTATGTCACCTCATATTCAAGCATACATACACAGACAGACAGATAATTTCTTCTTTATGTATAGATATACCATTGAACCTGCGCAATTATGTCACCTCATATTCAAGCATACATACACAGACAGACAGATAATTTCTTCTTTATGTATACACTAGCATTAAAACCCGCCCGTTGTGCGGAGCAATTCATAAAAATATTGCAAATTAAAAACAAATAAGGCAAACTCATAAAAACCTTAATCAATTAAAAAGTCTAAATTTCATTATTTTTAATTTTATTTTGACAAAATATTTTCACTCAGCCCGCCTCATATTTAAACCCGGCCGACGTGCGGAATAATTCAGAACTCGAACACCATCCGTTCTGGTTCTTGAAGTGAAATCCATTAGTTTTGTATATGAATTCATTCTACACGGTGAAATTGAACGTTTTATTGCTGCCCGCGGGACATTTTTATTTCATAAAAATGAGCCATCGCTTCGTTTGCGTTTGAAGCCCTTGATCATTGAACCAGCGAACCATGAACCAGCGCAATTATGTCACCTCATATTCAAGCATACATACACAGACAGACATATAATTTTTTCTTTATGTATACACTTTATGTATTAAAACCCGCCCGTTGTGCGGAGCAATTCATAACATGAAATTCATATTCAATTCATAAAAATATGGAAAAATAAAAATAAAATAGGGTACACTCATAGAAATATTAATCAATTGAAAATTATAAGTTTAATTATTTTTATTTCGACAAAATATTTCCCCTCAGTCCGCCTGAGTCATTTTTAAACCCGCCCGTCGTGCTGAATAATTCAGAACTCGAACACGATCCGTTCTGCATCTTGAAGTCAAATCCATTAGTTTTGTGTATGGATTAATTCTACAGGGGAAATTGAACGTTCTATTGTCTATAGTAGCTGCCCGCGGAGCATTTTTATTTTTAAAAAAATACCTCTTTTTAAATGAACCATTTGAAAAAAATGAACTAAAAAATGGAAACACTTTTTTTAAACCCGCCCGTCGTGCGGAACAATTCATACAATAAAATTCATATTTAAAGTCAAATCCATTGGTTTTGTGTATGGATTAATTCTACAGGGGAAATTGAACGTTCTATTGTCTATAGTTGCTGCCCGCGGAACATTTTTATTTTTAAAAAAATTACCTTATCTTAAATGAACCATTTGAAAAAATGATCTAAAAAAACACTTTTTTAAACCCACCCGACGTGCGGAACAATTCATGCAATAAAATTCATATCAAATCCATAAAATATAATGAATACAAATTGAAAACCAAAAAATGTAACCTATAAATACCTTAACCAATAGAAAAGTCTAAATGTGAATATTCTTGTTCTTATTTTGACAAATATTATCCCTCAACCCGCCTGATATATAAATCTGCCCGTCGTGTGGTGTAATTCAGAACACAAACACGAAACAAACAATGAAAGATGATGAAATCTTTTCATCAGAATGTTTCCAAACTATATTTATTACTTAACATCATTTCCCAATATCATTTGCCTAAGTACTATTTCACTTTTACCGCTATAATATTTATTGCTAAAATTTATATATTTTCCGCTATCATTAAAACCCAATATAACCTGAGTCAAACCTACCCAACCCAACCCAACCATCCAATCTTGACCGCTCTCAGCCTAGTCTGAGGTTATTTAACTTATTAGTTTGTGATCACAAAATATACTGATGCGATCATAATTTGTAATCAGAAGACTGAGATTATCTACCCCAGGGGTCCCAAACACGCGGCCCACCAATACTTTTCTCTCAACCCGCCAATGTAGTATCGGGACCAAACTGTAAGGCAGCTAAATTCACATTTGCTGCATAATGCGATATAATTATACACCATTATCATATTATCTCATAATTCCCGGTTAATGCTTCCACTAATGCATCATATTCATACAGTTGTTATTTTTTGGATTACACCGATATTACAGCCCTTGATATTACAGCCGATATTATATTATGCAATCTATATTCTGCTACGTATTATTCCTAATACATATATAATATCATCAGATCGCAAAATATATTTAAAGGTTCACATCATTCTCCAAAATCATTTGCTTAAGAGCTATTCTACTTTTATCGCTAGAATATTTACTGCTAGCAAAATATCATATACCTCGCTATCATTTAAACCCACTCTTTATAGATACATTTAATTCGCCCGTCGTGCGGAACAGCTCATAAAATATAATTAATATTCAATTCATAAAAAAATTAGTGCAAATTGAAAAAGAAAAACAAACCCACAGGAAAGTTATAGCTAATATAAAAGTCTAAATGTGAAATTTATGTTTCAATTTAGAAAACATGTTTTTCCACAACACTATCAAAACAATGCAATCTTCTGTCATCTCTATAATTCCAGGTTAATGCTTCCGCTAAAACAGCATAAGTTGGCATTACATGATATTGCAGCCCATATCCTTATGCAACTTATGCTTATGCAACTTGAAATTAAACCAATTAAATTACACAGTTAAATTCAGTAGTTTACTTTGTTCCCAATAGCATTTTACCCGCCCGTCGTGCGGAACGTTATTGAGGACAATAAAGCCTTTATATTCAGTAGAGTGTAGCATTAATTAAACTGTACGCAATAAAACCACACCATCCATGCTTGGAGATAATATGATGCATTCTTAATTGTGATTGGGCTTCAGTGAAATTTAATCGGTGTATATTCCTGTGTAATCGCAAGTACGCATAATAGCTGTCAAATTGGCAATATGTCCTTTTGACTTTACACCGCCGTAACTTCCTTCAGATACCCTTTGGAAAATTACAAATTATACCGTATTGTAGAAGACAAGATTTCTAGAACGATGGTATAATTTATTTTTATGTGTAACAAATAGTTACTGAGAAATAGTAGAAAAATGAATTAATTTTAGTCGCACGGTGTTCAAGTGTAATTTTGGATGTATTTGAGAATTTTGCCAATTTTACACGTTTTTTGTATCATTTGTGGGTATAAATTATAGCTTATCTTGTAGAACACAAAATTCTCTACACAGTAGTATATTCCTGTGTAATCGCAAGTGCGTAAATTGTGATTGGACTCCAGTGAAATTTAATCAGTGTATATTCATGTGTAATCGCAAGTACGCATAATAGCTGTCAAATTGGCAACATGACATTTTGACTTTACACCGGCGTAACTTCCTTCAGATACACTTTGGAAAATTAAAAATTATACCGTACTGTAGGAAACAAAATTTCTAGCACGATGGTATAATTAATTTTAATGTATGACAAATAGTTCCTGAGAAATGGGTATAAAAATGAATAAATTGTAGTCACCCGGTGTTCAAGTGTAATTTTGGATGTATTTGAGAATTTTGCCAATTTTACACGTTTTTTGTATAATTTGTGGGTATAAATTACACCTTTTCTTGTAGAACACAAAATTCTCTACACAGTAGTATATTCCTGTGTAATCGCAAGTGCGAAAAATAGCTGTCAAATTGGCAATATGTCCTTTTGACTTTACACCGCCGTCACTTCCTTCAGATACACTTTGGAAAATTAAGAATTATACCGCATTTTAAAAAATACAATTTCCAGCACGATGATATAATTTATTTTAATGTGTGACAAATAGTTCCTGAGAAATAGGTAGAAAAATGAATTAATTTAGGCGCCCGGTGATCAAGTGTAATTTTGGATGTATTTGACAATTTTGCCAATTTTACACCTTTTTTGTATCATTTGTGGGTATAAATTATAACTTTTCTTGTAGAAGACAAAATTATCTACACAATAGTATAATTTTTATAGCCGTACCATTGCTGGTTTATGAGGAATAGATAGGGGAATATTTACCAAAATTTTCGCGTTTTTCAGGGTTCATTTTGTCTTTTCACCGCGATAAATTTTTTTGGTTTTATTTTTAAAATTTTAAATTCATCTCATCGTGTAGACAAGAAAATTTCCAGCGTAATGGTATAAATTGTTGGCGGGTACACCAAGTGGTTACCGAGTAGCAGCTTGCTGAAAATGTGACCAAGGAGGATGGGACAGACAAACAGACAGACAGACAGACAGACAGAGGATCTCTTTTATATATATAGATATATATATATATATATCTATCTATATATATAAAAGAGATCCTCTGTGTGTGTGTCTGTGTGTGTGTGTGTGTGTGTGTGTGTGTGTTCGACCCTCCTTGGTCCATTTTCTATCAGCTATTATTCGGCCACCACTCAGCCTACCCGCTAACAATTTATACCATCACGTTGGAAATTTTCTTGTCTACACTTTAGATTAAATTTTAAATTTCACAAATGAAATCAAAAAAAGTTATAGCGGTGAAAAGGCAAAATGAACCCTGAAAAATGCGAAAATTTTGGTCAATGCTCTGCCATCTACTCCTCATAAACCAGAAATGGTACAGCCAAACAGATTATACCACTGTGTAGAGAATTTTCTGTTCTACAAGATAGGTTATAATTCATATCCAAAAATAGAACATAAAAGATGTAAACATGACAAAATTTCAATCTATATTCAAAATTATATTTATACTCCACGCGTCCGATTTTCTATACTTTTTTCTCTATGTATCAATAACTAATTATCACACAACTAAATAAATAATACCATCATGCTGGGAATTTTGTTTGCTACAACACGGTATAATTTTTAATTTTCCAAAGTGTATTGAAAAAAAGTTACGGCGGTGTGAAGTCAAAATGACAAAGTCAAAAATGCAAAATTAGCACTGGAAACCGTGAATGTTTTGGTAAATATTCCCCTATCTATTCCTCATAAACCAGCAATGGTACAGCTATAAAAATTATACTATTCTGTAGATAATTTTGTGTTCTACAAGAAAAGGTATAATTTATACCCACAAATGATACAAAAAATGTGTAAAATTGGCAAAATTGTCAAATACATCCAAAATTACACTTGATCACCGGGCGCCTAAATTAATTCATTTTTCTACCTATTTCTCAGGAACTATTTGTCACACATTAAAATAAATTATATCATCGTGCTGGAAATTATATTTTTTAAAATGCGGTATAATTCTTAATTTTCCAAAGTGTATCTGAAGGAAGTGACGGCGGTGTAAAGTCAAAAGGACATATTGCCAATTTGACAGCTATTATGCGCACTTGCGATTACACAGGAATATACTACTGTGTAGAGAATTTTGTGTTCTACAAGAAAAAGTGTAATTTATACCCACAAATGATACAAAAAACGTGTAAAATTGGCAAAATTCTCAAATACATCCAAAATTACACTTGAACACCGGGTGACTACAATTTATTCATTTTTATACCCATTTCTCAGGAACTGTTTGTCATACATTAAAATTAATTATACCATCGTGCTATAAATTTTGTTTTCTACAATACGGTATAATTTTTAATTTTCCAAAGTGTATCTGAAGGAAGTTACGGCGGTGTAAAGTCAAATTGTCATGTTGCCAATTTGACAGCTATTATGCGCACTTGCGATTACACAGGAATATACTACTGTGTAGAGAATTTTGTGTTCTACAAGAAAAGGTGTAATTTATACCCACAAATGATACAAAAAACGTGTAAAATTGGCAAAATTCTCAAATACATCCAAAATTACACTTAAACACCGGGCGACTAAAATTAATTCATTTTTCTACTATTTCTCAGTAACTATTTGTTACACATAAAAATAAATTATACCATCGTTCTAGAAATCTTTTCTTCTACAATACGGTATAATTTGTAATTTTCCAAAGGGTATCTGAAGGAAGTTACGGCGGTGTAAAGTCAAAAGGACATATTGCCAATTTGACAGCTATTATGCGCACTTGCGATTACACAGGAATATACACCGATTAAATTTCACTGAAGCCCAATCACAATTAAGAATGCATCATATTATCTCCAAGCATGGATGGTGTGGTTTTATTGCGTACAGTTTAATTAATGCTACACTCTACTGAATATAAAGGCTTTATTGTCCTCAATAACGTTCCGCACGACGGGCGGGTAAAATGCTATTGGGAACAAAGTAAACTACTGAATTTAACTGTGTAATTTAATTGGTTTAATTTCAAGTTGCATAAGCATAAGTTGCATAAGGATATGGGTTGCAATATCATGTAATGCCAACTTATGTATTATTCTTAATTTTCCAAAGTGTATCTGAATTTTTCAAAGTGTATCTGAAGTGTTATGAATTGCTCCGCACAACGGGCGGGTTTTAATGCTATATATATATATATCTATATATATAAAAGAGATCCTCTGTGTGTGTGTCTGTGTGTGTGTGTGTGTGTGTGTGTGTGTGTTCGACCCTCCTTGGTCCATTTTCTATCAGCTATTATTCGGCCACCACTCAGCCTACCCGCTAACAATTTATACCATCACGTTGGAAATTTTCTTGTCTACACTTTAGATTAAATTTTAAATTTCACAAATGAAATCAAAAAAAGTTATAGCGGTGAAAAGGCAAAATGAACCCTGAAAAATGCGAAAATTTTGGTCAATGCTCTGCCATCTACTCCTCATAAACCAGAAATGGTACAGCCAAACAGATTATACCACTGTGTAGAGAATTTTCTGTTCTACAAGATAGGTTATAATTCATATCCAAAAATAGAACATAAAAGATGTAAACATGACAAAATTTCAATCTATATTCAAAATTATATTTATACTCCACGCGTCCGATTTTCTATACTTTTTTCTCTATGTATCAATAACTAATTATCACACAACTAAATAAATAATACCATCATGCTGGGAATTTTGTTTGCTACAACACGGTATAATTTTTAATTTTCCAAAGTGTATTGAAAAAAAGTTACGGCGGTGTGAAGTCAAAATGACAAAGTCAAAAATGCAAAATTAGCACTGGAAACCGTGAATGTTTTGGTAAATATTCCCCTATCTATTCCTCATAAACCAGCAATGGTACAGCTATAAAAATTATACTATTCTGTAGATAATTTTGTGTTCTACAAGAAAAGGTATAATTTATACCCACAAATGATACAAAAAATGTGTAAAATTGGCAAAATTGTCAAATACATCCAAAATTACACTTGATCACCGGGCGCCTAAATTAATTCATTTTTCTACCTATTTCTCAGGAACTATTTGTCACACATTAAAATAAATTATATCATCGTGCTGGAAATTATATTTTTTAAATGCGGTATAATTCTTAATTTTCCAAAGTGTATCTGAAGGAAGTGACGGCGGTGTAAAGTCAAAAGGACATATTGCCAATTTGACAGCTATTATGCGCACTTGCGATTACACAGGAATATACTACTGTGTAGAGAATTTTGTGTTCTACAAGAAAAAGTGTAATTTATACCCACAAATGATACAAAAAACGTGTAAAATTGGCAAAATTCTCAAATACATCCAAAATTACACTTGAACACCGGGTGACTACAATTTATTCATTTTTATACCCATTTCTCAGGAACTGTTTGTCATACATTAAAATTAATTATACCATCGTGCTATAAATTTTGTTTTCTACAATACGGTATAATTTTTAATTTTCCAAAGTGTATCTGAAGGAAGTTACGGCGGTGTAAAGTCAAAATTGTCATGTTGCCAATTTGACAGCTATTATGCGCACTTGCGATTACACAGGAATATACTACTGTGTAGAGAATTTTGTGTTCTACAAGAAAAGGTGTAATTTATACCCACAAATGATACAAAAAACGTGTAAAATTGGCAAAATTCTCAAATACATCCAAAATTACACTTAAACACCGGGCGACTAAAATTAATTCATTTTTCTACTATTTCTCAGTAACTATTTGTTACACATAAAAATAAATTATACCATCGTTCTAGAAATCTTTTCTTCTACAATACGGTATAATTTGTAATTTTCCAAAGGGTATCTGAAGGAAGTTACGGCGGTGTAAAGTCAAAAGGACATATTGCCAATTTGACAGCTATTATGCGCACTTGCGATTACACAGGAATATACACCGATTAAATTTCACTGAAGCCCAATCACAATTAAGAATGCATCATATTATCTCCAAGCATGGATGGTGTGGTTTTATTGCGTACAGTTTAATTAATGCTACACTCTACTGAATATAAAGGCTTTATTGTCCTCAATAACGTTCCGCACGACGGGCGGGTAAAATGCTATTGGGAACAAAGTAAACTACTGAATTTAACTGTGTAATTTAATTGGTTTAATTTCAAGTTGCATAAGCATAAGTTGCATAAGGATATGGGTAGCAATATCATGTAATGCCAACTTATGTATTATTCTTAATTTTCCAAAGTGTATCTGAATTTTTCAAAGTGTATCTGAAGTGTTATGAATTGCTCCGCACAACGGGCGGGTTTTAATGCTATATATATATATATATATACATAAAGAAGAAATTATCTGTCTGTCTGTGTATGTATGCTTGAATATGAGGTGACATAATTGCGCTGGTTCATGGTTCGCTGGTTCAATGATCAGGGGCTTCAAACGCAAACGAAGCGATGGCTCATTTTTATGAAATAAAAATGTCCCGCGGGCAGCAATAAAACGTTCAATTTCACCGTATAGAATGAATTCATATACAAAACTAATGGATTTGACTTCAAGAACCAGAACGGATGGTGTTCGAGTTCTGAATTATTCCTCACGTCGGGCGGGTTTAAATATGAGGCGGGATGAGTGAAAATATTTTGTCAAAATATAATTAAAAATAATGAAATTTAGACCTTTTAATTGATTAATGTTTTCATGAGTTTGCCTTATTTATTTTTAATTTGCAATATTTTTATGAATTGCTCCGCACAACGGGCGGGTTTTAATGCCATATATATACATAAAGAAGAAATTATCTGTCTGTCTGTGTATGTATGCTTGAATATTAGGTGACATAATTGCGCTGGTTCATGGTTCGCTGGTTCAATGATCAGGGGCTTCAAACGCAAACGGAGCGATGGCTCATTTTTATGAAATAAAAATGTCCCGCGGGCAGCAATAAAACGTTCAATTTCACCGTATAGAATGAATTCATATACAAAACTAATGGATTTGACTTCAAGAACCAGAACGGATGGTGTTCGAGTTCTGAATTTTTCCTCACGTCGGGCGGGTTTAAATATGAGGCGGGTTGAGTGAAAATATTTTGTCAAAATAAAATTAAAAATAATGAAATTTAGACTTTTTAATTGATTAAGGTCTTCATGAGTTTGCCTTATTTATTTTTAATTTGCAATATTTTTATGAATTGTTCCGCACAACGGGCGGGTTTTAACGCGGTTTTAATGCTATATATATACATAAAGAAGAAATTATCTGTCTGTCTGTGTATGTATGCTTGAATATGAGGTGACATAATTGCGCTGGTTCATGGTTCGCTGGTTCAATGATCAGGGGCTTCAAACGCAAACGAAGCGATGGCTCATTTTTATGAAATAAAAATGTCCCGCGGGCAGCAATAAAACGTTCAATTTCACCGTGTAGAATGAATTCATATACAAAACTAATGGATTTGACTTCAAGAACCAGAACGGATGGTGTTCGAGTTCTGAATTATTCCGCACGTCGGCCGGGTTTAAATATGAGGCGGGCTGAGTGAAAATATTTTGTCAAAATGTAAATTAAAAATAATGAAATTTAGACTTTTTAATTGATTAAGGTCTTTATGAGTTTGCCTTATTTATTTTTAATTTGCAATATTTATATGAATTGTTCCGCACAACGGGCGGGTTTTAATGCTAGTCTATATATATAAAAGAGATCCTCTGTGTGTCTGTCTGTCTGTGTGTGTGTGTGTGTGTGTGTGTGTGTTCGACCCTCCTTGGTCCATTTTCTATCAGCTATTATTCGGCCACCACTCAGCCTACCCGCTAACAATTTATACCATCACGTTGGAAATTTTCTTGTCTACACTTTAGATTAAATTTTAAATTTCAAAAATGAAATCAAAAAAAGTTAGAGCGGTGAAAAGACAAAATGAACCCTGAAAAATGCGAAAATTGTGGTCAATGCTCTGCCATCTACTCCTCATAAACCAGAAATGGTACAGCCAAACAGATTATACCACTGTGTAGAGAATTTTCTGTTCTACAAGATAGGTTATAATTCATATCCAAAAATAGAACATAAAAGATGTAAACATGACAAAATTTCAATCTATATTCAAAATTATATTTATACTCCACGCGTCCGATTTTCTATACTTTCTTCTCTATGTATCAAAAACTAATTATCACACAACTAAATAAATAATACCATCATGCTGGGAATTTTGTTTGCTACAACACGGTATAATTTTTAATTTTCCAAAGTGTAATAAAAAAAAGTTACGGCGGTGTGAAGTCAAAATGACAAAGTCAAAAATGCAAAATTAGCACTGGAAACCGTGAATGTTTTGGTAAATATTCCCCTATCTATTCCTCATAAACCAGCAATGGTACAGCTATAAAAATTATACTATTGTGTAGATAATTTTGTGTTCTACAAGAAAAGTTATAATTTATACCCACAAATGATACAAAAAATGTGTAAAATTGGCAAAATTGTCAAATACATCCAAAATTACACTTGATCACCGGGCGCCTAAATTAATTCATTTTTCTACCTATTTCTCAGGAACTATTTGTCACACATTAAAATAAATCATATCATCGTGCTGGAAATTGTATTTTTTAAAATGCGGTATAATTCTTAATTTTCCAAAGTGTATCTGAAGGAAGTGACGGCGGTGTAAAGTCAAAAGGACATATTGCCAATTTGACAGCTATTATGCGCACTTGCGATTACACAGGAATATACTACTGTGTAGAGAATTTTGTGTTCTACAAGATAAGCTATAATTTATACCCACAAATGATACAAAAAACGTGTAAAATTGGCAAAATTCTCAAATACATCCAAAATTACACTTGAACACCGGGTGACTACAATTTATTCATTTTATACCCATTTCTCAGGAACTATTTGTCATACATTAAAATTAATTATACCATCGTGCTAGAAATTTTGTTTCCTACAGTACGGTATAATTATTAAGTTTCCAAAGTGTATCTGAAGGAAGTTACGCCGGTGTAAAGTCAAAATGTCATGTTGCCAATTTGACAGCTATTATGCGTACTTGCGATTACACATGAATATACACTGATTAAATTTCACTGAAGTCCAATCACAATTTACGCACTTGCGATTACACAGGAATAGACTACTGTGTAGAGAATTTTGTGTTCTACAAGATAAGCTATAATTTATACCCACAAATGATACAAAAAACGTGTAAAATTGGCAAAATTCTCAAATACATCCAAAATTACACTTGAACACCGGGCGACTAAAATTAATTCATTTTTCTACTATTTCTCAGTAACTATTTGTTACACATAAAAATAAATTATACCATCGTTCTAGAAATCTTTTCTTCTACAATACGGTATAATTTGTAATTTTCCAAAGGGTATCTGAAGGAAGTTACGGCGGTGTAAAGTCAAAAGGACATATTGCCAATTTGACAGCTATTATGCGCACTTGCGATTACACAGGAATATACACCTATTAAATTTCACTGAAGCCCAATCACAATTAAGAATGCATCATATTATCTCCAAGCATGGATGGTGTGGTTTTATTGCGTACAGTTTAATTAATGCTACACTCTACTGAATATAAAGGCTTTATTGTCCTCAATAACGTTCCGCACGACGGGCGGGTAAAATGCTATTGGGAACAAAGTAAACTACTGAATTTAACTGTGTAATTTAATTGGTTTAATTTCAAGCTGCATAAGCATAAGTTGCATAAGGATATGGGTTGCAATATCATGTAATGCCAACTTATGCTGTTTTAGCGGAAGCATTAACCTGGAATTATAGAGATGACAGAAGGTTGCATTGTTTTGATAGTGTTGTGGAAAAACATGTTTTCTAAATTGAAACATAAATTTCACATTTAGACTTTTAGATTAGCTATAACTTTCCTGTGGGTTTGTTTTTCTTTTTCAATTTGCACTAATTTTTTTATGAATTGAATATTAATTATATTTTATGAACTGTTCCGCACGACGGGCGAATTAAATGTATCTATAAAGAGTGGGTTTAAATGATAGCGAGGTATATGATATTTTGCTAGCAGTAAATATTCTAGCGATAAAAGTAGAATAGCTCTTAAGCAAATGATTTTGGAGAATGATGTGAACCTTTAAATATATTTTGCGATCTGATGATATATGTATTAGGAATAATACGTAGCAGAATATAGATTGCATAATATAATATCGGCTGTAATATCAAGGGCTGCATTATCGATGTAATCCAAAAAATAACAACTGTCTGAATATGATGCATTAGTGGAAGCATTAACCGGGAATTATGAGATAATATGATAATGGTGTAAAATTATATCGCATTATGCAACAAATGTGAATTTAGCTACCTTACAGTTTGGTCCCGATACTATATTGGCGGGTTGAGAGAAAAGTATTGGTGGGCCGCGTGTTTGGGACCCCTGGGGTAGATAATCTCAGTCTTCTGATTACAAATTATGATCGCATCAGTATATTTTGTGATCACAAACTAATAAGTTAAATCACCTCAGACTAGGCTGAGAGCGGTCAAGATTGAATGGTTGGGTTGGGTTGGGTAGGTTTGACTCAGGTTATATTGGGTTTTAATGATAGCGGAAAATATGTAAATTTTAACAATAAATATTATAGCGGTAAAAGTGAAATAGTACTTAAGCAAATGATATTGGGGAATGATGTTAAGTAATAAATATAGTTTGGAAACAGTCTGATGAAAAGATTTCATCATCTTTCATTGTTTGTTTCGTGTTTGTGTTCTGAATTATACCACACGACGGGCAGATTTATATATCAGGCGGGTTGAGGGATAATATTTGTCAAAATAAGAACAAAAATATTCACATTTAGACTTTTCTATTGGTTAAGATATTTATAGGTTACATTTTTTGCTTTTCAATTTGTATTCATTATATTTTATGGATTTGATATGAATTTTATTGTATGAATTGTTCCGCACGACGGGTGGGTTTAAAAAAGTGTTTTTAGATCATTTTTTCAAATGGTTCATTTAAAAAAAGTTTTTTTTTTTAAATAAAAATGTTCCGCGGGCAGCAACTATAGACAATAGAACGTTCAATTTACCCTGTAGAATTAATCCATACACAAAACCAATGGATTTGACTTCAAGATGCAGAACGGATCGTGTTCGAGTTCTGAATTATTCAGCACGACGGGCGGGTTTAAAAATGACTCAGGCGGACTGAGGGGAAATATTGTGTCGAAATAAAAATAATTAAACTTATAATTTTCAATTGATTAATATTTTTATGAGTGTACCCTATTTCATTTTTATTTTTCCATATTTTTTATGAATTGAATATGAATTTCATGTTATGAATTGCTCCGCACAACGGGCGGGTTTTAATGCTATATATATACATAAAGAAGAAATTATCTGTCTGTCTGTGTATGTATGCTTGAATATGAGGTGACATAATTGCGCTGGCTCATGGTTCGCTGGTTCAATTATCAGGGGCTTCAAACGCAAACGAAGCGATGGCTCATTTTTATGAAATAAAAATGTCCCGCGGGCAGCAATAAAACGTTCAATTTCACCGTATAGAATGAATTCATATACAAAACTAATGGATTTGACTTCAAGAACCAGAACGGATGGTGTTCGAGTTCTGAATTTTTCCTCACGTCGGGCGGGTTTAAATTTGAGGCGGGTTGAGTGAAAATATTTTGTCAAAATAAAATTAAAAATAATGAAATTTAGACTTTTTAATTGATTAAGGTCTTCATGAGTTTGCCTTATTTATTTTTAATTTGCAATATTTTTATGAATTGTTCCGCACAACGGGCGGGTTTTAATGCGGTTTTAATGCTATATCTATATATATAAAAGAGATCCTCTGTGTGTCTGTCTGTCTGTGTGTGTGTGTGTGTGTGTGTGTGTGTTCGACCCTCCTTGGTCCATTTTCTATCAGCTATTATTCGGCCACCACTCAGCCTACCCGCTAACAATTTATACCATCACGTTGGAAATTTTCTTGTCTACACTTTAGATTAAATTTTAAATTTCAAAAATGAAATCAAAAAAAGTTAGAGCGGTGAAAAGACAAAATGAACCCTGAAAAATGCGAAAATTGTGGTCAATGCTCTGCCATCTACTCCTCATAAACCAGAAATGGTACAGCCAAACAGATTATACCACTGTGTAGAGAATTTTCTGTTCTACAAGATAGGTTATAATTCATATCCAAAAATAGAACATAAAAGATGTAAACATGACAAAATTTCAATCTATATTCAAAATTATATTTATACTCCACGCGTCCGATTTTCTATACTTTCTTCTCTATGTATCAAAAACTAATTATCACACAACTAAATAAATAATACCATCATGCTGGGAATTTTGTTTGCTACAACACGGTATAATTTTTAATTTTCCAAAGTGTAATAAAAAAAAGTTACGGCGGTGTGAAGTCAAAATGACAAAGTCAAAAATGCAAAATTAGCACTGGAAACCGTGAATGTTTTGGTAAATATTCCCCTATCTATTCCTCATAAACCAGCAATGGTACAGCTATAAAAATTATACTATTGTGTAGATAATTTTGTGTTCTACAAGAAAAGTTATAATTTATACCCACAAATGATACAAAAAATGTGTAAAATTGGCAAAATTGTCAAATACATCCAAAATTACACTTGATCACCGGGCGCCTAAATTAATTCATTTTTCTACCTATTTCTCAGGAACTATTTGTCACACATTAAAATAAATCATATCATCGTGCTGGAAATTGTATTTTTTAAAATGCGGTATAATTCTTAATTTTCCAAAGTGTATCTGAAGGAAGTGACGGCGGTGTAAAGTCAAAAGGACATATTGCCAATTTGACAGCTATTATGCGCACTTGCGATTACACAGGAATATACTACTGTGTAGAGAATTTTGTGTTCTACAAGATAAGCTATAATTTATACCCACAAATGATACAAAAAACGTGTAAAATTGGCAAAATTCTCAAATACATCCAAAATTACACTTGAACACCGGGTGACTACAATTTATTCATTTTATACCCATTTCTCAGGAACTATTTGTCATACATTAAAATTAATTATACCATCGTGCTAGAAATTTTGTTTCCTACAGTACGGTATAATTATTAAGTTTCCAAAGTGTATCTGAAGGAAGTTACGCCGGTGTAAAGTCAAAATGTCATGTTGCCAATTTGACAGCTATTATGCGTACTTGCGATTACACATGAATATACACTGATTAAATTTCACTGAAGTCCAATCACAATTTACGCACTTGCGATTACACAGGAATAGACTACTGTGTAGAGAATTTTGTGTTCTACAAGATAAGCTATAATTTATACCCACAAATGATACAAAAAACGTGTAAAATTGGCAAAATTCTCAAATACATCCAAAATTACACTTGAACACCGGGCGACTAAAATTAATTCATTTTTCTACTATTTCTCAGTAACTATTTGTTACACATAAAAATAAATTATACCATCGTTCTAGAAATCTTTTCTTCTACAATACGGTATAATTTGTAATTTTCCAAAGGGTATCTGAAGGAAGTTACGGCGGTGTAAAGTCAAAAGGACATATTGCCAATTTGACAGCTATTATGCGCACTTGCGATTACACAGGAATATACACCTATTAAATTTCACTGAAGCCCAATCACAATTAAGAATGCATCATATTATCTCCAAGCATGGATGGTGTGGTTTTATTGCGTACAGTTTAATTAATGCTACACTCTACTGAATATAAAGGCTTTATTGTCCTCAATAACGTTCCGCACGACGGGCGGGTAAAATGCTATTGGGAACAAAGTAAACTACTGAATTTAACTGTGTAATTTAATTGGTGTAATTTCAAGCTGCATAAGCATAAGTTGCATAAGGATATGGGTTGCAATATCATGTAATGCCAACTTATGCTGTTTTAGCGGAAGCATTAACCTGGAATTATAGAGATGACAGAAGGTTGCATTGTTTTGATAGTGTTGTGGAAAAACATGTTTTCTAAATTGAAACATAAATTTCACATTTAGACTTTTAGATTAGCTATAACTTTCCTGTGGGTTTGTTTTTCTTTTTCAATTTGCACTAATTTTTTTATGAATTGAATATTAATTATATTTTATGAACTGTTCCGCACGACGGGCGAATTAAATGTATCTATAAAGAGTGGGTTTAAATGATAGCGAGGTATATGATATTTTGCTAGCAGTAAATATTCTAGCGATAAAAGTAGAATAGCTCTTAAGCAAATGATTTTGGAGAATGATGTGAACCTTTAAATATATTTTGCGATCTGATGATATATGTATTAGGAATAATACGTAGCAGAATATAGATTGCATAATATAATATCGGCTGTAATATCAAGGGCTGCATTATCGATGTAATCCAAAAAATAACAACTGTCTGAATATGATGCATTAGTGGAAGCATTAACCGGGAATTATGAGATAATATGATAATGGTGTAAAATTATATCGCATTATGCAACAAATGTGAATTTAGCTACCTTACAGTTTGGTCCCGATACTATATTGGCGGGTTGAGAGAAAAGTATTGGTGGGCCGCGTGTTTGGGACCCCTGGGGTAGATAATCTCAGTCTTCTGATTACAAATTATGATCGCATCAGTATATTTTGTGATCACAAACTAATAAGTTAAATCACCTCAGACTAGGCTGAGAGCGGTCAAGATTGAATGGTTGGGTTGGGTTGGGTAGGTTTGACTCAGGTTATATTGGGTTTTAATGATAGCGGAAAATATGTAAATTTTAACAATAAATATTATAGCGGTAAAAGTGAAATAGTACTTAAGCAAATGATATTGGGGAATGATGTTAAGTAATAAATATAGTTTGGAAACAGTCTGATGAAAAGATTTCATCATCTTTCATTGTTTGTTTCGTGTTTGTGTTCTGAATTATACCACACGACGGGCAGATTTATATATCAGGCGGGTTGAGGGATAATATTTGTCAAAATAAGAACAAAAATATTCACATTTAGACTTTTCTATTGGTTAAGATATTTATAGGTTACATTTTTTGCTTTTCAATTTGTATTCATTATATTTTATGGATTTGATATGAATTTTATTGTATGAATTGTTCCGCACGACGGGTGGGTTTAAAAAAGTGTTTTTAGATCATTTTTTCAAATGGTTCATTTAAAAAAAGGTTTTTTTTTTAAATAAAAATGTTCCGCGGGCAGCAACTATAGACAATAGAACGTTCAATTTACCCTGTAGAATTAATCCATACACAAAACCAATGGATTTGACTTCAAGATGCAGAACGGATCGTGTTCGAGTTCTGAATTATTCAGCACGACGGGCGGGTTTAAAAATGACTCAGGCGGACTGAGGGGAAATATTGTGTCGAAATAAAAATAATTAAACTTATAATTTTCAATTGATTAATATTTTTATGAGTGTACCCTATTTCATTTTTATTTTTCCATATTTTTTATGAATTGAATATGAATTTCATGTTATGAATTGCTCCGCACAACGGGCGGGTTTTAATGCTATATATATACATAAAGAAGAAATTATCTGTCTGTCTGTGTATGTATGCTTGAATATGAGGTGACATAATTGCGCTGGCTCATGGTTCGCTGGTTCAATTATCAGGGGCTTCAAACGCAAACGAAGCGATGGCTCATTTTTATGAAATAAAAATGTCCCGCGGGCAGCAATATAACGTTCAATTTCACCGTATAGAATGAATTCATATACAAAACTAATGGATTTGACTTCAAGAACCAGAACGGATGGTGTTCGAGTTCTGAATTTTTCCTCACGTCGGGCGGGTTTAAATATGAGGCGGGTTGAGTGAAAATATTTTGTCAAAATAAAATTAAAAATAATGAAATTTAGACTTTTTAATTGATTAAGGTCTTCATGAGTTTGCCTTATTTATTTTTAATTTGCAATATTTTTATGAATTGTTCCGCACAACGGGCGGGTTTTAATGCGGTTTTAATGCTATATATATACATAAAGAAGAAATTATCTGTCTGTCTGTGTATGTATGCTTGAATATGAGGTGACATAATTGCGCTGGTTCATGGTTCGCTGGTTCAATGATCAGGGGCTTCAAACGCAAACGAAGCGATGGCTCATTTTTATGAAATAAAAATGTCCCGCGGGCAGCAATCAAACGTTCAATTTCACCGTGTAGAATGAATTCATATACAAAACTAATGGATTTGACTTCAAGAACCAGAACGGATGGTGTTCGAGTTCTGAATTATTCCGCACGTCGGCCGGGTTTAAATATGAGGCGGGCTGAGTGAAAATATTTTGTCAAAATGTAAATTAAAAATAATGAAATTTAGACTTTTTAATTGATTAAGGTTTTTATGAGTTTGCCTTATTTATTTTTAATTTGCAGTATTTTTATGAATTCTTCCGCACAACGGGCGGGTTTTAATGCTAGTCTATATATATAAAAGAGATCCTCTGTGTGTCTGTCTGTGTGTGTGTGTGTGTGTCTGTGTGTGTGTTCGACCCTCCTTGGTCCATTTTCTATCAGCTATTATTCGGCCACCACTCAGCCTACCCGCTAACAATTTATACCATCACGTTGGAAATTTTCTTGTCTACACTTTAGATTAAATTTTAAATTTCAAAAATGAAATCATAAAAAGTTATAGCGGTGAAAAGACAAAATGAACCCTGAAAAATGCGAAAATTGTGGTCAATGCTCTGCCATCTACTCCTCATAAACCAGAAATGGTACAGCCAAACAGATTATACCACTGTGTAGAGAATTTTCTGTTCTACAAGATAGGTTATAATTCATATCCAAAAATAGAACATAAAAGATGTAAACATGACAAAATTTCAATCTATATTCAAAATTATATTTATACTCCACGCGTCCGATTTTATATACTTTTTTCTCTATGTATCAAAAACTAATTATCACACAACTAAATAAATAATACCATCATGCTGGGAATTTTGTTTGCTACAACACGGTATAATTTTTAATTTTCCAAAGTGTATTAAAAAAAAGTTACGGCGGTGTGAAGTCAAAATGACAAAGTCAAAAATGCAAAATTAGCACTGGAAACCGTGAATGTTTTGGTAAATATTCCCCTATCTATTCTTCATAAACCAGCAATGGTACAGCTATAAAAATTATACTATTGTGTAGATAATTTTGTGTTCTACAAGAAAAGTTATAATTTATACCCACAAATGATACAAAAAATGTGTAAAATTGGCAAAATTGTCAAATACATCCAAAATTACACTTGATCACCGGGCGCCTAAATTAATTCATTTTTCTACCTATTTCTCAGGAACTATTTGTCACACATTAAAATAAATTATATCATCGTGCTGGAAATTGTATTTTTTAAAATGCGGTATAATTCTTAATTTTCCAAAGTGTATCTGAAGGAAGTGACGGCGGTGTAAAGTCAAAAGGACATATTGCCAATTTGACAGCTATTATGCGCACTTGCGATTACACAGGAATATACTACTGTGTAGAGAATTTTGTGTTCTACAAGAAAAGGTGTAATTTATACCCACAAATGATACAAAAAACGTGTAAAATTGGCAAAATTCTCAAATACATCCAAAATTACACTTGAACACCGGGTGACTACAATTTATTCATTTTTATACCCATTTCTCAGGAACTATTTGTCATACATTAAAATTAATTATACCATCGTGCTAGAAATTTTGTTTCCTACAGTACGGTATAATTTTTAATTTTCCAAAGTGTATCTGAAGGAAGTTACGCCGGTGTAAAGTCAAAATGTCATGTTGCCAATTTGACAGCTATTATGCGTACTTGCGATTACACATGAATATACACTGATTAAATTTCACTGAAGTCCAATCACAATTTACGCACTTGCAATTACACAGGAATATACTACTGTGTAGAGAATTTTGTGTTCTACAAGATAAGCTATAATTTATACCCACAAATGATACAAAAAACGTGTAAAATTGGCAAAATTCTCAAATACATCCAAAATTACACTTGAACACCGGGCGACTAAAATCAATTCATTTTTCTACTATTTCTCAGTAACTATTTGTTACACATAAAAATAAATTATACCATCGTTCTAGAAATCTTTTCTTCTACAATACGGTATAATTTGTAATTTTCCAAAGGGTATCTGAAGGAAGTTACGGCGGTGTAAAGTCAAAAGGACATATTGCCAATTTGACAGCTATTATGCGCACTTGCGATTACACAGGAATATACACCGATTAAATTTCACTGAAGCCCAATCACAATTAAGAATGCATCATATTATCTCCAAGCATGGATGGTGTGGTTTTATTGCGTACAGTTTAATTAATGCTACACTCTACTGAATATAAAGGCTTTATTGTCCTCAATAACGTTCCGCACGACGGGCGGGTAAAATGCTATTGGGAACAAAGTAAACTACTGAATTTAACTGTGTAATTTAATTGGTTTAATTTCAAGTTGCATAAGCATAAGTTGCATAAGAATATGGGCTGCAATATCATGTAATGCCAACTTATGCTGTTTTAGCGGAAGCATTAACCTGGAATTATAGAGATGACAGAAGATTGCATTGTTTTGATAGTGTTGTGGAAAAACATGTTTTCTAAATTGAAACATAAATTTCACATTTAGACTTTTAGATTAGCTATAACTTTCCTGTGGGTTTGTTTTTCTTTTTCAATTTGCACTAATTTTTTTATGAATTGAATATTAATTATATTTTATGAACTGTTCCGCACGACGGGCGAATTAAATGTATCTATAAAGAGTGGGTTTAAATGATAGCGAGGTATATGATATTTTGCTAGCAGTAAATATTCTAGCGATAAAAGTAGAATAGCTCTTAAGCAAATGATTTTGGAGAATGATGTGAACCTTTAAATATATTTTGCGATCTGATGATATATGTATTAGGAATAATACGTAGCAGAATATAGATTGCATAATATAATATCGGCTGTAATATCAAGGGCTGCATTATCGATGTAATCCAAAAAATAACAACTGTATGAATATGATGCATTAGTGGAAGCATTAACCGGGAATTATGAGATAATATGATAATGGTGTAAAATTATATCGCATTATGCAACAAATGTGAATTTAGCTACCTTACAGTTTGGTCCCGATACTATATTGGCGGGTTGAGAGAAAAGTATTGGTGGGCCGCGTGTTTGGGACCCCTGGGGTAGATAATCTCAGTCTTCTGATTACAAATTATGATCGCATCAGTATATTTTGTGATCCCAAACTAATAAGTTAAATCACCTCAGACTAGGCTGAGAGCGGTCAAGATTGAATGGTTGGGTTGGGTTGGGTAGGTTTGACTCAGGTTATATTGGGTTTTAATGATAGCGGAAAATATATAAATTTTAACAATAAATATTATAGCGGTAAAATTGAAATAGTACTTAAGGAAATGATATTGGGGAATGATGTTAAGTAATAAATATAGTTTGGAAACAGTCTGATGAAAAGATTTCATCATCTTTCATTGTTTGTTTCGTGTTTGTGTTCTGAATTATACCACACGACGGGCAGATTTATATATCAGGCGGGTTGAGGGATAATATTTGTCAAAATAAGAACAAAAATATTCACATTTAGACTTTTCTATTGGTTAAGATATTTATAGGTTACATTTTTTGCTTTTCGATTTGTATTCATTATATTTTATGGATTTGATATGAATTTTATTGTATGAATTGTTCCGCACGACGGGTGGGTTTAAAAAAGTGTTTTTAGATCATTTTTTCAAATGGTTCATTTAAAAAAAGTTTTTTTTTTTTTAAAAATAAAAATGTTCCGCGGGCAGCAACTATAGACAATAGAACGTTCAATTTACCCTGTAGAATTAATCCATACACAAAACCAATGGATTTGACTTCAAGATGCAGAACGGATCGTGTTCGAGTTCTGAATTATTCAGCACGACGGGCGGGTTTAAAAATGACTCAGGCGGACTGAGGGGAAATATTGTGTCGAAATAAAAATAATTAAACTTATAATTTTCAATTGATAAATATTTTTATGTGTGTACCCTATTTCATTTTTATTTTTCCATATTTTTTATGAATTGAATATGAATTTCATGTTATGAATTGCTCCGCACAACTGGCGGGTTTTAATGCTATATATATACATAAAGAAGAAATTATCTGTCTGTCTGTGTATGTATGCTTGAATATGAGGTGACATAATTGCGCTGGCTCATGGTTCGCTGGTTCAATTATCAGGGGCTTCAAACGCAAACGAAGCGATGGCTCATTTTTATGAAATAAAAATGTCCCGCGGGCAGCAATAAAACGTTCAATTTCACCGTATAGAATGAATTCATATACAAAACTAATGGATTTGACTTCAAGAACCAGAACGGATGGTGTTCGAGTTCTGAATTTCTCCTCACGTCGGGCGGGTTTAAATATGAGGCGGGTTGAGTGAAAATATTTTGTCAAAATAAAATTAAAAATAATGAAATTTAGACTTTTTAATTGATTAAGGTCTTCATGAGTTTGCCTTATTTATTTTTAATTTGCAATATTTTTATGAATTGTTCCGCACAACGGGCGGGTTTTAATGCGGTTTTAATGCTATATATATACATAAAGAAGAAATTATCTGTCTGTCTGTGTATGTATGCTTGAATATGAGGTGACATAATTGCGCTGGTTCATGGTTCGCTGGTTCAATGATCAGGGGCTTCAAACGCAAACGAAGCGATGGCTCATTTTTATGAAATAAAAATGTCCCGCGGGCAGCAATAAAACGTTCAATTTCACCGTGTAGAATGAATTCATATACAAAACTAATGGATTTGACTTCAAGAACCAGAACGGATGGTGTTCGAGTTCTGAATTATTCCGCACGTCGGCCGGGTTTAAATATGAGGCGGGCTGAGTGAAAATATTTTGCTATATATATACATAAAGAAGAAATTATCTGTCTGTCTGTGTATGTATGCTTAAATATGAGGTGACATAATTGCGCAGGTCCAATGGTATATATATACATAAAGAAGAAATTATCTGTCTGTCTGTGTGTGTATGCTTGAATATGAGGTGACATAATTGCGCGGGTTCAATGGTATAGATCAGGGGCTTAATTGTTCCGCACGACGGGCGGGTAAAATGCTACTGGGAACAAAGTAAACTACTGAATTATTGTACCATATAGAACCATTAAATACAAAACCATTATTATATAATAAAGAACCATTTGAGTATTAGTTAGTTAGTTGTCATTAGTTGGTTTATATATAAAGAACCATTGGTGTTGGGGCTTAATTGTTCCGCACGACGGGCGGGTTTAAATATGAGGCTGTTCGAGGGAAAATGTTAAATGTTTTGCTTTTTAATTTGTATTCAGTTTATTTTATGGATTGAATATGCATTTTATTTTATGGATTGAATATGCATTTTATTTTATAAATTGTTCAGCACGACGGGCGGGTTTAAATATGAGACGGGCTGAAGGAAAATATGTTGTCAAAAAATATAATTGAATTTAGACTTTTCAATTGAGTAAGATTTTAATGAGTATATCTGTTTTCTTTTTTAATTTGCAATATGTTTATGAATTAAATATGAATTTCATCTTATGAATTGCTCCGCACAACTGGCGGGTTTCATTGCTAGACGGTGATATTAAGTTATTAAAATATTTTGGAAACATTATGATGAAAAAGTGTAGTCATTTTTCATTGTTTCGTGTCTGAGTTCTGAATTATTCAGCACGACGGGCATGTATAAATATGAGGCGGTTTAGGCAAACTATTTTGTGAAAATAAATATGAAAATATAGAAATTTAGACTTTTGTATGGGTTTACTCAACTCTTTTTTAATTCATATTCCTTTTCTCTCATGAATTGAATACAAATTTAATAGTATGAACTGTTTCGCACGACGGGCGAATTTACATGCTAGGATTTTCATTGTTTGTTACGTGTTTGTGTTCTGAATTATTCCGCACAATGGGCTGGTTTATATATGAGGCGGGTTGAGGGAAAATATTATGTCAAAATAAAAATAAAAATATTCACACTTGGACTTTTCTATTGAGTAAGACACTGATGAGTTTTCATTTTCTTTTTTAATTTGGAATATTTTTATGAATATGAATTATTATGAATATTAATTCCATTTTATGAATTCCTCCGCACAACGGGCGGGTTTTAATGCTAGTATATCTATATATAAAAGAGATCCTCTGTGTGTCTGTGTGTGTGTGTGTCTGTGTGTTCACCATCCTTGGTCCATTTTCTATCAGCTAATACTCGGCAACCACTTAGCGTACATGCTAACAATATATACCATCACGTTGGAAATTTTTTGTCTACACTTAACACTAAAGTTTAAATTTTAAAAATAAAACCAACAAAAGTTATTGCGGTGAAAAGACAAAATGAACCCTAAAAAATGCGAAAATTTTGGTCAATTTTCTGAAGACCACTCCTCTTAAACCAACAATGGTACAACTATACAAATTATACCACTGTGTATAAAATTTCATCTTCTACTCAACGCACTATAATTTATGCCCAAAAATTGAATATAAAACATGAAAAATGGAAAAAAATTCAATCTACATTCAAAATTTTATTTAAACTCCATGCGTCAAATTTTCTATACTTTTTTCTCTATTTCGCAAAAAATAATTATCACTTATCTAAATAAATAATACCATCATGCTGGGAATTTTCTTTTCTACAACACAATATAATTTTAATTTTACAAAGTGTATTCAAAAAAAGTTACGGCGGTGTGAAGTGTAAATGACAAAGTCAAAAAGGCAAAATTAGCACACAAAAACGTGAGTATTTTGGTCAATATTCCGCTATCTATTCCTCATAAACCAGCAATGGTACAGCTATAAAAATTATACTATTGTGTAGATAATTTTGTGTTCTACAAGGAAAGTCATAATTTATACCCGCAAATGATACAAAAACGTGTAAAATTGGCAAAATTCGCAAATACATCCAAAATTACACTTGAACACCGGGTGATTAAAATTAATTCATTTTTCTACCTATATCTCAGGAACTATTTGTCACACATTACAATAAAGTATACCATCGTGCTAGAAATTTTGTTGTCTACAATACGGTATAATTTTTAATTTTCCAAAGTGTATCTGAAGGAAGTTACGGGGGTGTAAAGTCAAACGGACATATTGCCAATTTGACAGCTATTATGCGCACTTGCGATTACACAGGAATATACTACTGTGTAGAGAATTTTGTGTTCTACAATATAAGCTATAATTTATACCCACAAATGATACAAAAAACGTGTAAAATTGGCAAAATTCTCAATTACATCCAAAATTACACTTGAACACCGGGCGACTAAAATATATTCATTTTTCTACTATTTCTCAGTAAATATTTGTTACACATAAAAATAATTTGTTAATTTGGGTTTAAATTTCAGTGCGTTGAATAGAATATAAAATTTTCTACACAGTGGTATAATTTGTATAGTTGTACCATTGTTGGTTTAGGAGAGGTAGTCTTCAGAAAATTGACCAAAATTTTCGCATTTTTAGGGTTAATTTTGTCTTTTCACCGCAATAACTTTTTTTGGTTTTATTTTTAAAATTATAAATTTAACCTACAGTGTAGACAAGAACATTTCCAACATGATGGTATAAATTTTGAGCGGGTACGCCAAGTGATGCCCGAGTAGCAGCTCATAGAAAATGAACCAAGGAGGGTGGGACAAACACACACACACACACACACACACACACACACACACACACACACACACACACACACACACACACACACACACAGAGGATCTCTTTTATATATATAGATACTAGCATTAAAACCCGCCCGTTGTGCGGAGGAATTCATAAAATGGAATTAATATTCATAATAATTCATATTCATAAAATATCCCAAATTAAAAAAGAAAATGAAAACTCATCAGTGTCTTACTCAATAGAAAAGTCCAAGTGTGAATATTTTTTTTTGACATAATATTTTCCATCAACCCGCCTCATATATAAACCAACCCATTGTGCGGAATAATTCAGAACACAAACACGTAACAAACACTGAAAATCCTAGCATGTAAGCCCGCCCGTCGTGCGAAACAATTAATACAATTAAATTTGTATTCAATTCATAAGAGAAAAGGAATATGAATTAAAAAAGAATGGAGTAAGCCCATACAAAAGTCTAAATTTCTATATTTCCATATTTATTTTCACAAAATAGCTTGCCTAAACCGCCTCATATTTATACATGCCCGTCGTGCTGAATAATTCAGAACTCAGACACGAAACAATGAAAAATGACTACACTTCTTCATCATAATGTTTCCAAAATATTTTAATAGCTTAATATCACCATCTAGCATTGAAACCCGCCAGTTGTGCGGATCAATTCATAAGATGAAATTCATATTTAATTCATAAACATATTGCAAATTAAAAAAGAAAACAGATATACTCATTAAAATCTTACTCAATTGAAAAGTCTAAATTCAATTATATTTTTTGACAACATATTTTCCTTCAGCCCGTCTCATATTTAAACCCGCCCGTCGTGCTGAACAATTTATAAAATAAAATGCATATTCAATCCATGAAATAAAATGCATATTCAATCCATAAAATAAACTGAATACAAATTAAAAAGCAAAACATTTAACATTTTCCCTCGAACAGCCTCATATTTAAACCCGCCCGTCGTGCGGAACAATTAAGCCCCAACACCAATGGTTCTTTATATATAAACCAACTAATGACAACTAACTAATTAATATTCAAATGGTTCTTTATTATATAATAATGGTTTTTTATTTAATGGTTCTATATGGTACAATAATTCAGTAGTTTACTTTGTTCCCAGTAGAATTTTACACGCCCGTCGTGCGGAACAATTAAGCCCCTGATCTATACCATTGAACCCGCGCAATTATGTCACCTCATATTCAAGCATACATACACAGACAGACAGATAATTTCTTCTTTGTGTATATATATATACCATTGAACCTGCGCAATTATGTCACCTCATATTCAAGCATACATACACAGACAGACAGATAATTTCTTCTTTATGTATATATATATATATATACCATTGAACCAGCGCAATTATGTCACCTCATATTCAAGCATACATACACAGACAGACAGATAATTTCTTCTTTATGTATATATATGGCATTAATACCCGCCCATTGTGCGGAGCAATTCATAACATGAAATTCATATTCAATTCATAAAAAATATGGAAAATTAAAAATGAAATAGGGTACACTCATAAAAATATTTATCAATTGAAAATTATAAGTTTAATTATTTTTATTTCGACAACATATTTCCCCTCAGTCCGCCTGAGTCATTTTTAAACCCGCCCGTCGTGTTGAATAATTCAGAGCTCGAACACGATCCGTTCTGGATCTTGAAGTAAAATCCATTGGTTTGTGTATGGATTAATTCTACAGGGGAAATTGAACGTTCTATTGTCTATAGTTGCTGCCCGCGGATCATTTTCATTTAAAAAAAATCCATTTTTTTAAATGAACCATTTGAGAAAATGAACTAAAACACTTTTTTTAAACCCGCCCGTCGTGCGGAACAATTCATACAATAAAATTCATATCAAATCCATAAAATATAATGAATACAAATTGAAAAGCAAAAATTGTAAGCTATAAATATCTTGACCAATAGAAAAGTCTAAATGTGAATATTTTTGTTTTAATTTTGAGAAATATTATCCCTCAAGCCGCCTGATATATAAATCTGCCCTTCGTGTGGTATACTTCATAACACAAACACGAAACAAACAATGAAAGATGATGAAATCTTTTCATCAGAATGTTTCCAAACTATATTTATTACTTAGCATAATTCCCCAACATCATTTGCTTAAGTACTATTTTACTTTTACCGCTATAATATGTATAGCTTAAACTTATATATTTTCCGCTATCATTAAAACCCAATATTACCTGAGTCAAACCTACCCAACCCAACCCAACCACCCCATCTTGACCTAACCCATCCTAATCTGAGGTGATCCAACTTATTAGTTTGTGATTTGTATGTGACACGGTTTTTGTATCATTTGTGGGTATAAATTATAACTTTTCTTGTAGAACACAAGATTATCTACACAGTAGTATATTCCTGTGTAGTCGCAAGTGCCCATAATAGCTGTCAAATTGGCAATATGTCCTTTTGAATTTACACCCCCGTAACTTCCTTCAGATACACTTTGGAGAATTACAAATTATACCGTATTGTAGAAAACACGATTTCTAGCACGATAGTATAATTTATTTTTATGTGTAACAAATAGTTACTGAGAAATAGTAGATAAATGAATTAATTTTAGTCGCCCGGTGTTCAAGTGTAATTTTGGATGTATTTTAGAATTTTGCCAATTTTACACGTTTTTTGTATCATTTGTGGGTATAAATTATAGCTTATCTTGTAGAACACAAAATTTTCTACACAGTAGTATATTCCTGTGTAATCGCAAGTGCGCATAATAGCTGTTAAATTGGCAACATGACATTTTGAATGTACACCGCTGTAACTTCCTTCAGATACACTTTGGAAAATTAAAAATATACCGTATTGTAGAAAACACGATTTCTAGCACGATGGTATAATTTATTTTAATGTGTGACAAACAGTTCTTGAGAAATAGATAGAAAAATGAATAAATTTTAGTCACCCGGTGTTCAAGTGTAATTTTGGATGTATTTGAGAATTTTGCCAATTTTACACGTTTTTGTATCATTTGTGGGTACAAATTATACCTTTTCTTGTAGAACACAAAATTATCTACACAATAGTATACTTTTCATAGCTGTACCATTGCTGGCTCATGAGGAATAGGTAGCGAAATATTGACCAAAATATTCACGTTTTTGTGTGCTAATTTTGCCTTTTTGCCTTTTTGTCATTTACACTTCACACCGCCGTAACTTTTTTTCAATACACTTTGGAAGATTAAAACTTATACCGTGTTGTAGAAAACAAAATTCCCAGCATGATGGTATTATTTATTTAGATGTGTGATAATTAGTTTTTGAGAAATAGACAAAAAAATATAGAAAATCGGACGCCTGGAGTTTAAATAAAATTTTGAATGTATATTGAATTTTTCCTATTTTACATGTTTCATATTCAATTTTTCGGTATAAATTACAATTCGTTGAGTAGAAAAAAAAATTTCTACATAGTGGTATAATTTTTTTAGTTGTACCATTGCTGGTTTAGGAGGAGTAGTCTTCAGAAAATTGACTAAAATTTTCGCATTTTTCAGGGTTCATTTTGACTTTTTACCGCTATAACTTTTTTTGGTTCAATTTTTAGAATTAAAAATTTAACTTACAGTGTAAACAAGAAAATTTCCAACAAGATGGTATAAATTTTTAGCCGGTAGGCCAAGTGATGGCCGAGTAGCAGCTGATAGAATATGGACCAAGGAGGGTGGGACACACAAACAGACACACATACACACAGACACACAGAGGATCTCTTTTATATATATATATATATATATATATATATATATATATATATATATATATATATATATATATATATATATATATATATATATATATATATATATATATATATATCTGCCCGTCGTGTGGTATAATTCAGAACACAAACACGAAACAAACAATGAAGGATGATGAAATCTTTTCATCAGAATGCTTCCAAACTATATTTATTACTTAACATCATTCCCCAACATCATTTGCTTAAGTACTATTTTACTTTTACCGCTATAATATTTATTGCTAAAATTTATATATTTTCCGCTATCATTAAAACCCAATATACCCTAAGTCAAACCTACCCAACCCAAGCCAACCATCCTATCTTGACCGCACTCAGCCTAGTCTGAGATAATTTAACTTATTAGTTTGTGATCACAAAATATACTGATTCGATCATAATTTGTAATCAGAAGACTGAGATTATCTACCCCAAGGGTCCCAAACAAGCGGCCCACCAATACTTTTCTCTCAACCCGCCAATATAGTATCGGAACCAAACTGTAAGGCAGCTAAATTCACATTTGTTGCATAATGCGATATAATTATATACCATTAAAGTCACATTTACATTAGTGAGTCTGGATTTTGAAGTCAAGCCCGTGAGTTTTGTATATGAATTCATTCCACACGGTAAAATTGAATGTTTAAACCCACCCGTCGTGCGGAACAATTAATTAAGCAAAAGTAATACATATTTAAATGCAAACAGCCAGTCTAATAGAAAACTCTAAATTGTAAAATCTTAACCAATAGAAAATTCCTGTTCTGAATTTGCATATTCTTATTCTAATAATTGACGTCATATTATTCAGTCAACCCGCCTCATACTTAAGCCCGCCTGTCGCCAGGAATAATTTCGAAATGTAAACACAAAATAACAATGAAATTTTTTAGTATATAAATGAATTTTTTCCATAATATTATCTCATAATTCCCGGTTAATGCTTCCACTAATGCATAATATTCATACAGTTGCAATTTTTTGGATTACACCGATATAACAGCCCTTGATATTACAGCCGATATTATATTATGCAATCTATCCTCTAATACGTAATATTCCTAATACATATATCATCAGATCGCAAAACATATCTAAAGGTTCACATCATTCTCCAGCATCATTTGCTTAAGAGATATTCTACTTTTATCGCTAGAATATTTACTGCTAGCAAAATATCATATACCTCGCTATCATTTAAACCCACTCTTTATAGAAACATTCAAGCCCGCCCGTCGTGCGCAACAGTTCATAAAATATAATTAATATTCAATTTATAAAAATTAGTGCAAATTGAAAAAGAAAAACAAATCCATAGGAAAGTTGTAGCCAATATAAAAGTCTAAATGTGAAATTTATGTTTCAATTTATAAAACATGTTTTCCACAACCTGCCTCAAATTTATAGCTGCTCTTCGTGCGGAATAATTCAGAACTCAAACACGAAACAAACACAATAAAACTTGATGAAAAACGACCAATAGAAAAAGTCAAATTTGTAAGTTCTTGTTTTAATTATTGACGAAGATTTTTACCTCAACACTGCTCAAATTCACACCCGTCCTTCGTGTGTAGTAATTCAGAAGTGTAACACTATCAAAACAATGAAACTTTCTGTCATCTCTATAATTCTAGATTAATGCTTCCGCTAAAACAGCATATGCATATAGTTGGCATGTTATTACAACCCATATCCTTATGCAACTTAAGCGTATGCAACTTTTAATTAAATCAATTAAATTATACAGTACTATTCAGTAGTTAACTTTGTTCCCAGTAGCATTTTACCAGGCCGTCGTGCGGAACAATTGAGGTGTAAATATTGAGGACAATAAAGCCTTTCTATTCAGTATAGTGTAACATTAATTAAGCTGTACGCAATAAAACCACACCATCCATGCTTGGAGCTAATATGATGCATTCTTAATTGTGATTGGGCTTCAGTGAAATTTAATCGGTGTATATTCCTGTGTAATCTCAATTGCGCATAATAGCTGTAAAATTGGCAATATATCCTTTTGACTTTACACTGCCGTAACTTCCTTCAGATATACTTTGGAAAATTACAAATTATACCGTATTGTAGAAAACAAGATTTCTAGCACGTTGGTATAATTTATTTTTATGTATAACAAATAGTTACTGAGAAATAGTAGAAAAATGAATTAATTTTAGTCGGCCTGTGTTCAAGTGTAATTTTGGATGTATTTGATAATTTGGCCAATTTTACACGTTTTTTATCATTTGTGGGTATAAAATATAGCTTATCTTGTAGATCACAAAATTCTCTACACAGTAGTATATTCCTGTGTAATTGCAAATGCGCAAATTGTGATTGGACTTCAGTGAAACTTAATCAGTGTATATTCATGTGTATTCGCAAGTGCGCATAATAGATGTCAAATTGGCAACATGACATTTTGACTTTACACCGCCGTAACTTCCTTCAGATACACTTTGGAAAATTGCAAAATATACCGTATTGTCGAAAACAAGATTTCTAGCACGATGGTATAATTTATTTTAATGTGTGACAAATAGTTCTTGAGAAATAGGTAGAAAAATGAAATAATTTTTGCCTTCCGGTGTTCATGTGTAATTTTGGATGTACTTGAGAATTTTGCCAATTTTACACGTTTTTTGTATCATTTGTGGGTATAAATTATAGCTTATCTTGTAGAACACAAAATTATCTACACAGTAGTATATTCCTGTGTAATCGCAAATGCGCATAATAGCTGTCAAATTGGTAATATGTGCCTTTGAATTTACACCGCCGTAACTTCCTTCAGATACACTTTGGAAAATTACAAATTATACCGTATTGTAGAAAACAAGATTTCTAGCACGTTGGTATAATTTATTTTTAAGTATAACAAATAGTTACTGAGAAATGGTAGAAAAATGAATTAATTTTAGTCGCCCTGTGTTCAAGTGTAATTTTGGATGTATTTGTTAATTTTGCCAATTTTACGCGTTAAATCATTTGTGGGTATAAAATATAGCTTATCTTGTAGATCGCAAAATTCTCTACACAGTAGTATATTCCTGTGTAATTGCAAATGCGCAAATTGTGATTGGACTTCAGTGAAACTTAATCAGTGTATATTCATGTGTATTCGCAAGTGCGCATAATAGATGTCAAATTGGCAACATGACATTTTGACTTTACACCGCCGTAACTTCCTTCAGATACACTTTGGAAAATTAAACGTTATACCGTATTGTAGAAAACAAAATTTCTAGCACGATGGTATAATTCATTTTAATGTGTGACAAATAGTTCCTGAGAAATAGTAGTGAAATAGTGAGAAATTGCGCATAATAGCTGTCAAATTGGCAATATTTCCTTTTGACTTTACACCGCCGTAACTTCCTTCAAATACGCTTTGGAAAATTAAAAATTATACCGTATTGTAGAAAACAAATTTTTTTAGCACGATGGTATAATTTATTTTAATGTGTGACAAATAGTGCCTGAGAAATAGTAGTGAAATAGTGAGAAATTGCGCGTATATAGTATAATTGCGTATAATTGCGAATATATAGTTGGTGTAACACCGATAGTACAGCTCATATGATATCTATGACCTGCTGAGTATTACTCCCATTGACTGATGCAGGGGGGGTCAGGGGGCTGAGCCTCCCCCCAAATGTTTCCATCAACTTCTCATAACCAAGAGATTCACTAAAATACGTCAAGAAATTATACCTTTCTGCAGAAGTTGTTGATATAAGCATTATCGCAAAAAGGATGCATAGTGATGCATGTACATGACTGATCGCCCCCGAAATTCGACCCCCAAAATTAATTCAGCCCATCCAAAATTAATTCAGCCCCCCAAAATTGCACTCTGGATCCGCCACTTATTATTCCCAGTACATTTTACGAAAATGTTTCCAGATTATTGATAGCTTCACACCGTTTTGGGTAGTTCCCAATTATCAAGTTGTCAATCGGAAATAGTCTAGGATTGGCGATGATTAGCTCTGTTCGACCAATCAGCGTAGATCAATGCGCGGCCAGTCATTGTCCACAGTGGCCTGAATTACACCTGTTTGAGGTCCAAGTGCCGCGGTGGTTTTATGACCGGTAATGATTGACATGTGTGGATGCTGGGATTGGCACATCACCAGCGTGTTATTGCCTCAGACTCGGTCAGTCTCACACACACACACGCCCTGACCAATCTCCAACATCACCAGTACGCACTCCTGAACCTGCTACCGGCTGGACCAGTACATGTACATTATACATGTACCGGTACATGTACGGCATTTTCAGCCAATTTTTACAAGAAAATCATTACATTAATGTCAGCACAAAATGTATATTTTTCAAACCAAATCATGAAAGACCGCATCTTTTTCAAGCTGATTTTAATTAAAATTTTACAAAATGTTTACAATCCAAGTAGCTAAATAAACTCTACGCGAGCGCAATGTTACTGAAAAAATGAAATTTCAACTAGACTTCCTGGAAAGTTTCCTAATTAATTATCACGGGTCTAACACGATACACACACATACATCATATCAACACTGAGGTGAAAACTGTACATGAAACGCGCTATGCCGTCAAAACAATCCAGTTTACCACTTCATTTTCGTGAGAGATAATATCGCGTGTGAGACTTATGATGGATCACTCGTGTGAATTTTCTACTCGCTGAACTCAAATGTTCCCATGAGAGAATATTGCAGATTGCCTTACTCTCAATTAGTGAATTCTTATATATAGTATAAAAACTTATATATCAGTACAATTGCCATAATCTTGATAATAAATTGGTGTAATGCTGTGGAAATTGAAATATAATTATTAGTCAAATTAGGCTCTAAGATGTATAAGCTACAGAAAATGAAAATAGTAAAGTTTGAGCAATTGTAGCACAGAAATGATTAGTTTTATATTATTAATTTTGTTATGTGCTGATTGCAAGCGTTCTCTTCTATCAAGACATATAATACGTTATGGAATCTATTGGCGAAAATATTATTTAATATTATTAAATGGTAGTGGCGCCGCCAGGATTTTTCCTATGGGGATTGAAGGATGGCTAAGGAAAAAGTTGACGGGGCTTGGCGAAGCATGAAGAGCTACACTCGAACGCTGACTACATAATATAATAATAGGGGACTGGGACACACTGATTCAGTCCTCGAACTTGAACCGAAATTACAGGACTTCATTTACAGTGATAAGAAATTTCAACGTCCATTATTATGATTTTTGGGGGGCTTAGGGGGCCTTGACATATTTTGGGGCTTCAGCCCCCAAGCCCCCCATTGGCGCAGCCACTGTTAAATGATGAGCAGAAGTCGTGCTACAAATGTTTCTATATCTCAACGTTGGGAGGCCAGAACTAATGGCCAGAACTATTTCAGGCAAAAAAATTAATCTGACAAAGTTTGATTTATCCAAAACAACAAGCCACAATTTAGTTTGAATTACAAAAATGTTGATAAAGAAAACATATGTGGAATGGCTTGATGAAAAACGTAAATTAACACGTAAATGGTAGGAACGTACGACTTTTTCAGTATGATTTACATGCAAAACAAACTCCGATAATCATAAAATCACAATAATAAAATCATAAATGTCATCTAATTAGACACACACACACACACATACACACACACACACACGCACACACACATATATATCTATATATATAAAAGAGATCCTCTGTGTGTCTGTGTGTGTGTGTGTGTGTGTGTGTCTGTGTGTGTGTTCGACCCTCCTTGGTCCATTTTCTATCAGCTATTATTCGGCCACCACTCAGCCTACCCGCTAACAATTTATACCATCACGTTGTAAATTTTCTTGTCTACACGATAGGATAAATTTCAAATTTTAAAAATAAGACCAAAAACAGTTATAGCGGTGAAAATACAAAATGAACCCTGAAAAATGCGAAAATTTTGGTCAATGCTCTGCCATCTACTCCTCATAAACCAGAAATGGTACAGCCAAACAGATTATACCACTGTGTAGAAAATTTTGTGTTGTACAAGATAGGTTATAATTCATATCCAAAAATAGAACATAAAAGATGTAAACATGACAAAATTTCAATCTATATTCAAAATTATATTTATACTCCACGCGTCCGATTTTCTATACTTTTTTCTCTATGTATCAAAAACTAATTATCACACAACTAAATAAATAATACCATCATGCTGGGAATTTTGTTTGCTACAACACGGTATAATTTTTAATTTTCCAAAGTGTATTAAGAAAAAGTTACGGCGGTGTGAAGTCAAAATGACAAAGTCAAAAAGGCACTGAAAAACGCGAATATTTTGGTCAATATTCCGCTATCTATTCCTCTTAAACCAGCAGAGTTACAGTTATAAAAATTATACTATTGTGTAGATAATTTTGTGTTCTACAAGTAACGCTATAATTTATACCCACAAATGATACAAAAAACGTGTAAAATTGGCAAAATTGTCAAATACATCCAAAATTACACTTGATCACCGGGCGCCTAAATTAATTCATTTTTCTACCTATTTCTCAAGAACTATTTGTTACACATAAAAATAAATTATACCATTGTGCTGGAAAGTTTGTTTTCTACAATACGGTATAATTCTTAATTTTCCAAAGTGTATCTGAAGGAAGTGACGGCGGTGTAAAGTCAAATGGACATATTGCCAATTTGACAGCTATTATGCGCACTTGCGATTACACAGGAATATACTACTGTGTAGAGAATTTTGTGTTCTACAAGAAAAGGTATAATTTATACCCACAAATGATACAAAAAACGTGTAAAATTGGCAAAATTCTCAAATACATCCAAAATTACACTTGAACACCGGGTGACTACAATTTATTCATTTTTATACCCATTTCTCAGGAACTGTTTGTCATAAATTAAAATTAATTATACCATCGTGCTAGAAATTTTGTTTTCTACAATACGGTATAATTTTTAATTTTCCAAAGTGTATCTGAAGGAAGTTACGGCGGTGTAAAGTCAAATTGTCATGTTGCCAATTTGACAGCTATTATGCGCACTTGCGATTACACATGAATATACACTGATTTAATTTCACTGAAGTCCAATCATAATTTACGCACTTGCGATTACACAGGAATATACTACTGTGTAGATAATTTTGTGTTCTACAAGATAAGCTATAATTTATACCCAAAAATGATACAAAAAACGTGTAAAATTGGCAAAATTCTCAAATACATCCAAAATTTCACTTGAACACCGGCCGAATAAAATTAATTAATTTTTCTACTATTTCTCAGTAACTATTTGTTAAACATAAAAATAAATTATACCATCGTGCTAGAAATCTTGTTTTCTACAATACGGTATAATTTGTAATTTTACAAAGTGTATCTGAAGGAAGTTACGGCGGTGTAAAGTCAAATTATCATGTTGCCAATTTGACAGCTATTATGCGCACTTGCGATTACACATGAATATACACTGATTTAATTTCACTGAAGTCCAATCATAATTTACGCACTTGCGATTACACAGGAATATACTACTGTGTAGATAATTTTGTGTTCTACAAGATAAGCTATAATTTATACCCACAAATGATACAAAAAACGTGTAAAATTGGCAAAATTCTCAAATACATCCAAAATTTCACTTGAACACCGGCCGAATAAAATTAATTAATTTTTCTACTATTTCTCAGTAACTATTTGTTAAACATAAAAATAAATTATACCATCGTGCTAGAAATCTTGTTTTCTACAATACGGTATAATTTGTAATTTTACAAAGTGTATCTGAAGGAAGTTACGGCGGTGTAAAGTCAAATTATCATGTTGCCAATTTGACAGCTATTATGCGCACTTGCGATTACACAGGAATATACACCGATTAAATTTCACTGAAGCCCAATCACAATTAAGAATTCATCATATTATCTCCAAGCATGGATGGTGTGGTTTTATTGCGTACAGTTTAATTAATGCTACACTATACTGAATATAAAGGCTTTATTGTCCTCAATAACGGAATATACTACTGTGTAGAAAATTTTGTGTTCTACAAGAAAAGGTATAATTTATACCCACAAATGATACAAAAAACGTGTAAAATTGGCAAAATTCTCAAATACATCCAAAATTACACTTGAGCACCGGGTGACTAAAATTTATTCATTTTTCTACCTATTTCTCAAAAACTAATTGTGACACATTAAAATGAATTATACCATCGTGCTAGAAATTTTGGTTTCTACAATACGGTATAATTCTTAAATATCCAAAGTGTATCTGAAGGAAGTTACGGCGGTGTAAAGTCAAAATGTCATGTTGCCAATTTGACAGCTATTATGCGCACTGGCGATTACACATGAATATACACTGATTTAATTTCACTGAAGTCTAATCACAATTGACGCACTTGCGATTACTCAGGAACATACTACTGTGTAGAGAATTTTGTGTTCTACAAGATAAGCTATAATTTATACCCACAAATGATACAAAAAACGTGTAAAATTGGCAAAATTCTCAAATCCATCCAAAATTACACTTGAACACCGGGCGACTAAAATTAATTCATTTTTCTACCTATTTCTCAAGAACTATTTGTTACACATAAAAATAAATTATACCATCGTGCTAGAAATTTTGTTTTCTACAATACGGTATAATTTGTAATTTTGCAAAGTGTATCTAAAGGAAGTTACGGCGGTGTAAATTCAAAAGGACATATTGCCAATTTGACAGCTATTATGCGCACTTGCGATTACACAGGAATATACTACTATGTAGATAATTTTGAGTTCTACAAGATAAGCTATAATTTATACCCACAAATGATACAAAAAACGTGTAAAATTGGCAAAATTCTCAAATACATCCAAAATTACACTTGAACACCGGGTGACTAAAATTTATTCATTTTTCTACCCATTTCTCAGGAACTGTTTGTCATACATTAAAATTAATTATACCATCGTGCTAGGAATTTTGTTTTCTACAACACGGTATTATTCTTAATTTTCCAAAGTGTATCTGAATTTTCCAAAGTGTATCTGAAGTGTTATGAATTGCTCCGCACAACGGGCGGGTTTTAATGCTATATATATATATATATATATATATACATAAAGAAGAAATTATCTGTCTGTCTGTGTATGTATGCTTGAATATGAGGTGACATAATTGCGCTGGTTCATGGTTCGCTGGTTCAATGATCAGGGGCTTCAAACGCAAACGAAGCGATGGCTCATTTTTATGAAATAAAAATGTCCCGCGGGCAGCAATAAAACGTTCAATTTCACCGTATAGAATGAATTCATTTACAAAACTAATGGATTTGACTTCAAGAACCAGAACGGATGGTGTTCGAGTTCTGAATTATTCCTCACGTCGGGCGGGTTTAAATATGAGGCGGGTTTAGTGAAAATATTTTGTCAAAATAAAATTAAAAATAATGAAATTTAGACCTTTTAATTGATTAATGTTTTCATGAGTTTGCCTTATTTGTTTTTAATTTGCAATATTTTTATTAATTGCTCCGCACAACGGGCGGGTTTTAATGCCATATATATACATAAAGAAGGAATTATCTGTCTGTCTGTGTATGTATGCTTGAATATTAGGTGACATAATTGCGCTGGTTCATGGTTCGCTGGTTCAATGATCAGGGGCTTCAAACGCAAACGAAGCGATGGCTCATTTTTATGAAATAAAAATGTCCCGCGGGCAGCAATAAAACGTTCAATTTCACCGTATAGAATGAATTCATATACAAAACTAATGGATTCGACTTCAAGAACCAGAACGGATGGTGTTCGAGTTCTGAATTTTTCCTCACGTCGGGCGGGTTTAAATATGAGGCGGGTTGAGTGAAAATATTTTGTCAAAATAAAATTAAAAATAATGAAATTTAGACCTTTTAATTGATTAAGGTTTTCATGAGTTTGCCTTATTTATTTTTAATTTGCAGTATTTTTATGAATTCTTCCGCACAACGGGCGGGTTTTAATGCTAGTCTATATATATAAAAGAGATCCTCTGTGTGTCTGTCTGTGTGTGTGTGTGTGTGTCTGTGTGTGTGTTCGACCCTCCTTGGTCCATTTTCTATCAGCTATTATTCGGCCACCACTCAGCCTACCCGCTAACAATTTATACCATCACGTTGGAAATTTTCTTGTCTACACTTTAAATTAAATTTTAAATTTCAAAAATGAAACCAAAAAAAGTTATAGCGGTGAAAAGACAAAATGAACCCTGAAAAATGCGAAAATTGTGGTCAATGCTCTGCCATCTACTCCTCATAAACCAGAAATGGTACAGCCAAACAGATTATACCACTGTGTAGAGAATTTTCTGTTGTACAAGATAGGTTATAATTCATATCCAAAAATAGAACATAAAAGATGTAAACATGACAAAATTTCAATCTATATTCAAAATTATATTTATACTCCACGCGTCCGATTTTCTATACTTTTTTCTCTATGTATCAAAAACTAATTATCACACAACTAAATAAATAATACCATCATGCTGGGAATTTTGTTTGCTACAACACGGTATAATTTTTAATTTTCATAAGTGTATTAAAAAAAAGTTACGGCGGTGTGAAGTCAAAATGACAAAGTCAAAAATGCAAAATTAGCACTGGAAACCGTGAATGTTTTGGTAAATATTCCGCTATCTATTCCTCATAAACCAGCAATGGTACAGCTATAAAAATTATACTATTGTGTAGATAATTTTGTCTTCTACAAGAAAAGTTATAATTTATACCCACAAATGATACAAAAAAGGTGTAAAATTGGCAAAATTGTCAAATACATCCAAAATTACACTTGATCACCGGGCGCCTAAATTAATTCATTTTTCTACCTATTTCTCAGGAACTATTTGTCACACATTAAAATAAAATATATCATCGTGCTGGAAATTGTATTTTTTAAAATGCGGTATAATTCTTAATTTTCCAAAGTGTATCTGAAGGAAGTGACGGCGGTGTAAAGTCAAAAGGACATATTGCCAATTTGACAGCTATTTTTCGCACTTGCGATTACACAGGAATATACTACTGTGTAGAGAATTTTGTGTTCTACAAGAAAAGGTGTAATTTATACCCACAAATGATACAAAAAACGTGTAAAATTGGCAAAATTCTCAAATACATCCAAAATTACACTTGAACACCGGGTGACTACAATTTATTCATTTTTATACCCATTTCTCAGCAACTGTTTGTCACACCTTAAAATTAATTATACCATCGTGCTAGAAATTTTGTTTCCTACAGTACGGTATAATTATTAATTTTCCAAAGTGTATCTGAACGAAGTTACGACGGTGTAAGGTCAAAATGTCATGTTGCCAATTTGACAGCTATTATGCGTACTTGCGATTACACATGAATATACACTGATTAAATTTCACTGGAGACCAATCACAATTTACGCACTTGCGATTACACAGGAATATACTACTGTGTAGAGAATTTTGTGTTCTACAAGATAAGCTATAATTTATACCCACAAATGATACAAAAAACGTGTAAAATTGGCAAAATTCTCAAATACATCCAAAATTACACTTGAACACCGGGCGACTAAAATTAATTCATTTTTCTACTATTTCTCAGTAACTATTTGTTACACATAAAAATAAATTATACCATCGTTCTAGAAATCTTGTCTTCTACAATACGGTATAATTTGTAATTTTCCAAAGGGTATCTGAAGGAAGTTACGGCGGTGTAAAGTCAAAAGGACATATTGCCAATTTGACAGCTATTATGCGTACTTGCGATTACACAGGAATATACACCGATTAAATTTCACTGAAGCCCAATCACAATTAAGAATGCATCATATTATCTCCAAGCATGGATGGTGTGGTTTTATTGCGTACAGTTTAATTAATGCTACACTCTACTGAATATAAAGGCTTTATTGTCCTCAATAACGTTCCGCACGACGGGCGGGTAAAATGCTATTGGGAACAAAGTAAACTACTGAATTTAACTGTGTAATTTAATTGGTTTAATTTCAAGTTGCATAAGCATAAGTTGCATAAGGATATGGGCTGCAATATCATGTAATGCCAACTTATGCTGTTTTAGCGGAAGCATTAACCTGGAATTATAGAGATGACAGAAGATTGCATTGTTTTGATAGTGTTGTGGAAAAACATGTTTTCTAAATTGAAACATAAATTTCACATTTAGACTTTTATATTAGCTATAACTTTCCTGTGGGTTTGTTTTTCTTTTTCAATTTGCACTAATTTTTTTATGAATTGAATATTAATTATATTTTATGAACTGTTCCGCACGACGGGCGAATTAAATGTATCTATAAAGAGTGGGTTTAAATGATAGCGAGGTATATGATATTTTGCTAGCAGTAAATATTCTAGCGATAAAAGTAGAATAGCTCTTAAGCAAATGATTTTGGAGAATGATGTGAACCTTTAAATATATTTTGCGATCTGATGATATATGTATTAGGAATAATACGTAGCAGAATATAGATTGCATAATATAATATCGGCTGTAATATCAAGGGCTGTATTATCGGTGTAATCCAAAAAATAACAACTGTATGAATATGATGCATTAGTGGAAGCATTAACCGGGAATTATGAGATAATATGATAATGGTGTATAATTATATCGCATTATGCAACAAATGTGAATTTAGCTACCTTACAGATTGGTCCCGATACTATATTGGCGGGTTGAGAGAAAAGTATTGGTGGGCCGCGTGTTTGGGACCCCTGGGGTAGATAATCTCAGTCTTCTGATTACAAATTATGATCGCATCAGTATATTTTGTGATCACAAACTAATAAGTTAAATCACCTCAGACTAGGCTGAGAGCGGTCAAGATTGAATGGTTGGGTTGGGTTGGGTAGGTTTGACTCAGGTTATATTGGGTTTTAATGATAGCGGAAAATATATAAATTTTAACAATGAATATTATAGCGGTAAAACTGAAATAGTACTTAAGGAAATGATATTGGGGAATGATGTTAAGTAATAAATATAGTTTGGAAACATTCTGATGAAAAGATTTCATCATCATTCATTGTTTGTTTCGTGTTTGTGTTCTGAATTATACCACACGACGGGCAGATTTATATATCAGGCGGGTTGAGGGATAATATTTGTTAAAATAAGAACAAAAATATTCACATTTAGACTTTTCTATTGGTTAAGATATTTATAGGTTACATTTTTTGCTTTTCAATTTGTATTCATTATATTTTATGGATTTGATATGAATTTTATTGTATGAATTGTTCCGCACGACGGGTGGGTTTAAAAAAGTGTTTTTAGATCATTTTTTCAAATGGTTCATTTAAAAAATGGTTTTTTTTCCAAAAATAAAAATGTTCCGCGGGCAGCAACTATAGACAATAGAACGTTCAATTTTCCCTGTAGAATTAATCCATACACAAAACCAATGGATTTGACTTCTTATATGAATTTTATTGTATGAATTGTTCCCCACGACGGGCGGGTTTAAAAAAGGTGTTTTCATTTTTTAGTTCATTTTTTCAAATGGTTCATTTAAAAAAGGTATTTTTTTACAAATAAAAATGCTCCGCGGGCAGCAACTATAGACAATAGAACGTTCAATTTACCCTGTAGAATAAATCCATACACAAAACCAATGGATTTGACTTCAAGATCCAGAACGGATCGTGTTCGAGTTCTGAATTATTCAGCACGACGGGCGGGTATAAAAATGACTCAGGCGGACTGAGGGGAAATATTTTGTCGAAATAAAAATAATTAAACTTATAATTTTCAATTGATTAATATTTTTATGAGTGTACCCTATTTCATTTTTATTTTTCCATATTTTTTTACGAATTGAATATGAATTTCATGTTATGAATTGCTCCGCACAACGGGCGGGTTTTAATGCTATATATATACATAAAGAAGAAATTATCTGTCTGTCTGTGTATGTATGCTTGAATATGAGGTGACATAATTGCTCTGGTTCATGGTTCGCTGGTTCAATGATCAGGGGCTTCAAACGCAAACGAAGCGATGGCTCATTTTTATGCAATAAAAATGTCCCGCGAGTAGCAATAAAACGTTCAATTTCACCGTATAGAATGAATTCATATACAAAACTAATGGATTTGACTTCAAGAACCAGAACGGATGGTGTTCGAGTTCTGAATTATTCCTCACGTCGGGCGGGTTTAAATATGAGGCGGGTTGAGTGAAAATATTTTGTCAAAATAAAATTAAAAATAATGAAATTTAGACTTTTTAATTGATTAAGGTCTTCATGAGTTTGCCTTATTTATTTTTAGTTTGCAATATTTTTATGAATTGTTCCGCACAACGGGCGGGTTTTAATGCGGTTTTAATGCTATATATATACATAAAGAAGAAATTATCTGTCTGTCTATGTATGTATGCTTGAATATGAGGTGACATAATTGCGCTGGTTCATGGTTCGCTGGTTCAATGATCAGGGGCTTCAAACGCAAACGAAGCGATGGCTCATTTTTATGAAATAAAAATGTCCCGCGGGCAGTTATTCATGTTATGAATTGCTCCGCACAACGGGCGGGTTTTAATGCTAGTATATATATATATACGCCAAGTGATGGCCGAGTAGCAGCTGATGGAAAATGGACCAAGAAGGGTGGGACAGACAGACACACATACACACACACACACACAGACACACAGAGGATCTCTTTTATATATATAGCACGACGGGCATGTATGAATATGAGGCGGTTTAGGCAAACTATTTTGTGAATTTTTTTTATGAAAATATATAAATTTAGAATTTTTTATGGGTTTACTCCACTCTTTTTTAATTCATATTCCTTTTCTCTTATGAATTGAATACAAATTTAATTGTATTAATTGTTTCGCACGACGGGCGGGGTTACATGCTAGAATTTTATTGTTTGTTTCGTGTTTGTGTTCTGAAATATTCCGCACAATGGGTGGGTTTATATATGAGGCGGGTTGAGGGAAAATATTATGTCAAAATAAAAATAAAAATATTCACACTTGGACTTTTCTATTGAGTAAGACACTTAAGAGTTTTCATTTTCTTTTTTAATTTGAAATATTTTTTATGAATATTAATCAATTTTTATAAATATTAATTCCATTTTATGAATTCCTCCGCACAACGGGCGGGTTTTAATGCTATTATATATATATATATATATATATATATATATATATATATATATATATATATATATATAGCTGATTTTAACACTTATATTTCTGGGGATGCCTAAAAGACACAGTTCACGCACTGAAGCCTGCAGCACTCAGTCAGTAGTTGAGTACAGGCATTCAACGTGAATGTACGAATAAATTCATTGTGTTTCGAGTCTACAGCAAAACGGACAGCAATTCGAGAACACACGCAAAATATAATAATATTTTCAAGACTCGGCCTTACTCTACGCTGACGATATCATCAATTCTTCATTGTGTCGAGATGGCTACAGATGGCCAGATTCTACAGTGTCTAATTTGCCGTTTTTGTACCTGCTGCGGTGAATGCGAGTTGAGACTTGACTCAATCAAACGTTGAAAGCTCAGCGTTACACTCAGAAAGCAGTTGTGCTCGTGCGAGTATAAAATTGGCGGTGAAATAGTACAGACGATTTGCTTGGTTCGTGTCCTGGGTGTCATGATGAATCTAATCTCACCGTCCTGGGTGTCATGATAAATCTAATCTCACCGTCCTGGGTGTCATGATGAATCTAATCTCACCGTCCTGGGTGTCATGATGAATCTAATCTCACCGTCCTGGGTGTCATGATAAACGATAAACTCGCCTTCGACCCACATGCTGAAACCATTACTCAGGTAATTGTGTGAGTAATTGGTTAGGTAATTGTGTGAGTGGTAGGTTAGGTTATTTTGCAGTTAATTGTTACCTAAAAATACCCCCTTAGACAAAAATACCCAATTACCCCAAAAATACCCACCCAACCCAACGTTGAAGACCTCATTCAGCACAGTTTATTTCGACATGAACAAGAATAAACATGAATGCATGAATGAATGCAAGAATAAACATGAACATGAATAAGCCATGAACAAATCAACTGCGCTAATCACAATGTTTTCGCTCAATTATTCACAGCAGCCATTTGGCGATGCAATTGTTACTGAAACTCTTTGCCGATGAAAACTTGTGTTTGAGCAAAAATATTTTCGAGCACGACCTTGGTTGTTTTTTAGATTTATTTTTATATTAATTAACGTGTGTATATACCATTTTGAGCACCAGAAACGAAACCGATTTGAAACCTCATTATTCCATGTGTGCCCTAAAGTGACTACAACAAAAAACAGCTGACATATAATATATTCATGTAAAATAGGTGTTTTCTGTATATATAAATGTGCTGTGTTTTTACTCTACGCCACAAAAGGTTCTATTTTTAGACGCGGTGGCTTGGAAATACCTGGAAAAAACATCAAAACAACTGTGTGTGGAAGTCATGTGCTTGGCACGTGAATTTTGCAAACTGCAGCTGCACACATGTGCCAAGCACATGACTTCCACATGCAGTTGTTTTGATGTTTTTTCCAGGTATTTCCAAACCACCGCGTCTAAAAATAGAACCTTTTGTGGCGTAGAGTAAGAACACAGCACATTTATATATACAGAAAACACCTATTTTACATGAATATATTATATGTCAGCTGTTTTTTGTTGTAGTCACTTTAGGGCACACATGGAATAATGAGGTTTCAAATCGGTTTCGTTTCTGGTGCTCAAAAAGGTATATACACACGTTAATTAATATAAAAATAAATCTAAATAACAACCAAGGTCGTGCTCGAAAATGTTTTTGCTCAAACACAAGTTTTCATCGGCAAAGAGTTTCAGTAACAATTGCATCGCCAAATGGCTGCTGTAAATAATTGAGCGAAAGCATTGTGATTAGCGCAGTTGATTTGTTCATGGCTTAGAGCCATAAAAAGTCTTAACCAATAGAAAAGTCTAAATGTGAATGTTTTTAATTTAGATGTGGTAAAATATTTTCCCTCGAACTGCCTCGTATTTAAACCCGCCCGTCGTGCGGAACTATAAATAGAATATAATGAATCAAAAAGCAAAAAGCTTATCCAATAAAAATTTTTTTTTTGTAAATTCTTGTTTTAAATATTGACGAAGTTTTTTCCTCAACACTGCTCAAGTTCACACCCATCCTTCGTGTGTAGTATTCAGAAGCAAAACAATGAAACCTTCTGTTATCTCTATAATCCCAGATTTACGCGTCCGCTAAAACAGCATATTCATATAGTTGGCATTGCATGATATTACAACCCATATCCTTATGCAACTTGCGAACGAAACAGGCGGACTCTGGACTAGCTTAGCTAGGCTAAGCATTCCAGACGTCGGCGATTCAGTGAATTACGGAACACAAAAATTGAAAAAAATTGAAAGCAAAATAACAAACGAGTTTTGGAAGGACGTTATAATAGCCTGGCGATATTTTATCGAAAACTCCAATCAGGAAGACAGCAACATCATCTGTTAAAGTTTATGGTACTCCGATTATACGAAATATAAAAGCAGTAAAATTCACAAATGGGATAACGCAGGAATTCGCTTTATAGGCGATATAATAAACACAGAAGAAGCAAGAGTTTAAACGCTTGATGAAATGCAGTATAAATTCAATATAAAAATTGATTCTCTCAATTACACTGGCCTTCTAAAAGGAATTTATAAAATAGAATCTGTACTGCAGCATTCGAGTCATTACATTCAACCCAACATTCCCTATCGAGGGTGGATGATAAGAAATACGACAAAATTCAATCGATTTGCATATAAAAACATGATTTCATATAAAACGAATAATTCACAAGTGGAATTGGGGAGAACGAAAAGAAAATGGATAGAAGATATTGGCCACTACAGAGCAGGAAGTATAAACACCATTAAATCAGTAACAAATTCCACACACTTGCAATACTTCAACTACAAAATCACTCAAAGAATCATCCACACAAACAAAACCGCATATTTGATCGGCATGACAAAATCACACACGTGCACGTTCTGCAAAACACACACAGAAACGATATTGCACCTTTTCTGGAGCTGCCACGTTACAAGAAAATTTATACAAGAAATGAACACACACGTATTGGAGCCACTAGGTTTCCAAGTGAAAAACGAGAAAAAATGGTTTTTCCCGGTTGAAAAGAACTTAGAAACATTGATAATTACTGTCGCGAAAAGATGCATTTATACTTCACGTTATATCGACGCGAAGCCGCATATAAAAGCACTAATAGTGTCAATTATGAACGAATACGAAATAGGTCAGACATGCCGCAAACAACTACCCGATAGAGCCAATCATGAAATGTGGAGGATATGGGAGCAGAAACAGAACGATATAACGTGTCACTTCAATATGTCGTAATAGTGGCGAGTCATGAAATACGAGCGGCAGAGTGACAAGCTTTGACGCGACGGACTCGCGTATATGATGATCTGTTTACTTGGATGATACCTGTAACGTCCGCATTCCGGTATATGTGCAGTTGATGTTAAAGAATTCGGCGCATTCTGTTGAATAGTGGGCGCGCTCAATGGATCATCTGACACAATTTCTGGAGAATTTGTTGAATTTTCGTTCATTGTATAGCTTGTACCGTACCGCTCATTGTATAGCTACAACGCAAACATTAGACACTATACGGGCAAACGTAATGCCGTCCACTAGTGTGATTCACTGAAATGTTCCCGATGCGAGTAGTTTGTGCTGGTGCCTCGATTGAGTTGTTTTGCGTTTCAATGTTTCAGCCAAAATGTACAGTGGCTGTTAAATTTACGGGTGCTAACTGAATTGATAGGTGTGTGTGTGCATGTAAAGGCAAAACGTATCTATTTATATCTATCTGTCTGTATTTATTATATGTGCGTGGTGATTGTCAATACACTTCTGAAATCAAAAGAAAAAAAGAAAAAAAGCCACAATTTAGTTTGAATAACAAAAATGTTGATAAAGAAAACATATGTGGAATGGCTTGATGAAAAACGTAAATTTACACGTAAATGGTAGGAACGTACGACTTTTTCAGTATGATTTACATGCAAAACAAACTCCGATAATCATAAAATCACAATAATAAAATCACAAATGTCATTTAATTAGACACACACACACACATACACACACACACACACACATATATATATATATATATATATATATATATATATATATATATATATATATATATATATATATATATATATATATATATATATACATATATATATATAGATGTGTGTGTGGATGGTGTGTGTGTGTGGATGGTGAGACTATATATATACATATATATGTATCTTTTGCATAGCAATTTTGCACTGAAAAGCCGTTTTGTTTGAAAAAAGGAGTGCAATAAACGCAAGAAAAAAAGAAAAAAAAAGAAAAAAAGATACGGGTCATTGGATAATTTTGAATCCCATTTACGACCGATTGATCGGAACCGAAACTCGGATGCTGGGTGTGCAGGGGACTGTGCTGGACAGCTCCAGGATATTTGGGAGCTGGACTTAAAAAACTGATATAATAATGATCATTACTCATTCTGCTCTGACGGCGCAAAGCTGGTCGGATGAGGTGTGACGATGGCGATGACGTCACAGGGCAACAACCAATCAGAGGCCGCGATGGAGACAATCGATTATGCTGCCCCTAACCAACGCCACCTAGATACAGGCCCTTCCACGAAGGTATGACGTCATCGCCACGTGACAGTGACAAGTCTATTGTTTCAACTGTCAGCCATGCAGTTGCACGTTAGCGAGCGCACGTGGTTAGTGCTCTCGTGTGTTTAGTGTTTTATCGCGTGCTATTCTTGGCGATAATTGACGTATTTAGTGAGTTTCACTTCAGTGCGGTTTAGAGTGAAGTGAGAATTTGTCAAATTTCGTGTTAAGTGTGATTTGTGCAGCCACTTTGTGTTCCTCACACGGATGATTCTGGACATCATCATCCTGGACATATTGATACGGTCAGAGGTATCGGTTTAGTGGATATATTCAGTAAAATATGTACATCCATTCGTATTTATGTAGTTTTTTCTTAGTTAAATACGTTATACCAATAAGACCATATATTTTCATATTAACAGTCAATGTTTGTACAGTGTTTGAGCATCGATTTTCGTCTAGCTAGATTATATTTGGATGCAGTTTTTGAAATGCTTATATTATAGGACTTCGAAATCTACTTGCGGTACGGATATATCATTGTAGTGAGATTCGTTTTAGTATGTGTGGGCTTAATTGTCTTGTATTGTATTTGCTAGCTTGGAATTGTGCCCAGTGTTCGCAAGGTGCTGAATTCACAGTGTTGTGTTCGCATGGTGCTGACGAGGATTGTAGATATCACGTGGCGGATATCGGGTGATCTGTGGGTGAATGGTGCTGTCTTGTGAAATAGTGATACCCCACGCGCCTCATTTAGTATACGTGTATCTGTTTCTGTGTGCGTGCTGCAGTTTATTGAATTTTGGCGTTCACATCCCCATGAATAAGGCTAACTAGGGCTATCAAAAAGTAACCTTAATATAGAAAAAAGTGTCCTTATTTTCAGGAAAAAGTAACCTAAAATATCCTTGTGCTGCGTCTTGTTGATGCCCACAAAGCTCTATTTCTCCTCTTAGGTCTTGGTGACATTTCTACAACAAAACACCAGAAAGCATCCCAATAGAGGCGAAAACAATGCTAATGCATGAATTTATATTCCACAAGGCAATCGAATTTATGAGCTGCATAAATGTTTCATGACAGTGAGTTGATTATTTCATATGACAGTGACATTTTCATATATTCATGTGACAGTTATCTATGTCGAGGTGTCACGTGATTCAGCTTGTTTCTTTGCCCCAATATGTATGTCTGTGTGTGCGTGAACATTGTACGTGTGTGAGTGTCCACGTCTACATGTGAGAATAATTTTCTGACTGTATAAGGGGGCACTGATTCGTCTCTTGAGCTCAACCGTGGGAAAATGACACTGTCTCACGCTGCAAACATCACATGATATTTCCTGTCTCGTGCGTATTGACAAGTGTTGCTGTGCAGTATCGAGTATAAAGCGCTCACTTGTACTATCCCACGCTCCAATAGAAGAACCACATAATATGATATAATAGCAATGGCGAACAAGTTGGCAATAAATAGCAATCAAATGTAAACTTAATAAACTTGATCATCGTACGGTTTGTCGCTCAAAGCTGTTCGTCCGTCGAGTATTGAAGGACAAAATATTAAACTTGTGCTGAATGTTGGGAATGATTTCGCGTTGTTGGCTCTAAGATCATTGGGTGCTAAAAATAATCCTGATTTATCTCAAGATACTGTTCATTTTATTTAAATAATATTGCGTTGGTGGACTATTCGTAATGTAATGACACCGTATAAAGGCTCCAGGTTGAGAAATGTTTATTCGATGACTGATTCAGCTATGGATGACAGGCCTTTGTTTTTAGAGCATTTCATGAGATGGTTGGATTGATGGATGTCAGACGAGAATATGATCATTTTGACTAGAGACGTTTTGGCTGTGTATCACACAACAAATGCGCTCTGTGAGATCACGAAGTATTGTGAGAAGGATTTGTGATTGCACATTATCAAATCGAATAATATATATTTATATTGATTTCATCAGGCAATATTGATTTAATCACATCATGCACTATTGACTTGAAACATTTTACGTGTTCTGCGGAATATTTTCGTGATATTTCAAACATATTGCTGAACGTCTCATCTTTCGTATATGTGACGCTGGTATTTCATATTCCCATCATCCAGTGATCGTATATATTGCGGGTTATTGTTGTATTTTCTCAAAAACAGGATTGTCATTCATGTAAAACATTTTGGCTGCGCGAAGTAAAACCATGTCATCCGAAAAATTTTCGTATTCGAGAGAAATTGGTCGCCGAAGATTGGCGTAATATTTTTATGTTGATAATATTGTTTTGCTTTGGTTTTTACTGTGCAGAAGTATATTAAGTATGATAAATTGTGTATTATTGGAAACCAGCGCGATGATAGGTTTCATGCACTAGAAAAACTGAGTGATTGCGGTGTTATGCTTGTTTACTTGTACTGTTCTCAACATCGTAATTTACAATTAATTGCAGAAAAATTGTGTGCACCGCTGTAAATGTCCTTCTGAACAATAATTGTTGTGACAAATTCATCTACGATAAATTAGAAACAATGGAAGCGAAAACGTTCCGCATTGTATCGTGTATGGTCGTTGCATGTTTGTTTTTTTACTGTTTTATGCCTGTGTGGGCTTATAATATATTCAGTTATTCTATTTGCAATTGTATTTGAAGCTTCTTATTTTGATAACATGATTTTCAAACTTAATTGAGCCGGAATGCAAGTCAAACACCCGCACTAAGCACAATTTCTAATAACAACGCGTATCGCCCGTACGAGTGAAGCGACCACAATCGATGACGTCATACTTTCGTGAAAGGGCCTGTATCTAGGTGGCGTTGCCCTAACCAACGCCACCTAGATACAGGCCCTTTCACGAAAGTATGACGTCATCGTCACGTCACACTGTGCGGAGAAGTTTTTCAACTGTCAGCATGGCAGTTGCATGGTAGCGAGCGCACGTGGTTAGTGTTCTCGCGTGTTTAGTGTTTTATCGCGTGCTATTCTTGGCGATAATTGACGTGTATAGTGATTTTCACTTCAGTGTGGTTTAGAGTGAAGTGCGAATTTGTCAGATTTCGTGTCAAGTGTGATTTGCGCATCCATTTTGTGTTCATCACTCGGATGATTCTGCATATCATCATCCTGGACATTTTGCTGCGGTCAGAGTTTTCGGTTAAGTGGATATATTCAGTGAAATATGTACATCTCTTCGTATGTAAGTAGTTTTGTATTAATTAAATGCTAATGTTAAATAATGTATCACTATATTGATATTAACGTCAACTGATGTTTGCACACTTTAGTGTTTGGGTATCGATTTTCGTCTAGCTGGATAACATTTGGATGACGTTTTTGTAGTGCTTATATTATAGGTATCACTTAATTCACTTGCGGTACGGTTATATCATTGTAGTGAGATTCGTTTCAGTATGTGTGGGCTTAAGCGTCTTGTATTTGCTGGCTTGGAATTATCCCTAGTGTTCGCAAGGTGCTGACGAGGATTGTAGATATCACGTGGCGGATATCGAGGGTCTAGGCTAAATGTGTAAGGATTCGATAACATTGAAAACGCAAATTCTTAAAAAACGCTTAAGTAACGCACAAAAACGTTTCTATATTTTTCATAGAGTTTAGGTTAGGTTAGTTTTAGCGTTCTCATGAAGTGTGCTGCCTTTGCAGGAGGCGAGGGACTGGAAGAAATTCTTTAAATGAATTTTTATCAATGTAATGTTCTTGAATCCTTACAAATTTAGCGTCAACCGATATCGAGTGTTGTGTGGGTGAGTGGTGCTTTCTTGTGAGACAGTGAAACCCCACGCGCATCTCTCTTTCAGTACACGTGTATCTGTTTCTGTGTGCGTCCTGCATTTTAGTGAATGTTGGTGTTCACATCCCCATAAATAATTTAAGTAATAACTAGGGCTATTAAAAGTATCCTAAAAACAGAAAATAATAACCTAAAATATACATGTGCTCCTTATGTGTGTGCGTGAGCATAGTACATGTATGTGAGTGTCCACGTCTACATGTAAGAATAATTTGCTGACTGTATTATTATAAGGGGGCACTGATTCGTCTCATGAGTTCAAGCGTGGGAAAATGACACCGTCTCACGCTGCAAGCATCACATGATACTCCCTGTCTCGTGCGTATTGACAAGTGTTACTGCGCAGTATCGAGTATAAATAGCTCAGACGTTACATTATCCCACGCTCCAAACATGTACTCTGGCTCATGTGAATTTCTCAATATGATGAGAAGTAATCCAGCGTATCCAAAAGCATATACATTAGCCAGTGCCACAGAATAGAATATAATAGTAATAGCAAACAAATTGGCAATAAATAGCAAGCAAATGTAAGCTTAGTAACAACAACAAAAACAACAACACATGTATTTGATATAGCGCTCTAATTATCATAGGCGCGAGGAACGGCTAGTTATAAAATGTATACAATGTGGAATTAACAAAACAGTATCGCATAAACAAAGATATAAGCAGCGATATACTATGAAGGAACAGCTGAAAATAACTACGGATCAAAAGATCACAGTTATTCACACAATATAATGATTCATCAGAGGAGACACCGAGAAGATATGTACAAAGAGAAGTGGAAAAAGACCTGTAAGAGAGAGAAGATCGAATTAGTAAGCAATATACATGTGTAAGCAAGCAAATGTAAAATTTTGACAACCAAACAAATAACATGTTTTCATTTTCAGAGCTTATATATCAACCAATTTTCCTTTTTATTCTAATTTATACGCTTTCTATGCCTGGGAGATCCGCTATAAAATGGAAGGGAATCAGATACCGCTATGAAATGGAAGGGAAATTGCTCTTTTTCACGTTTTGCAACAGCTCAATGACCACGGAATCATGTTTAATACCTCGCATTGTGTTAACAACCATAAACTAGATTCAGTTGTAGAAAAAATTGTGTGGGCGAGTGTGAATGTACTTCTTAATAATTATTGTTCCGATCAAAATTCATGTATTTGTGCCAAAAAATTTCAAACGAAAACTGTCTACGTTGTCGCGTGTGTAATCGTTGTATGTGTGTGATTTGCCTGTGTGGTTTTATAATATATTCAATTGTTAAGCTTACAATTGATTTTAACTGTGCAGAAGTGTATTAAGTATGATAAAGTGTGTATTATTGAAAACCAGAGCGATGATAGGTTTCCTGCACTAGAAAAACTGAGTGATTGCGGTGTTATGCTTGTTTACTTGTACTGTTCTAAACATCGTAATTTACAATTAATTGCTGAAAATTTTTGTGCACCTCTGTAAATGTTCTTCTGAACAATAGTTGTTGTGACAGAAATTTATCTACGATTAATTAGAGAAATTGAAGCGAAAACGTTCCGCATTGTATCGTGTATGGTCGTTGCATGTTTGTTTTTTACTGTTTTATGCGTGTGTGGGCTTATAATATATTCAGTTATTCTATTTGCAATTGTATTTGAAGCTTCTTATGTTGTTAACATGATTTTCAAACTTAATTGAGCCGGAATGCAAGTCAAACACCCGCACTAAGCACAATTTCTAATAACAACGCATATCGCCCGTACGAGTGAAGCCACCGCAATCGATGACGTCATACTTTCGTGAAAGGGCCTGTATCTAGGTGGCGTTGCCCTAACCAACGCCACCTAGATCAACGCCACCCAGATCAACGCCACCTAGATACAGGCCCTTTCACGAAAGTATGACGTCATCGATTGTGGTCGCTTCACTCGTACGGGCGATACGCGTTGTTATTAGAAATTGTGCTTAGTGCGGGTGTTTGACTTGCATTCCGGCTCAATTAAGTTTGAAAATCATGTTACCAACATGAGAAGCTTCAAATACAATTGCAAATAGAATAACTGAATATATTATAAGCCCACACAGGCAAAAAACAGTAAAAACACAAACATGCAACGACCATACACGATACAATGCTGAACGTTTTCGCTCCCATTGTTTCTAATTTATCGTAGATGAATTTGTCACAACAATTATTGTTCAGAAGGACATTTACAGCGGTGCACACAATTTTTCTTCAATTAATTGTAAATTACGATGTTGAGAACAGTACAAGTAAACAAGCATAACACCGCAATCACTCAGTTTTTCTAGTGCATGAAACCTATCATCGCGCTGGTTTCCAATAATACACAATTTATCATACTTAATATACTTCTGCACAGTTAAAACTAAAGCAAAACAATATTTTCAACATAAAAGTAATACGCCAATCTTCGGCGACCAATTTCCATCGAATACGAAATTTTTTCGGATGACATGTTTTCACTTCGCGCAGCCAAAATGTTTCACATGAATGACAATCCTGTTTTTGAGAAAATACAACAATAACCCGCAATATATACGATCACTGGATGATGGGAATCTGGAATACCAGCGTCACATATACGAAAGATGAGACGTTCAGCAATATCTTTGAAATATCACGAAAATATTCCGCAGAACACGCAAAATGTTTCAAATCAATAGTGCATGATGTGATTAAATCAATATTGTCTGATGAAATCAATATAAATAAGTATTATTCGATTTGATAATGTGCAATCACAAATCCTTCACACAATACTTCGTGATGTCACAGAGCGCATATGTTGTGTGATACACAGCCAAAACGTCTCTAGTCAAACTGAACATATTCCCGTCTGATATCCATCAGTCCAACCATCTCATGAAATGCTTTAAAAACAAAGGCCTGTCATCCATAGCTGAATCAGTCATCGAATTAACATTTATCAACCTGGAGTATTATACGGTGTCATTACATTACGAATAGTCCACCAACACAATATTATTTATATAAAATGAGAAGTATCTTGAGATAAATCAGGATTATTTGTAGCACCCAATGATCTTAGAGCCAACAACGCGAAATCATTCCCAACATTCAGCACAAGTTTAATATGTTGTCCTTCAATACTCGACGGACGAACAGCCTTGAGCGACAAACCGTACAATGATCAATAAATTCGAACATGACTACACTGGATTTTGTGTCTATTCTCCATAAAGCACAAACAATTTGGAGTAATACCTGATTTAAGCGTGATTCACACAATCTCTATGATGTTGATATGATTGAAGGTGATCCGGTGTTGTTGGATATTTCCATGTCACGCTTTATAGTAGTTCTGGCTTTTCTGGGAATGAGAACATGCTGAATTTAGACTAGCAGTCGTAATTCCTTTTGCACCTTGGAACCAGCTCCAGGAATTTCCTAATAACATATAATGAACACAAACAAGAAGACATCAATAGCTCTGCGATAAAATGAACCTTTCATATTAGCTGAAGTAACTGCTGAAATGATTTATTTTGATTGATATTAATTGTTGTTTTAAGCGCGCACCGTATTTTGATTATAAGACACGTCTCGCTATGAACCAATTTACAGCGCAGCCTCCCAGTAAACTCAAGCGGATAGTAAAATTCGCACGCGGGCCAAGATTCGAACCGCGAGCCTCTGACACAAGATTTCAGCGCCTTAGCCACTGAACTACCCGAGAGCTGCAGTGATATGTGTGATATATTGTCGCTAATGAGTTTCAAACACCAATAATATAAATATATCAAAATCAGTAACCTCAATTTAAACAATAAATTTCGACTAAAAGCGAAACACTTGCAGCAGGAACACACCTTAACAAAACACAGCTAAACAGGGCCCACCTCTGTTGATTTATAACTATTATGGTACGCAAATATATAACTACGTTGATAAGGCATGTTTAACGAAGCAAAGACCTCATGTGAAACGAGCAGATGTACATATTTTACTCAACCTATGAACGAAATCAGACCTCTGACCGCAGCAAAATGTCCAGGATGATGGCATGCAGAATCATCCCAGTGAGGATCACAAAATGGCTGCGCAAATCACACTTGACACGAAATTTGACAAATTCGCACTTCACTCTAAACCACACTGAAGTGAAAATCACTATACACGTGAATTATCGCCAAGAATAGCACGCGATAAAACACTAAACACACGAGAGCGCTAACCACGTGCGCTCGCTAACGTGCAACTGCATGGCTGACAGTTGAAACAATAGACTTGTCACTGTCACGTGGCGATGACGTCATACTTTCGTGGAAGGGCCTGTATCTAGGTGGCGTTGCCCTAACCAACGCCACCTAGATACAATGCCGTTTCACGATTTTGTGACGTCACAGCGTTCGGCCAACGTCGGTGCAGAGTGTATATGCTGCGGTGCACTGTTAGTTGATATTATGCGTACGCCGGTGCATTATTTTCACAAATACTCCCAAATTTAGATGAAACCTTGCATTTAGAAGCTGTATAATGCTTAGCACTTCTTTTTACAACCTAATACAAACAAAATTTAGGAGGTTTACGATAATGTATTGTACCAAGCGTGCGAATTAACAACAAGAAAACAGTCAAATATAGAAGCCAATATGACATGTTTCATTAATTGCTTGCCACAGTGAATTCAGACACGGGTATGCTATTTTATTCATCATTCACAACATGCTGCAGCTCATCAACATGTCGACAAAAACGTGTTTACACACTTCACGAATACAACATTGCGAAATACAAAGCCAATAACTGAGCATAAATTCCAGCATTGACAAACAACAATAAATGTGATGGTTAATGATGATCAAATACCACCTAGATCAGCGGTCCGAAACATGCGCTAATTATCCCCTGATAGATATTGTGTGTTTGTAAGTGTGGATTTGTCAATTGTAAGTGTCGCTACGTGGGGAACTAAAGGTCGGATAGAAGGACAAATGCGTGTGTTTATCAATCCGAACTCTTTCATTTTCGCTTATATCGACTTCCTGCCATTAAATTTGTTCGAACCACTGGATTCATAAGATTTCTCAGCGGTGCCAAGAAATCAATGAATAGACACGCTTTCACATGAGAATATTGAATAATCGATCTTAAAGCAAATCCATGGGCAATATTCATTCTATATAAACGATAATGACACACGTAGATATACACCATATCACACATTAACACCATATCACACATTACCACCATATCACACATTAACACCATATCACACATTAACACCATATCACAAATTACCACCATATCACAAATAAACACCATATCACACATTAACACCATATCACACATTAACACCATATCACACATTAACACCATATCACACATTAACACCATATCACAAATTACCACCATATCAGAAATAAACACCATATCACACATTAACGCACAATTTGCACGCATAAACATTTACATATATATTATTGGCATGTCTTGTTTGATAGCTGTCATCCATTTCTTTCGGACCACCTCGTCTTTCGGTGAACAGAAAACGCTCACTTTGGAGCCACTATTGTAGTTGTCTTTGCACCCGGACACATCACTTATCTGGCATGTTTCCTGAACAATATAATAACAAAATATTGATACACTTAACTTGGGGTTCTCAACCTTTTGATGGTTCCATACCCCCAATGTATTGTCAAATATGGTTCAATATCCGCGACTTACCTGACTGTTCAAATAATTATCACCAATCCTATCATAATTTGCCAGTTTGTCTTCCAGATCCACGAATATTTCAATCGCTTGAATTTACTGTAATTTGGATACGGATTACTAGAAAATAGCCAATGATAAATTGGTTATTTTATTATTATTTGATTTATTTTATTAATTTTGTTACTTTTAATATTATTATAGATATTGTTAATTTATAGCAGTATCCAGAAATTTAATCCCATACCTCCGACCTTTGATTCCCATTCCACCAAGGGGTATGGCTACTCCCGGCTAATAACCACTGGACTAAACAATCACAACGCAATACCAGCTTTTCTCAAACAATGGGAGTAAGAATCGTAAGATGTAATAGAGAATGTCATTACTAAGATATGAAATGCAGCGCATAAAATGATCAAATATTTAAAAAAGATTGAAGCATATCTCAACTAATTCAACAAAATCATGTTCAACGGAAGAGATAAATGAGTGAGCATTTATTGACTTACCTTTCACTCCGAAAGGTTAAATTCTCCGGAATACACCAATCTAATAATACTTGAAGTAAACTTGCGGGAAACACTGCAACACTGCTTAAAGTATGATAGAAGCAACAGCGAATGCAAACGCTCAATGCCACTACAATTGTGAACGCAATACTAACAGAAACGGGAGTACTACAATATTGCCCTATGAACATATTGGCCAAAAACGCCCGCATGCTCCCATACTCTGCGATAGGGCAATATGTTCACCTCGGCCAGTGTAGTGTCAAAGGCGTACCAAGTGCAGTAAGTGCGACTGTGACGTGTGGCCAATATGTTTACTTTTCACCATAGCATAATTTCAGTGGTTTTCAACACAACGCACGAGTTTCTATACAACAAGTAGCTAGCACATAACATACTGTGCGGCTAGGTTTAGTCTTGGCTAGGTTAGGTGAGGTCAGGTCAGGTTACGTCAAGTTAGATTTCTGAGCCTAGCCAATAACCCCACAGTATGTGAGGTGCTATCTACTTGTGTATAAACTCCTGTCTTGTGTTGAAAACCACTGAAATTTCGCCATGGTGAAAAGTGAACATATTGGCAACAAGCCGCAGTCGCACTCACCGCACTTGATACGCCTTTCACACTACGCTGGCTGAGGTGAACATATTGCCCTATTGCAGAATATGGGAGCATGCGGGCGTTTTTGGCCAATATGTTCATAGGGCAATATTGTACTAGATCCACAGAAACACGTCGAACCAACTACGCTGCACTGAAATTATAATGCGCACAACGCCACAAACACAATTATCACAGCGAACGCACGTAAAATCGCAAAACGCGCAACGCTACAAATACACACAACACCACAAACACGCGCAACGCTACACTAACTGACAACGACACTCGACACTGACAACGAACTAATCACGTGGTCAGCGATGTAGCGTCAGCGTTTCAACGGTTTGTAGCTGAGTCATTAGCATCGGTTTGTAGCTGAGTCATAGCAAACTGTGATGCCCAGGCAACGCCACCTAGATACAGGCCCTTTCACAAAAGTATGACGTCATCCATTGCGGTCGCTTCACTCGTACGGGCGATACGCGTTGTTATTAGAAATTTTGCTTAGTGCGGGTGTTTGACTTTCATTCAGGCTCAATCAAGTTTGAAAATCATGTTAACAACATAAGAAGCTTCAAATTGCAAATGGAAAAACCGAATATATTTAAAACAACATAGGCACATCACAGGAATACAACAACTACACACGAGACAACGTAGACAGTTTTCGTTTCAAATTTTTGGCACAAATACATGAATTTCGATCGGAACAATAATTATTAAGAAGAACGTTCACACTCGCCCACACAATTTTTTCTACAACTGAATCTAGGTTATGGTTGTTAACACAATGCGAGGTATTAAACATGATTCCGTGGTCATTGAGCTGTTGCAAAATGTGAAAAAGAGCAATTTCCCTGTGCCTACCTACAGTGGAAAACTCCCTAAACTCAAAACATTTTTAACAGTTAAATAAGAAAACATGACAATATTAACAACGGTATCACTTGGATAAAATAAACATCCTCTATCTATACCTTTAACATAGGAAAAACGTTCTGGTGATATTGGTTCATTTTTTGTAGTTAAGATAGTTTTGCATGAATCACACTGTTGTTTTTTTTAAAATAGAATAGGAGCAATAACCGGCTACATATACAATGACAGGGAGATATTTATAACAATTTTCGATATCTGCACTACAAATATAAATAATAAAACCCCCTGCCTGTCTTAATCTATCGGGATGGTATTCTGGTGAGCATGTAACATCTTTTAGTGTGATACTACCTTTGAAAACGGGCAATTTTAAATCAATCAATGATCTTACTCTGATTTTTTTCTCGCACTCGAATAATTGACGGTTGGAAATATTATAAGTGCAACCTGACAACCTCCTGTACTGACCAAACCGCTCCTCCAAACAATCCGTCTGAAACTTTCCTGGCAAAATGTATGACAAACCTCACTCATTTACACAATACTGCATGATCTCACAAAGTGCATGCGTTGTGTGATACACAGCCATAAACGTTTCTTTAGTCAAGCCGACCATATTGCTCCCTGACCTCCACTGATCCTACCATTTCAGAAAATGCTCCAAAAATATATGCCTGGCATCAGCAGCTGAACCAGTCAACGGATGAGCGTAAACATTTCTCAACCTCGAGCCTTTATATGGTGTCTTCACATTGCAAATTGTCCACCAACGCAAAATTATCTGAATAAAGTGTGCAGTGCCTTCAGTGCAATAAAGATTATTCGTAACACCCAATGATCTCAGAGCCTGCACTACTTAATCACTCATAAAATTGAGCACAAGCTTAAGGATAAGCTTAAGCTTAGCACAAGCTGTTGGAGGCTCAATACATTGAATTGAATTGAACATTCTGTCTTTCGATGTTGGACGGACGAACAGCTTTGAGCGACAAACCGAAAGAAAACTTCAACAGTGAACCAGCCTCCGACGTATACAACTTCTCAACAGTATCGAATGAAGGAGACAACGACTTAGTAAAATCAGATAAATGCGGGAATACAAAGGATTTGAGTGAATCCTTTTATAACAAAGTTATAATCAGACCAGTTTTCTATCTGTCAGTTTACTCAGTTTTCTTTCTCTATCTCTTTCTCAGTTTACGTTCTCGTTCTTTCGCAGCTTGGTTGTGCAGCTGTCGTTAGGCTAATTTATGTGTTAGAGCGACGCCAGTATACACGGCGCCTGGTATGTTTGGCTCTAGCGGAGTAGGTGTGACAGTGATTAATGACCCTTTTTTGTACGTTTGACTTGGCTGATCATCTCGAGGCAACACGCCTGTGTACTGTCAAATCGCGTTTAGAAATAGCTTGTGTCCCGGTTGTGTAGTTCGAGCAGTTTGGCCAGCTGGCAATTGCTTGCGAAATATGGTGCCAACGACGTGTGTTCGTAGGTATATAACCGGGGTTTAATAAGAATAGGGGGTACTTTGGCTGTGCTTGGTGGATCAGTCAGTTGGTTGGACTGTCGACGTGCGAGATAGGACTCACCACTCACTCAGGCAAGCCGTAATTAATTCATTAGATTTAAGAATAACTTTAACGTAGATTGACTGATTGCTGAAAATATACAATTCAACTTCGACTGGGTGATCATTATTTGTTATCGCGGAACACAACATCAAGAGGAACTATCAAGACTTCACGATCAGCCAAACGAAGATCAACATAACAACATATTATTATTATTATCATCACCATACCGTTACATTTGGTGCCATGACTCAGGATCTTTAATTGTGGTTATCTTCTCGGCATAGTCGAAACTCGGTCACTTCCACCGGTGGCTCAATGAACTGTGAGGTGAGTGTTATCTCAATTTTCCTTAAGCCTTGTCAGAATCCAGAGCCTTACGCAGAATAAAATTAGGAAATATAAAAAATATATGGATAAAGTATGTATTTTAACCATAGGTATTATAGTTAATGGTACAACCAAAGCAAATATAGATAAGAAAATTCCGTAAGAAACAAGAATGAAAAAAATTTACGAAAACCACTATTGAATAAGGTCAGTATGTGTTTCAGAAAGCTAAACCCAGAACTAATTTTGAAGCTAATGTTAGAAATCAATATGTTATGTAAATATAGGAGGACCTCCAATCAATATTTTAGTAGATGCTGGGTGTGATGTATGAATAATATCGAAATATTGCGTGAAGAAACTAATTTGCATGTCTTGTAGGATGCGTTTGACTAGTATAAAGGGGACAAGATTAAACAATATTGCACTTATTAAATGATCGGTGTCTTTTGTGAATTTTGACTCTAAGTATTCTATTAGAGGACACGAAATTAAATATTAGACTAATGTTGGATATTAGGCTGGGATCTGTTTAATTATTTGTATAATTATTATGGTGTACAATTGGACTTTGATATTTTAATTTTATTATCAAACCATGTACTATATACGACTGAGAAATATGAGAAGACAATCACTGACAAATACTTTTATTTTAATCAGGTCGAGATGTTGAAATATTTGAAATGAAATGTAAAACTGTCTGTCAAAAGTGACAGATATTTAAGAACATACATTTAAAGTATGTATAGCAACGCATATAAGATGCATTGGAACGTCAGGGCACGATACGCCGCAGATAACTAAATAAATAAATGAAAGATGACTAAATAACTAAATGACTGATGACTATATGACTAAATGACCAGATGAAGTAGATGTTAGTGTAGACACTGTGGATCATACCAGAGAATGAGAGTGTAAGCGGTCTTATAAAATACGAAACGGATATTGAGGAAGGTTCCATAGACCTCACTGATGGATGTATGAATGCATTAAATATTGAGCAACAAAATAATGTACGAGGCACACATGGTGTCAAAAGAGAAGAGCCTTGTGTCAACCGTCTAACGGTTAAAATACATAAGACATTTAGTTGAAAGCATTTAACATGCTACTTAATAAACAAGCGGAGTTATTGAAGCAATTCCTTTGTTAACTAAGTCGGTTAGTTGAAACTGGAAGCATACACAGAAGTATGCTATGACATCAATTAACAACCAATAAAGTAGATTGTAATTATCATGGAGAATATACGCAAAAGTATGAGTGCACTAAAAGTTACAAAAGACAAAACATTACTCTGTAAGTGTGTAAAACATATTCTTAAAACTATATAAATATATGGCAACTTAACAATTATAAAGTGAAAGTGGGTTTAATTAGAATAAATAAATACAATAATATTTCATAATGATTAAAAGTAAAACGGCTCTGGATATTGCTCCTATTAATTGTATCCTATTTATTGTCTCCTATTAATTGCCTATTTTCCTCTCATGATGCAGCCCCTGTTTTCCTACCTCATGGTAAATTAGTTTCGTATTTCCAAGTGGACATCGCAATGCGTTTTTCATTCAATTTCCTGTCTCAATCCTGCTACCACACCGACACAGAACAATGAGTCACTGGCGAGAATTGTCCGTTTTTCGGTCTGAAGAGGCCAGATTGAGTCAACAGTGTGCTGAACCAACGCCACCTAGATACAAGGCCCTTCCATCCCCTCCCCATGGGGGGTGTTACGTCAGCTCGTCCGTCCTAACGCTACCTGGGTATCACATCTTGCTATGACTCATCTATAAACCGATGCTAATGACTCAGCTACAAACCATTGAAACGCTGACGCTGCATCGCTGATCACGTGATCAGTTCGTTGTCAGTGTAGCGTTGTCAGTTCGTTGTCAGCGCGTGTTTGTGGTGTTGTGTGTATTTTTGGCGTTGCGTGTTTTGCGATTGTACGTGTGTTCTCTGTGATAATTATTTGTGGCGTTGTGCGCATTATATTTTCAGTGCAGCGTAGTTGGTTCGACGTGTTTATGTTAGTATTGCGTTCACAATTGTAGTGGCATTGAGCGTTTGAATTCGCTGTTGCTTCTATCATACTTTAAGCAGTGTTGTAGTGTTTCCCGCAAGTTTACTTCAAGTATTATTAGATTGGTGTATTCCGGAGAATTTCACCTTTCGGAGTGAAAGGTAAGTCAATAAATGCTCACTCATTTATCTCTTCCGTTGAACCTGATTTTGTTGAATTAGTTAAGATATGTTTCAATCTTTTTGAAATATTTGATCATTTTATGCGCAGCATTTTATATCTTAATAATGACATTATCTATTACATCTTACGATTCTTACTCCCATTGTTTGAAAAAGCTGGTATTGCGTTGTGATTGTTTAGTCCAGTGGTTATTAGCCGGGAGAATCCATACCCCTTGGTGGAATGGGAATCAAAGGTCGGAGGTATGGGATTAAATATCTGGATACCGCTATAAATAAGCAATAGCTATAATAATATTAAAAGTAACAAAGTGAATAAAATAACTCAAATAATAATAAAATAACAAATTTATCATTGGCTATTTCCTAGTAATCCGTATCTAAATTACAGTAAATTCAAGCGATTGCAATATTCGTGGATCTGGAAGACAAACTGGCAAATTATGATAGGATTGGTGATAATTATTTGAACAGTCAAGTAAGTCGCGGGTATTGAACCATATTGGACAATACATTGGTGGTATGGAACCATCAAAAGGTTGATGAGGTTCAAAAGTTCAAAAGGTAAAGGTTCAAAGTTCAAAGGTTCAAAAGGTACCCCAAGTATAGTGTATCAATATTTTGTTATTATGTTGTTCAGGAAACATGCCAGATAAGTGATGTGTCCGGGTGCAAAGACAAATACAATAGTGGCTCCAAAGTGAGCGTTTTCTGTTCACCGAAAGAGGAGGTACTCCGAAAGAAATGGATGACAGCTATCAAACAAGACATGCCAATATACAATAATATATATGTAAATGTTGATGCGTGCCAATTATGCGTTAATGTGTGATATTTCCTCGTTCCTCCATTGCTCTAATTAATGCTTTTATTTTCCCCCATCTCAATTATTGCTCCTCTTTGTTTTATTCTCTACCAAAAAAAGACATTTCTTCCTTCCAATCTATTCTCAACCAATCGTGCCGTTTTGTTTTCAGACTTCCTATCCGTCATCCCACCTCTCGATACCTAAAAACATTGAGATGGCTTCCTTTTAAATATATGACCCAACACAAAATATGTTGTCTCACTTTCAAATTGATCAACTCCCCCTACCCTCCACCCTATCTGAAGGAGCTGGTAGTGCCAGTCTCACACAACACTAACACTCGATCATCTAGTGCCCTTCTAGAACCCCGAGCAGTTTCCGAATCATCATGGTCTTCCAAATCCTTCCAATACATTGCCCCCCGTCTGTTCAATAAACTTCCGCGTTCAGTTACATCTTCCAGCTCCTATAAATCTTTCAGCAGCAAATCATATAAATATCTTTTGGATGTGTACATAGATTCTTGAGCCCACACCGATATTATTCGTTTCTCTGTAGTATACGTGTTTTTGTGTGACTCTTGTTTGTCTTATTCCGCTGTGAGCCCAAGTTTATTTATGATGCATTTTCATTTGTGTTTACATTGTGTGATTTGTATGTATATTTTCATCCATGCCAATACTTTGTTGTATAAAGTGGCAATACATTTCTGATTTCTGATTTCTGATATGGTGTATATTTGTGATATGGTGGTAATTTGTGATATGGTGTTAATGTGTGATATGGTGTATATCTGCGTGTGTCATTATCGTTGATGAGTGATATGGTGTTAATGTGTGGTATGGTGTATATCTGCGTGTGTCATTATCGTTGATATAGAGTGAATATTGCCCATGGATTTGCTTTAAGATCGATTATTCAATATTCTCATGTGAAAGCGTGTCAATTCATTGATTTCTTGGCACCGCTGAGAAATCTTATGAATCCAGTGGTTCGAACAAATTTAATGTCAGGAAGTCGATATAAGCGAAAATGAAAGATTTCGGATTGGTAAAAACACGCATTTGTCCTTCTATTCGACATAAGTTCCCCACTTAGCGACACTTACAATTGACAAATCAACACTCACAAACACACTTACAATATCTATCAGCAGATAATTAGCGCATGTTTCGGACCGCTATTCTATGTGATATTTAAGCATAATTAACCATCACATTTATTGTTGTTTGTCAATGCTGGAATTTATGCTCAGTTATTGGCTTTGTATTTCGCAATGTTGTATTCCTGAAGTGTGTAAACACGCTTTTGTCGACATGTTGATGAGCTGCAGCAGGTTGTGAATGATGAATTAAATAGCGTACCCGTGTCTGAATTCACTGTGGCAAGTAATTAATGAAACATGTCATATTGGCTTCTATATTTGACCGTTTTCTTGTTGTTAATTCGCACGCTTGGTACAATACATTATCGTAAACCTCCTAAATTTTGTTTGTATTAGGTTGTAAAAAGAATTGTTAAGCATTATACAGCTTCTAAATGCAAGGTTTCATTTAAAACTGGGAGTATTTGTGAAAATAATGCACCGGCGTACGCATAATATCAACTAACAGTGCACCGCAGCACATACACACTGCACCGACGTTGGCCGAACGCTGTGACGTCACAAAATCGTGAAACGGCCTTGTATCTAGGTGGCATTGGCTGAACCCCCTGATCAACGGTGTGCTGAACTGACAGTCTACTAACAACGACAACGAAGCAATTAGCGGACTGAGATAAGTCAATGCCGAAATCATCATCAACACGAGCCGAGACAACACCAGCGGTTCACCGAGCAACCTGAAAGACAACTGCGATAAAGATGGGGACGAGTAATCATGGAAGACGGTCGAATATTTATCAACGAGATTCCCAACGAAGTGCTGCAGGTGTTTGCGCAAAACGACGCCAGTAGCTGGATGACTGGTGAAGCAGCGCGTGGACTACGAGTCGACACAGTATACCCCGCCGGTATACGACCTCTGCCTGATGTGGTTCAAGATCAACACCACCTGCTTGGATCGAGCCGAGGACGCGTTCGTGGTCGGCGACAAATGGTTTTATTAACACGATGTATCGCTCATTTTATATGTATAATGTGTTGAGCTAGTTAGAAGTAATTGTAACCAGGTGTCCGTAATCTTATGTCCATAACCGTGTGTTAATTACAACTAAGTTAGTTTCTCATGTAGATTTGTGAGATATAGATTCGTGTTGCTCTAGATCTTAAGTTACTGTGTCAGTTGCGATTAATGTATGCGATAGACATAGACATGCGCTAATCTAGAATTTTGTTTCATTGTATAATTGCGTTTAAGTACTTCGATATACACACTCGAAAACGTAGGTGAAATGGGTCGTAATGACTAGTTGAGGATTCTAGCTAATAATTTGTAAGCGAAAATGTAAAGATTACTGGTCTGAATAATTTTAAAAACCTCACTTGTAATCAAGCTTTCGAGTATTTTGGGCTAATACTGAACGCTGGAGCTGTCAGTTATTGATGATGCAGGAATACCACAAAACTATTGGGATGAGGCAAACATCGACAAAAGACAGTTAATGTGCCAGAATTCACCAGCAATTGACTGGTGACACAGGACGTTCCTGTGTTTTATGTACGGCCCTGTCGACTCGATGTGACAGTTGATTATTACAGACGCACAATGCTGCATGCACTTACTCATGGAGTATGTGTGTATGGTGAGAAATGGCGCTGTATAATCACTGATCAGAATTATGCCTCAGTCCTACCCTGAAGTGGAAACTCTGCAAATAGTGACTGGCAGTCTGCTATAATGGCAACTATCACGATTCAGTAGAGCCGTTGGCTTTGATGGCCGTGATTATGTCTAGTGTTCACATTCGTTTAAAAGACCTCGCAGCTGTGATATAACAAAGTTATAATCAGACCAGTTTTCTATCTGTCAGTTTACTCAGTTTTCTTTCTCTATCTCTTTCTCAGTTTACGTTCTCGTTCTTTCGCAGCTTGGTTGTGCAGCTGTCGTTAGGCTAATTTATGTGTTAGAGCGACGCCAGTATACACGGCGCCTGGTATGTTTGGCTCTAGCGGAGTAGGTGTGACAGTGATTAATGACCCTTTTTTGTACGTTTGACTTGGCTGATCATCTCGAGGCAACACGCCTGTGTACTGTCAAATCGCGTTTAGAAATAGCTTGTGTCCCGGTTGTGTAGTTCGAGCAGTTTGGCCAGCTGGCAATTGCTTGCGAAATATGGTGCCAACGACGTGTGTTCGTAGGTATATAACCGGGGTTTAATGAGAATAGGGGGTACTTTGGCTGTGCTTGGTGGATCAGTCAGTTGGTTGGACTGTCGACGTGCGAGATAGGACTCACCACTCACTCAGGCAAGCCGTAATTAATTCATTAGATTTAAGAATAACTTTAACGTAGATTGACTGATTGCTGAAAATATACAATTCAACTTCGACTGGGTGATCATTATTTGTTATCGCGGAACACAACATCAAGAGGAACTATCAAGACTTCACGATCAGCCAAACGAAGATCAACATAACAACATATTAGTATCATTTTTACCATCACCGTTACACCTTTTTGTTGAGCCAATTATTGCGAATGCATTTCAAAATATGCACCGAATCAAACATGAAAAACAGAGGTCGATCTGAGCTGACTGAATGCTGTTAAACAATCGACAGACGAGGTGGATTGGCAAACATCGACATCGCACTGCGATTAACAGAATGGTTATCAGAAATAACGCAAATCACTTTAACTCCTAGACTCTCCAATCCAACGATGACCTTACGAACATAATTATACAGAGTTTCTCCTTTGAGAGTCATCACTGGCAGAATATGAACAACATCCTTATATGCACTCAGTACGCTGCTTATCATGAACACACATGCAGTAGTTGCAATACCGCTCCCATCAAAAGAGCACCCAACAATGTCACCACATTTGTAATCCAAAGAAGGCTTCAAATAGATCTCGTCCATCAAGAGAGATACAACTTTATCCACAGGTTGAAGAGAGGCAATCTTTTGTTTGATATAGCTCAAAAAGACTCGGATTGCTCTTTCATGGGGTCGGTGTTGAATGACCTATTGATACGTCGAATGGTTGAATAGCATGGCAAGATTATGCTGCGTGAACGACGAACAAACTTATACGCACACGGAGACAGAGAATATAGCAGAGACTAGAAAACCGTGAAGTTTGTTGAATACTTCAGTTGAGACTGCGTTACCAACCGCAGTTGCTCACATACAAACTCAATGACACCTTCATGCTTGCATCCAGAACACAACAATGACCTCAGCAAGGTGACCACAAACTGAATAATGACAATGAAGTCAGTTGACTGCTGTTTGCACCTATCGATACCAGAAACGAACGACAAAAGTGCACGCAGATCATCTACAGTACCGATAGTGGACGGAAAAACACTCGCATCAACCTTGTTCACTCTCACACCTTCGATCAACACCGAAACCGACAAGTTACAATCGATAGAAACACAGTGCTGAACTCTGACATCACAAGCGGTCACATGACAGATATTCACCGAGTTCGACGTTGAATCAATAAAATTCCAATGTTTGTCATCAACAATCTCATGCACTTTCAACTGCAATGAGGAGAAATTCTCGATTTTTCTAGCCTCTAGAAATTGTTCGTGCTCGGCGGCACTTGATTTGATGACTGCTTAAATCTGCTCTTCTTCACGTCGTTGTTTTTTGTCGCTGGGCGCCTGTCTTGAAGTCGACGGAGTTGACAAATACGATGGCAAATTGGTAAATCTGCACGGTATTGCTCCTTCTGCCAGTCTGATTTTAGACAGCGGTGCGACAATCTTCTTGCCAGTCGCTGGATCGATGGCTGAACAAAATTTCACAAGATCACACTCGCGAAAATGGAGCTGACATACCTGAAACGACCCAATTATCCGAGCATGACCAAATAGAACTCTGTACCTACTCTCTCTGGGATGAACAAATGTTTTATAGCGTTATCTGATTCAAGAGTGGATGTCACATGCTGTACGAAGCTAAATTTCATTAATAAAACGAGCATTAATAAATATTAAGCACTTTATATTCAACTTAGTCTGGTATACTTGGTTATTTCCATGGCACGCTTTATATTCCTCTGCCATTTTTTGTTGAGTTCTTGGTCTTTTGGGAACGAGAACACGCTGACTTTATGTTCTGCGTCGTAGTTTCCTCTGCACTCCGGAACACAGCACTTCGAAGGCATCTCTCCTGAGAATGCATGAAAACGAACATAAACAAGAAACCCAGCAATATCAGACAACAATGGGATACAGGCAAGTACGAAAGATTAACTAGTTCTGTATCGAGGAAGATGGAAAGAAATATATATATATATATATATATATATATATATATATATATATATATATATATATATATATATATTTATATATATATATATAAGCTCTGAAGATGAAAACATGCCATTTGTTTGGCTGTCAAAATTTTAGATTTGCTTGCTTACACATGTATATTGCTTACTAAGTTTAATTTGCTTGCTATTTATTGCCAACTTGTTCGCCATTGCTATTATTTTATATTATGTGGTACTTCTATTGGAGCGTGGGATGGTACAAGTGAGCGCTTTATACCAACGCCACCTAGATACATGTATCTAGGTGGCGTTGTTTATACTCGATACTGCACAGCAACACTTGTCAATACGCACGAGACAGGGAATATCATGTGATGTTTGCAGCGTGAGACAGTGTCATTTTCCCACGGTTGAGCCCAAGAGACGAATCAGTGCCCCCTTATACAGTCAGAAAATTATTCTCACATGTAGACGTGGACACTCACACACGTACAATGTTCACGCACACACAGACATACATATTGGCGCAAAGAAACAAGCTGAATCACGTGACACCTCGATATAGATAACTCACTGTCATATGAAATAATCAACTCACTGTCATATGAAATAATCAACTCGCTGTCATGAAACATTTATGCAGCTCATAAATTCGATTGTCTTGTGGAATATAAATTCATGCATTAGCATTGTTTTCGCCTGTATTGGGATTGTGGTGCGCCACGTGTAACTGCGTCTCGCTCCACCTGGCGGTACCTGCTATAAGCGCAGTGACCTGTGTGTCGTGTTGTGTTTCTCGTATTGTGCGTGTTTGATCTTGTGTGTATGTTTGTCTGTAATGTCTTGCTCGTCCCTTGTTGTATGCACAAATACAGTCGGTCCAAAGAACTCGCACTGCTTGCATGTGACGCTTCGTGGCGAGCTAAACGCCACATTGGTGCCCCGAGTGATGATGGTGTGATGCTGAGTGAATTTGTTTTGACTGTGTCTCATCTGTCTGTGATTTTGCCTCGTTTTTCCGCGCATCGCCTATCCGTCTGTATCGCAGCCTTCTGTGCCTCCCTACGAGCGACGCACACTCAGCTGCTGACCAGACGCACCAGCATCACACCATCCAAGGCCGACTCCGTCCGGTGCCGTACTCAATCGTGTTTATTTCTCCTACGGACGCCGGACGTAAAACCACCGAATAGGAAACGCCTGCGCAGCAAGAAGACAACACAATAATATTGCCTCGACTTCTTGCTGGATGCAGTTTCCGCTAAACTACGACAAACTTTGCCTCACTGAACAGCAAGCGTCTGCGCAGCAAGGGGTCAACATAATTTCGTCAGGATTGGCTCGACTCCTTGCTGGATTCAGTTTCTGCTCAACAACCTCGCCACCGAACTGCGCAGCACGATGTCGACTTCATTGTGTGAAATCTACTTGGCCTTGTGCTGCCGTGCAGTATGGCGCGCCGGTCTATCATACAGGCGAACCTTCACCGAAATCATCGAAAGTCCGACACCATCATCATCGAAACTCATCAATACCACTCCGCTTCTGGTGGGGGAGTCCTGTGGTGCGCCACGTGTAACTGCGTCTCGCTCCACCTGGCGGTACCTGCTAGAAGCGCAGTGACCTGTGTGTCGTGCTGTGTTTCTCGTATTGTGCGTGTTTGATCTTGTGTGTATGTTTGTCTGTAATGTCTTGCTCGTCCCTTGTTGTATGCACAAATACAGTCGGTCCAAAGAACTCGCACTGCTTGCATGTGACGCTCCGTGGCTACCTAAGCGCCACAGGATGCTTTCTGATGTTTTGTTGTAGAAATGTCACCGAAACCTAAGAGGAGAAATAGAGCTTTGTGGGCATCAACAAGAAGCAGCACAAGGATATTTTAGGTTACTTATTCCTGAAAATAAGGACACTTTTTCTATATTAAGGTTACTTTTTGATAGCCCTAGTTATTACTGAAATTATTCATGGGGATGTGAACGCCAAAATTCAATAAACTGCAGCACACACACAGAAACAGATACACGTATACTAAATGAGGCGCGTGGGATATCACTGTTTCACAAGACAGCATCATTCACCCACAGATCACCCGATATCCGCCACGTGATATCTACAATCCTCGTCAGCACCATGCGAACACAACACTGTGATTTCAGCACCTTGCGAACACTGGGCACAATTCCAAGCTAGCAAATACAATACAAGACAATTAAGCCCACACATACAAAAACGAATCTCACTAAGGTGATATATCCGTACCGCAAGTAGATTTCGAAGTCCTATAATATAAGCATTTCAAAAACTGCATCCAAATATAATCTAGCTAGACGAAAATCGATGCTCAAACACTGTACAAACATTGGCTGTTCATATGAAAATATATGGCCTTATTGGTATAACGTATTTAACTAAGAAAAAACTACATAAATACGAATGGATGTACATATTTTACTGAATATATCCACTAAACCGAAACCTCTGACCGCATCAATATGTCCAGGATAAAGATGTCCAGAATCATCCGTGTGAGGAACACAAAGTGGCTGCACAAATCACACTTAAAACGAAATTTGACAAATTCGCACTTTTACTCTAAACCGCACTGAAGTGAAACTCACTAAATACGTCAATTATCGCCAAGAATAGCACGCGATAAAGCACTAAACACACGAGAGCACTAACCACGTGCGCTCGCTAACGTGCAACTGCATGGCTGACAGTTGAAACAATAGACTTGTCACTGTAACGTGGCGATGACGTCATACTTTCGTGGAAGGGCCTGTATCTAGGTGGCGTTGGCCCAGGTAGCGTTAGGACGGACGGGCTGACGTAGCACCCCCCATGGGGAGGGGATGGAAGGGCCTTGTATCTAGGTGGCGTTGCCCTAACTCTGCCTGGACACACACTGAGCTCAATGATGCCAAATGAGGTGGCAGAACCGTGCCTAATATACCCGACCAATCCACCATCAAACATGCATTAGATGTGATTGGACACCATATATCAGACCAACATAGAACCACTTCTTAATGAGCCATCTCTTCATTTTACACCGCAGCGCTGATAAATTCAATAAATTCAGTTGTTACATCAAAGTGAATGCCAAGAGGTCATTGGAAACAAAAATCAACGAATTTGAACTGATAAAACACACATTCATCCTTCTGCCCTACCTTTAGCTTCCCACTTGGCAACTCTTCCATTCCCTACCAGTGGGGATTTTCCCAGAGATTAAACACTACCGCCATATATTGATGCCGCATTAGGAAAGGACAAATTTGGACTGAAAATAACAATCTAACACGGGAAAAATAGTATGGAATTGCTATAAGCCTTCGGAGAGTTCAAGGACCTTTGGCCGTCAATTGTTGCGATGTCGGCTCACGAGCAGGAACATCGGGATATGCATTTCTCGACCACCGAAAATGCATCAATTTCAAGTGAAATTCGCCCTGCAAATCACCGCAATCACCCAATATATTGGCACCAATTACAATACGGCCTACTGGACACCACCTGTCAGTGTAGGAACCCACACTAATGTGTATACACTTATATTTAAATAAAGGTTAAAAGCCTAAGTGACAGCTGCTACACGGGAAGAAGCCGAAGCTTATGAGCACACAGGTGAGTCCCGTGCAGCTCGCTGCCACCGCAGAACCGACCCTCTCCACGCTATGACGCCACAAGGACGGAAGACGTATAAGAGAGGACCACCTCTCCAGAATGCATGACACAACACATGACTGATATCTGGTACCATCATTTACTGCTGGGTGGACAGGGGCTGTTGGATTATAGAAGTCGCCGAATGAGATTCTGCTCCGCCGGGATTCGAGCCGCTTGTGAGGCGGGTGTGCTACCACTACACCACGGAGTCCACAGCTATCTGCCATCTGATTCAAATTTCATTTAGCCATATGATTACATTTTTTCATCTTATTCATTTAATTTCTTTGTTGCTTTCATTTGTCTTATTTTTAATTAGTTCTAATCTTCCTGACTAAACTTTTACTTCTCAAATTGTCTTTCTCTTTGCATATTGTTGGCCGTATCCGGTGGTAATATTACTTGCACTCTTCCTGTGACACTGGATTTTCCTTGATTTATAATAATATTAATAACAATGGGAATAATCTGAGAAAGCATGAACTCACCTCACAAATTCACTCTCCTAAACAGTTCCGATGACACAGGTTACTGGATGAACTTGTGAATCATATGCTTCTATCATCAGTCAACACTGTGTTCACGCGCACAAGAAAATTAACAAATACAGTTGGCCCTGCAAATAACGGACTCGAAGGAACCGAGAAACAATCACGATATTCGGAGGTTCACGCTATTTGGACGTGTACTTTGTAGCAATGGTTATCAAGCTTTTTCACTGCGAATTGTTAATTTTTCGCAAAATATTCCCTTTTTATTTACTACTTTGCATCTTTCTCATATGATTCTAACAGAAAATTGTTTATTACTCCGAGTAAATTGTTCAGCTGTGCGGCGTTCTCCTGTGGACGTCATGGTTTTGGTAGACTGCAGTTTGCAGGAGAGCTTGTCTATAATATGTCTGTGCATATGTCTATGTCTATATTCGGTCCTAATAAGTCACTAGTCTCTATAAATCAGCTTGCTACCTTGGTCAACGCTTGTCAGTCGACAAGCTGGAGTCAACGTATTTCATACATCCTTCTTTTAGGAATCACAAAGAACCTTAGTTTTCCACTATTTGGGAGGGGACCAATAGATTATTTCGCTATTAGGAGATGTATTTAACAAGTATTGACTTCTTATCTGGACCAACGAAAAATTCCGCTATTTGGAGGATTCACTGTATATGTTCGTCAGTGTGTGTGTGTCAGTGTGTGTGTGTGTGTGTATGTGTGTAGTTGGCAAGCATTCCCTTAGTGAGTGGAGTTGTCGATCCGAGACATAAAACTGGTTTGCCAAGCCAAACTACACATATACACACACACGCACACATACGTGCACGTAGCCACAGTTGGTGTATACACCAAGGACCGGATTAACGTACGAGCCAAACACACACACACACACACACACACACACACACACATTACATTACATTACATTAGGTAGACATTTACATAGCGCCCTACATCTAGAGGGTCTCTAGGGCGCTGCACACGCACACACACACACACAGGAATACAAGGACCACTATTGAAATGGATGGAACATTACTTGACCGATAGAAAAATGAGTACAACTGTGAGGGGAGCGGCTTCTTCGTGGAAGCGGGTGAAAAGTGGGGTGCCACAAGGCTCTGTGCTCGGACCAATAATGTTTCTCATATATATCAATGATATAACGAACGATCTGGACAGCACCGTTCACCTTTTTGCCGACGATGCCAAATTGATGAGAGTCATAACGAGTAAGAGAGACTGTGAACAATTGCAATGTGACATCGACAAGATTCAAGAATGGTGTCAAAAATGGTTAATGAGCCTCAACGAAACAAAGTGTCATGTCATGAAATTTGGCAAAAGCGGGAAGAGACCATCTGTGGACTATGCACTGGGATGCGTCACGCTGCGAGAGGTGGACAAGGAGCGAGATCTTGGTGTGATTATCCAGAATGATCTGTCACCGCAGGCGCACATTGATGACCTTTTCGCTAAGTCGTATGCACTTATTTCCAAAACGAGAGGAGTATTCAACTACATGGATGAGAATATGTTCAAAAAAATCATGATAGCTCTAATTAGGCCAAAGATCGAATACGCAGCTGTAGTTTGGTCTCCACACGAAGTGAAACATATAAAGAAAATAGAAAAGATACAAAGACTAGCCACAAAATTGGTACCAAACTTGAAAAACATGTCTTACGAGGACAGATTGAGGAAAATTGAATTACCCAGGCTTGATGAGAGGAGAGAAAGAGGTGATTTAATAAACATATATAGATGCATAAATGACACGGTCAACACAGACGACATCGGATTAGTTTTTCAAGGAAATGTGCGTAGAGGACACTCAAAAAAACTGAGGAAAACACGTTGTCGAAAAGATGTAAAAAAGTATAGTTTCCCGTTTAGGAGCGTAGATCAGTGGAACCAATTAGACAGCAAAATAGTTGAAGCTAGAAATTTAAGTTCCTTCAAAAATATGTTAGATAAATTATGGAAAAGAGACGGGACAGCACGAGCTTAGCTCATATCCTGTAGAACAACTATGTGAGTACAACTATGTGAGTACACACACACACAAACGCACACACACAGACACACCTACACACACACACATAGCCACACACACACACACACAGAAAGTGAAAGGTAAAGAAAGAAGAGAGATAATTCACACCTTATAATCATCACTAATATAGACAATGTTCTCTAGAGTATAATACGATTTCACCATGAAAAAATTCTTTGAGTGTTTTTTGAAGACAGGGATAGAATTGATAGAACGTAGTGTTGGGGAGAGCTTATTGTAAATACGGGGTCCTAAGATAGAGAAACAACGATTATAGTGAGTATGTCTAGAAGGAAAAGCAGGTTCCAATAAGAGACGAGAATCATCAGTTGACCTAAGTGTACGAGTAGATTTCTTGAAGGATAGAAGTTCAAATAAGTACGAGGGCTTACGGAGAATAAGAGTGGAATGGATGATCAAACAGATGCGGTAGTCAATGAGCGCCTTAATAGGAAGAAGTTCCAATTTTTGTAGATAGGGAGAGACATGAGAGCCAGCAGGGAGATTGTAGATTAGACGACAAGCTTCCCTAATAACAGATTGAAGTTTGCGAAGCTGGCGGTGGTTCAGAGAAAGAAAGAGCGAACAACAGTATTGTACCCTACTGAGAATGAAAGAATTAGCTAGTTTGAAAGCAGCAGAGACAGTTAAATATCTACGGATAGAATAGATTCGCCTAATGTGAAAGTTACATACCCTAATGATATCAGAGATGTATGGTTCAAAAGAAAGAGAATCATCTAGCAAGACACCTAAGCTACGAACAGATTTAGAGAGAGGAACAGATAGACAAGTTAAACTTCTAGAAGATTGAAAAAGATTAAATTTTGTCTTATCCGGATTTAGCTTGAGATGGTGGGACAAAGACCAGGTTTCAATGTCATCCAAGAGAGAAGAAACAGAAGATTGGGAAATAGTATCAGACGAGAGAATAATTTGTATGTCATCCGTAAAGATTTGGAAAGTGACATCATGACGATGAAGGATTTCACCTATGGAGGTTAAGTAAATATTAAAAAGGAGAGGGCCTAGGACCGACCCCTGTGGGACACCGTATGAGAGTGGGAAAGACTCACTACAAGAATCACTGGTACAAACAAGCTGAGATCGTGAAAGAAGATAAGAGCGGAAGAATGATAGTGCAGCGTCACAAATACCTAGATTGGATAGAGTATTGAGTAGAATTAGATGATCAACAGTGTCAAAAGCCGCAGAGAAGTCCAGTTGAATGAGAAGAACATCCTTAAAAGCAAGAGTAGATTTAAGAATAGAGTCATAGAGGAAGAGAAGCGAGGTTTCAGTTGAGTGAAAACTACGGAAGCCTGATTGTTCAGGGAGAAATAGATCATGGCGCTCAAGGTAGTCCGAAATCTGGACATAAGCGGCCATTTCAAGCGATTTGTATAGCCAAGGAATTCTAGAGATGGGACGATAGTTAGACAAACAATTGGGATCAAGGTTAGGTTTTTTCAGGATAGGGAGTATACTTGCGCTTTTAGACGCAAGGAATTCACCGAGAGAGAAAGACGAATTGATAAAATAGGTGATGAAAGGAAGAAGTAACTCAATACAGTTGGGAATTCGAGCAAGGTTAATAGGGTCCAGGGAGGAAGAACGAGTGTGCACACGCCTCAGTAGTAGCCTGCAATCAGAGATGGAAATCGGAAGGAAAGAATGAAAAATGGCGGAGGTGGTGGGAGAATAAGACAATGTAGCAGGAGGGAAACGACAGCATATATTCGAGATTTTATTCTCAAAGAAATGAGAGAATAGGGAAGGTAAGCGAGTTGGTTCACTATCAGGAAACACAAGGGTATTAGATTTACCTAAGAGTTTATTGAAAATATTCCAGAGGGATTTACTGTTGAGACAGGAGGAAATTTTATTATTATAATAGGATTTTTTGGCGTCCTCACACAAGATATGGTGGTGACGCCGTGCAACACAATATGATTGCCATGATGCATCATTTTTCAGACGCAACCAATGGCGCTCAAGTCGTCTAAGAGAAGTTTTGGAGCTACGAATTTCACTATTGAACCAGGGACTATGAAGAGATGAAGAGGAACGGAACTTCTTAACAGGAACAAACTGATCTCTAAGAAATTCAAGACAGGAGTTGAAATATTCACAGAGATCATAAGGGGGTAAGAAACAAAACGAATCATAATTGAAAGAAGAAAATATCTGGTTACATAGAGAGTCGTAGTCAACAGTAAGATAATCTAGAAACGTGACAGTTTTATGCGATCTTAAGCTGAGAGGAATAAGCGCCGAAAATTCAATTAAGGAGTGATCTGAAACAGAGGAATCAATAGGGAAGACAGTCAAATCCTTGATAGAAATAGGGGAGTCACTGAATGAGAGCACTGGTGGATCGTATGTCGAGGGTGTGACCATGT
>OU696579.1:5941000-6051000 GCA_916048095.2 Sacculina carcini | reverse complement strand
ATCAATCACTAGTGATGATCTCAAGCACGGTGTTTTCCATCGTATCTATACTAAAGACACCCCAGTCTTTTGTCGTCCGAGAAAGCTAGACGCTGCGAGAATGAAAATCGCCAAAGACGAGTTTGAGAAGATGCTCAAGCAGGGTATCATTCGGCCGAGCCAAAGTGAGTACGCATCTGCTCTCCACATGGTGCCCAAATCTGATGCTGGTAGTTGGCGCCCTTGTGGCGATTACAGAGCACTCAACAGGATTACTATCCCTGATAGATATCCGATACCGTACTTACAAGACTTTTCCGGTGCTCTGTATGGTACCTCTGTGTACTCCAAGATTGACCTGGTAAAAGCATTTTATCAGATCCCGGTTCACCCAGATGATGTGTCCAAAACGGCAATAACTACACCATTTGGATTATTTGACATGCTCCGAATGCCGTTTGGTTTGCGAAACAGCGCACAAACGATGCAAAGACTAATGGACGCCATCTTCCGTGGAATCAGCTTTGTCTTCGTTTATATTGACGACATTTTGATCGCTAGTGACAACGAAGAACAGCATCATCAGCATCTCCATACTGTTTTTTCACGCTTGAAGGACAATGGCATCAAAATCAATTCGAACAAGTGTATTTTCGGTAAGTCTGAACTCACATTTCTGGGACACACCGTCAGCAAGCATGGCATCACACCGCAACGCGACGCAGTTGAAGCTGTTACGAGATATCCGCAACCAGCCACACACGATCAGCTGCGCCGATTTTTAGGTATGGTCAACTTTTACCATCGTTTTTTGCCTCATGCCGCTTCGCTGCTGTCACCTCTTCACAAATTGTTGACAAATAACAAGCGACGATCCAAAGTACCGGTCATCTGGACGACCGAGGCACTCGCTGCATTCCGTCAATCAAAGGAGGCGCTCGGTAGAACAGCAGTTCTACAGCATCAAAATCCTGAAGCACCGCTCAGCTTAGTGACTGATGCCAGCAACACAGGCGTCGGTGCAGCACTACAACAGCGCAGTGAAGGCGCATGGCGCCCTGTCGCTTTCTGGTCCAAGCAACTAACTGAACCTCAGACCGTGTACAGCGCTTTTGGTAAAGAACTCCTTGCTGCGTATTTGGCAACGCGTCATTTCCGGCAATATCTCGAGGGGCGAGAGTTTACATTGTTCACAGACCACAAACCCTTGGTCCATGCCATCCGTTCATCTGTGTCACAACATTCACCACGTGAACAGCGACACTTAGATTACATTTTACAGTTCACTTCTGATGTCCAGCACGTGAGTGGAACAGAAAATGTAGTGTCCGATGCACTCTCAAGAGTTTGCGGTGTACAGCATGCTGACACCATTAATCTGCAAGCAATGGCAGAAGCTCAACACCAGGACACGCAACTTCAGAACCTGCAACACGACAACAAATGTAGCTTAAAACTACAATGGCAAACGTTCCAAGCTGCCGCTGAAAAACCACTTCTATGCGACACCTCTACAGGCTCTCCGAGACCTCTTGTACCTGAACACATGCGTCACGGTGTTTTCAGAGTGTTACACACACTGTCTCATCCAGGCCGAGCTGCCACACTAAAACTTGTGTCACAGCGCTTCGTCTGGCCTGATATGAGACGTGACGTTCACACATGGACAAAGCAGTGCTACCATTGTCAGACAACAAAATTCACACGGCACAATCGTTCTCAGGCTGGACAATTCGAGCTACCAGATCGTCGTTTTCAGCACGTGCATATAGACATTGTCGGCCCTTTACCGTACTCCAGTGGATATCAATACATACTGACAATGGTGGATAGATTCACTCGCTGGCCGGAGGCATGTCCACTGCCCGACATTTCAGCTGACACCGTCGTACGTTCATTCATCTCCTCGTGGATATCTAGATTTGGCGTGCCTGGCAGCATTGTTTCAGATAGGGGCAGCCAGTTTACATCGTATTTGTGGCAAAAATTGAACAACTCTCTCGGTACAGAGGTGCGCATGACAACAGCATACAACCCTGCCGCCAATGGACTAGTGGAGCGCCTGCACCGCCAACTCAAAGGCGCTTTACGTGGCAGCATAAGCTGGGTAGACAGACTACCAATTGTTCTGCTGGGAATACGCTCGTGCATAAAGGAACCCCTCCATTGTTCCTCGGCTGAGCTTGTATACGGTACTAAGTTGAGGCTGCCGGGCGAGTTGTTATGCAAACCAAAACAATCTTCACTCACTCATCACAAATTTGCCGAACAATTATCTGCTCATTTTGATGCGATTCGACCCCAGCAGACACGCACCGCTGATACTGCCGTATTCAGCCTACCGGAGCTGTCGACGGCAGACTTCGTGTTTGTTCGTCACGACGGCCATCGCCGTCCGCTGCAGCCAGTGTATGAAGGCCCATACGAGGTCGTGAAGCGCACACCGAAAACCTTCACCATTCAGCGTAAAGGCCATGAAATCATCGGTGTCGACCGTCTTCGCCCTGCATTCATCGAGAACACAACAATATCTAGTGGTCCCGAGAACGACTGGTCATTACAAGCGGTCAGCAAGACTAAATTGCCAAAGTCCACGCCACAAACACAAGTTTACTATACTCGATCAGGTCGAGCCGTCAAACCTACGGTTCGCTTCTCGCCGTGATTTTAGGAGGGGGTTCCTGTGGCGTGTGTGTGTTACTTTGACCGCCTCTGCGTATTTTGACCTCTTGTTGTGTGAGTGTGTGTATGTGTGTTTGACTGTAGGCTCGCATTTGTACAAGGTGTATGTACGCGCGTGTGTTGGTTATAGCATTGGCGTTTATACTGTGTATGCTTGTTTGGGTGTATCCTAGCGTTGTAGTAATGGGTATGTTGCTGTTAGGTTTGTTCGTTCACCTTGTGAGGTCACTGGTCACATTGCGAGGTCAGTGACCTATAAGTCAAGTGCATTCTGTGTGTACGCGTGTGAGTCCAGTCAGTCGGTGTGTGTGTGCCTGGCACTAGGCGGCTCGTCCTGCGGCGTTGTGTTGCATTTTAGTGACAGTATTTAATTAGTGTGTCTGTTTGAATATATCCGTAGTCTTTTTATCAGCCGTGTGGTTGGAAACAGCCAACAACTGTTACTGTTCTGTTACTGTTACTGTGAATCACTGTTACCACCCGAGGTGACCCCATGCACCAGAAGCGCCCAAATGATGTAGATAGAAGGAGAGTTCGAAGAGTAAAAGTTTTAGACGGGACGATTAAAGATAATGAAGAAAGAAGCAGAAAAACAAACGATGAATAAAACCAAAAGGCAAAGTAAAAGTGTATTAGACAGCCGTGCAGCACACTGAATAAAATAATACAGTAACACAAATATAAACTAGAAATGTATAATGATAAAGAACAAATTAATCACTGATAAAATTACTGAAACATAAAAACCAACCAATGTGCAAATGTCTTGGAGTCCTCAATAAAAACTCAGACAGACAAATCAGAGAAGATATAAAAAGGCAACTTAAAAAACCATTCAATAATTCAGAAGAACTTGAAACACGTACACACACGTACACACACACGTACACACACGTACACACACACGTACATACAAACATACACCCACACTCAAACACGAAAATGCCAAGCACGAACGCGAAAAGCTATCCGAATTGAACGACCACAAAGGATTAATCCACAAAAAACAACGACAAAAGACAAACAAAACTTGCGTTGAAATCAGAATGGAACTCGAAAAAACTTGTGTTCAAACTCACTGTGTATATTTGCAATTTTATCTTTCCAAAAAATCCACAGCGGACAATTTTCATCAAAGTTATATGAATATATGTCGTGCATGCTAGCTGGAATATACATGTATGTGTGTATTTGTATATTTTTCCATTAGTGGTGGTTGTTTTAGGACACTGTTCGAGCCAGCCATGCAGCAATACACTGCCATCACTAGGACTGTCAAACAATTCACCTAAAAATCAGAAAAGGAAACTTTATTTTCGAGAAAAACTAACCTAAAAACATATGATCCTTGAAAAAAGGTAAATTTCTGTTGGCAGTTTTTACGGAAGAAAATACACCAGTCCCTCTTTTTCATCCTGTTTGCGATTTGGTAGACATGACAACCAAAAGTGACCTAACATAATTTGACTAACATCGAAAAAGAAGCATAACCATGAAAATGAATTGTAATAGTTGAAAGCTAATACAAGGTGAAATACAATACTTGCTTATGAAATTATTTTTATTAATAGTCGCAATAATGTTATTTATATTGTTTCAGTGAGACATTTTTGGGGCGACCCTGTCAAATAAGCACATGATACAGCTTGAATATTAGTGTGAGCGTAAACACTGCATATGTGAATGCCCCCGTCCTCATGTAAGCACTACAATGGAATGACACTATCCTGTGTACCCAAAAACGTATAAATATCGAGTAGCACAGATATTAATGTGAAGACCAATTGTTAAATCCTAATAGCGGAAATTTTGGCATTTCCTGATCTTCAGACCAGATATTCCATCTAGTACCTTTCTAGTATCACCTTATAGTGTAATCTATCATCTAGTATAATGTTTCCCTATTCTATCCAGATTTATACCGTTTTTGTGCCTGTTATCTGCAAAAAGTCACCAAAATCCGTGGTAAAATGGTCGAATAAGAAAATTCCATAAGGTAACTTGACAATAAAAAGTCACCTATTAGCAAAAACAGTAACCTAACGATGAAAAAGTAGCTTTATTGATTTGGACAGTCCTAGTGATCGCCTGCTGTGCTGGGCTAGGTGGACGTGTTGTGATGTGGCCGCTGTGGCCAGGTATTGTGTGCGCGATTCAGTGTCAGTGTGCATCCATTAAATGATATGTTGTGAAGATTTGTCGTGACTTGCCCGTATTGAGACCGTTTATGCGTTCTAGTCACGATCATGCATTGCCACAGGAGACTACACTTTTCTGCGTTTGGTTGGAGGTCCACCTTGAGGTTTACCTCCAGCTGAGGAAGTCGATGTAGCTTCTGGATCTGGTGGCATGACTTCAGGATCGTGACCCAATTCCGGAAATAAATTGTAATTATTTAGGTCATCAAATGTGTATCGAGTCCCGTCCGAGTGTAGAGTATGATCAGTTTCGACTTGCGATGTTTCGGCATCAGACTTCCTCACTGGGGACGGACTTGATAGCGATGGGTCTCTGTAGAGAATTGGTTCCATAGGGCTTCGCCAAATGAATGACTGTTCATGAGACTGAGTTGTGGATCCCTGCGGCTGAGTTAGACCTTCATCATCCACAGGCTGTGGCTCAAATATGCAGCTAATAGGTATATCGAACCCGGTCAGAATATACGACTCGTTATTATTGGTCTTAATACTAGGGTTTAAAAATTGAATTTCATTTGGATTCTTGAATCCCCAAAGAAAAGCAAATTCATCATTGGTTTCGTCGTTAGGTTTGTTCAAAATGTTGTAAGTCAAAGGAGGGCTGTTCGCAAACTTGACGTTTCCCCTTATTTTCCTATCAAATTTGACGAAGAGTATTGAAGGCTGGTTGTTGCTGGTGTATGACTTAATCACGTTATCAAAACGCCTTTTTTTTATCCCGTGTATAGTAAAGAGTTTGACTTCACCTCCTCCAATTAACGCCACCGTGGCTTCGCTTTGAACATAGTCTTGATCCGGTATTTGGACTGACTTGGACTCCCTCGGTCCATTCGTGCTGACATTCAACATGTCGCTCTTGAATATGTAGGCGAAAATTTGGCTTTTAGGTTGCTTTCCACCAGCTTGTTGGACAGTTTGAATCTTGTGGGAAGTAGAGGGGATTTCGTTCACTTTTTCGTCAACTGCACGCCTTGCATTTTCAATGAAGTCTGGGTTGATATTGAGCAGCGAACACAACAACACGTGTGCTCCTTGGAAGGCAAATGGAAAGAGATGGAGCAATACACCCGTGTCGTGTTGATTAGAAGCCGCCTTGTAGTGCACGACAACGTGGTCCTGTTCATTTTCAGCGTGAGCTATCAGTAAGCACGTGGTCAACAGTAGGCCATTGCAGAGCCGCCTCATCCTCGCGGTCATGACCAGATAGTAAAAAATAGAGCTCAACGATTAAGAACGAAAGAACCGAAGAACAATACTAGAAGAACGCTACAATGACCAAGCACAACACTCCACACGTTGCAGTGGCAAACTGATGGCTCACTCCAAACACACACACACACACACAGACGTGCACATGTCCACGTGGCTACCACATGATGCCATTTCTGCGTAATGCACGTGATGGGTGGAGTGGCGTGATGGGTGGAGGCGGAGCGATGTTGCTGTTGCAGGCTGAGTTGCTATTGCACGGTTGCAACGCCCAGGCAGAGACAGTGGCGGATCCAGAGTGTAATTTTGGGGTGCTGAATTACGTGTAAGAGTGACTAGCGTGTGAAAGTCATGACTTGGGACATTTCTCAATTATATAAACGCATACATTTACATACACAACAATGTGCGAATGTGCATTGCCATAATGCTTATATCAACAAATTCTACAGAAATCTATTTTTTCTCTCACCCCCCCTGTATCTGCCAGTGAAAACAACTGACAAACATCCCATCATCATCATTGTATCATCATCATCATCAACATCGCATCATCATTGTACAATCCCCGATTTGAGATAATAACTGAAACAAGGAGCTTTATGAGTCAAGTGGAATTTGTTCAGTTGGATAGGCGAAAACAAATTTGTTTACGATCAAATATGTGATTATAGCCAAATTTGATTGGAGTTAGCGTCAAGCGTGAGAATGCTTGTTAGCAAGTGTGTGTGTGTGTGTGTGTGTGTGTGTGTGTGTGTGTGTGTGTGTGTGTGTGTGTGTGTGTGTCGTGTGTGTGTCGTGTGTGTGTGTGTGTGTGTGTGTGTGTGTCGTGTGTGTGTCGTGTGTGTGTGTGTGTGTGTGTGTGTCGTGTGTGTGTGTGTGTGTGTGTGTGTGTTTGTGTGTGTGTGTGTGTGTGTGTGTGTGTGTGTGTGTGTGTGTGTATGTGTGTGTGTGTGTGTGTGTGTTTGTTTTGACGGTTGGACGTTTTGTCAGTGTTTGTGGCAGTCAACAGACGACTAAACAACAACAACAATCTGGCTGAGCAACGGGCCAGATTCACCGCTGATAAGATCGCACACAAGAACCGGAATGCAAGTGTCACAAATGACGTATCTCTATATTTCAGTGCAGGTGTAAGTATGTATAATGTATGTATGGTCTAGATTTAACATGATATTTGGATAATTTCTTTGCATGAAACATGAATTAGTTATACACAGGCTTATTAGCGATCATTTCAATTGCTGTAGAATTTTATCAACAAAATTCGTCATTTAATTAGATATTTGTGTTGCATTTTCAAGTTACTCTTGAAGGAATAAGGGCGGTGTATGGAGAAGAATTTATACACTAGGTGAAATTATGAATACTGGTCATAATGTGCATAAAAACGGCCAAAAAATAACAACGAAGGAAGTGTTATTCAACGATATAACCTGAGGAATGTAATCTAAGGAACCGAAAAACGAAAAACTTTAGCAAAGCGTGGTTTCGATCCACGGACCTCTGGGTTATGGGCGCAGCACGCTTCCACTGCGCCACTCTGCTCGCTATGAAAATGGATAAATTGTTGTATATAAAATATGTATTTGTGTATTCTGCTGAACCAAAAAATCATTATACGAGAAAAAAGTAAATAAGAAAAAACCAAAACATGAAATCCACCAAAATAAAAATTTCAATTCATCAAAAAGCGGGTCAAATATGGCAACAATAAATGCCCATATTCAAAACATTGTGATTAAGTATGTGTAACAATGTTTTATATTTTGCGGTGTTATATATATCTTATATTCTTATTTTTGTAATCGTCTGTTTTGGAACATTGTATATTGCATGTTGTGTATTAGATGTAGCATAGGATAGATGGTAGAATAGAAAGTAGTGGTTGCACGCGCACACACACATAAACACATACATCACCAGAATAGGTCAGCATACAGAACACAGCATTGGTTGCACACACATAGGCACACACACACACACAACTGCAAGACATTAAGAGACAGCAGGGCAGCACGTGCACACGCATATATTACACACACCAGTGTGTAAGACTATGGGCGTGCTGCATTGTGGTGACCTTGCGGTCCGTAACTAACGAGGTCGTGCACAACTTGGAACTGCAGAATGTTGTAGGCGGCGCTAGCTAGCACTATATAAGCACAGTGTTTTAACCATTCGGGGGATAGGCAGTATGGATATGGATATAGAGATAGAAGAGCAGCGGCAGTAGGGTTATGGAATAGATAGATAGAAGCGGCAGCGGGAGGAGATAGATTGAGCAGCAGCATCAGTAGAGGAGATTCAGTAGAGAAGTGGAGTGGTTCAGAGGGAGAATGGAACGGAACAGAGTATAGCAACACCAGGAGAACGAGAGAACAGATAGGAAGACAGACAGGAGAGACAGAGTAGCAGATACAGGCAGAACAGATAGTATAGAACATTGAATATAACGTTAGGACGAAAGAGTCAAGAACTGCAACCTTCAATATCACGACGAAATACATTGTTTCAACAAAACTACTGTTTGGAATCGGACATCAAGCGTTATCGCGGCGCACAACATTAAGAGGCCTGCTCCACTAGAATTGTGACGACTAATAAACAACAATGTTACAGTATGATAACAAATCAAAAATAATATAAATATCAATACTCCATATCTCAATTTGTGGGAAATTTTGTGTTCGAAAGTCGGCCAACTTCAGAACTGAATTGTGCTACTCAGGGGCGTAGGACCTTCGACTATTTTACGGCCTATTCAATCTCAACACAAATACCTCAATGAAAAGTACATTGCGGTATCAAGTATCATTTTCACATATTTTTAATTTTTACATTATTTGTGTCTTGTTTTTTTTCCTATGCTGATTTGATGAAAATATACCCAATGAACTGAAATCTCGGGGGTATAGTTGTGCATATTCATACCCCCAGCCAATTTGTCGGGGGTATGAATTGAGCCACGTAGTAGCGACCAGGTGCCTCCCAACTAGGCAATACACGTCGGCGATAATAGTGAATTGTATCCACAATGCTTGTATCCTTGACGGCACTTATTAATACCAGCTTGACAGATCTCGACTTTCTATTCCTCACTTGACACCGTGTCAGTCTTTTGTTGGCCTGACTGACACGCTGTGCCTTGTCGCTCTGTCATTGGCCAACATATCGTGACGTCATCGTGACCTCATTCTGCACACACTAATTTTCATGGAACAATCAATGTGCGACTGAAATACATTGTATTAATTATGATTTATGTATATGTATTTATGTATATGTATATATGTATTTGTTTGTTTATTTATATATTTATTTATAATGTATTTATTAAATACATTTATATATTTCTCACAAATATATATACTGACATTGACTCACATGGACGCGCAGTTAATAATAAAAAGCACAAAGTTACACCGCAAATTCAAACGAGCCACAGTCGAACCATTGTCAACAATATATCTACCAAGAGCAGCGACTCGATGCGCCGCAGTGCAGTGCTTTTAAACATTTCTCAGTGTTCGCACCCGTTTCAAATGGCAGTCACTTCTCGCACCCCCTGGATACTTGATTACTATAGGCAAATATACAAATACAAATGACGTAATAATAAAACTTTTGTATTCAAAATTCATTCATACAACTCTTTTAACATGAGTAGGCAAAACTACGTTTTTCAAGAAAAATATAATGCATAGGCTAAATATTTCTCTTAAAATTTTTACAGGAATCCTCTTACACCCCTAGGCAGAGCCGTAGCAACCGCCCCCCGTACCCCCCGACCGGGGGGGGGGCGAGTGTTGAGGGGCCCCGTTGCTTCACGTATGACATTAAAAGTTACCATATTATGTATAGCCTCTACCTTTTTGCTCAGATTTTTTCACCTGAGCTTGTATTATGTGATTATGTATAATAAATCAATTCATTATTTGATGGTATATTTATAACGGGGGCCCCAAGTGTTGCCTTCGGGGGGGGGGGGCTCATAAGTCCTCGTAACGGCTCTTCCCCTAGGAACCAGGCTGGCAAAGTGCCTGGCTCACCCAGATGACTAATATAACCGATTGGGTCCAATTTCAATCCATTTGCGCACCGCTTGAGTTCACTCCTACCCAACGCTGGCAAGTGTTTACCAAAAAGAAAGACCAACTTCTTTTCAGGATATATTCTGTCTGTTTATATAACAACAGCTTATATAACACACCAAGATATCGAGCAACTGAAAAAAAAAGAATCACATTTGGCGTAGAAAACGGCTTCACAAAACACACTGAACAAACAACACTGATCGACTAAGCTACAAGAAAATGTGAGGACCCAGCAAGTGCCTGGAAAACATTGCCTGGCATAAATGACGTGTAATTTGCAAGCTGCGCGCATGCAAGGAGAAAAATACGGCAAAAGTGCAACCGAGGCCTCGTAAGGAAACACTCCACGCACAGAGCTTACAGATAATTGCACAAAGCTCCCTGACATTTGACATTGACATTTCGGTGACCATACACAAAGATGCAAACACGCAAACACACAGACGCGCATACACACACGTGCGCGAGCGAGCGAGGAACAACATGCCACGATGAAACACATTTCAAAATGTGTTTTGAGCGTGTCAACGTATGAAACCATACCCGGACACACAGCTGCCTAACACACGCTATTACCGCACAGCAATCACACAAGAAAACAACAAAAACAATAAATGATTAACCTTACGCGGTAAGTTTTACTGTAAAGCTAACGAGTCGAGCTTATGGGCGTTGAAACAACACCCCTCGTCGTAGACAAAAAACGATAGGTCATTGAACCTAGCCCAAATCATACCACAAATTCAGACACATACGTACATCAACGTTCTAGAGGTCTTTGGCATCACTGATTTAAGGTAACCAGAGTCACGGATCACAGAAACTGGTCACTTCTCGATATCAGTGTGATGGCATGGCACCGGTTTCCTGTTTGAAATCTTGGCGACGCTCAGTTGTGACGCCACCGATTCATGTCGGTTACCGGCGTGTCGGGGAGCGCATGGCGTCGCTTTGACGGCGGTGGTCGGATATTTTTTGATGCCAGACAACACCCGCTGGCCGGAAACTGACTGGCTGCGCCCCTGTGAACCGCTCTCCACACCTCTGCATACGAGCCTCCCTGTCGCGGCCCCCAATGACGCTGGCTGCAACATCGCCGAGGACTTTATGCGCTCCTCGACAGCCGCAGCCAATGACGACAGACTCGCGGCGCCCACTCCGAACGACAGCGGCAGGACGGCAGCCGAGTTGGGCCGGCATGCAGTTGTAATGCGAGACAGCGCCATCAACTGTCGCATGCCCAAGTCGTACTCGACACGCGCAGCCAATTCGGCCGTCGAAAAACAGCCGGCTGTCAGCGCAGACAACGGCGAAAACGCCGGCGGTAAAAACATTGAATGTTGCCGGTGCTGAGATGGCGTCGTAGGTGAGCAATGTTGTGCCGAGGATTGCAATGGCAGTTGGTGTGGCTGGAATAGTCGGGATTGTTGCGCAGAAAATGTCGGCTGTCCGCTGTCCGACGCTGAGGAAGAACTCATGCCTACACTAGCCGAGCAGGAGACACTAGAAAGCGCAGAAGTGGTTGAGTAACGCGGACACCTCGCAGAATCGTCACGCGCAAGAGCCACGCGACGGCGGTTCGCTAAATTATCGACGATTGTGTGAATTTTCTGTGTGCCTTGTGTCCGCTCAGTCTTGGTCTTGCGTTCCGGAGACATGCATCTTCCGCTGCCAATGCTGTTTTCACGACTAGTGCTGGATAGCGTAGTGGTGGAGTCGGCCGGCTTGCGGAAATGAGTCGACAAATCGAGTGGTCTGGACGCTTTTTTCGTCAAACTACTACGCGCGGATTGCTTGCATGACCCAGCGCGACTCAAGACGGTATCCACTGGTTGTTTGACGGTGTTACATTGATTGCTAGTTGTTAGGGATTTGTGCTGACTAGCAGAACTGACAGCACAACGAGTGTTCAATGGAAAGAGACGTGTGGACGTTTCGGAAGCATGTTTCTTACCCAAGTACGGCTCCTTGATCAGATTTCGTACTCCGAATGACAACAAAATACATGAATCTGAAGAGGATCCGTTCGATCCATTTCCGATTTCTGACCGCGAAGTACACAATGGAGAAAGTGCACGAAAGGTGCTTGTTGACGAATCTGCCCTGCTTGTGATATCAGAAACCAATGGCGAGAAGGCTAGTGATGAGCTAGATACTTCAACGGCTTCAGCCAAAACGGAAAGACTTGTTGTGATGCAAGCATCAGCCTTCTCTGAGGGAGCATGTGTGTGATTCGATGTGCTTTCCTCAGCAGATACGGTCTGCACAGAGCAATCTACCATCTTGGAAACACTCCTCTTCTCATACAGCTGTTTCTCAATTTGTTCTTCATAATTTGCTGCAACGCCTTTCAGTTCGGATTCCTGTTGCATCGGTATCTGGACATTAGGTGGCAAAATACTGTCCAAAACAGGTTCAATACATATTTTCCCTGAGGAGCGTGACTTGGATAGTTTATCTTCAGAAATCGCAACGGAAGACTTCTCCGATTCTAGTGGTCTCGTGGGAGAACTATCAGACGGAACATTTAACCGCGTGGGCTCAGTAGATTCATTATCACCTACTGATCTCGCCATAGAGTCAGTCTGTGTATCATCAGTCTTTACTTGATTCTCAATTGAGCCAGATGACTCCGAAGATATAATCACCTCTTCCTTGATCATTCCCTCGAATTCGTTGCGTCCTTCTCTACTCCGACTGCTGCTCTTTAACATTTCTGAACAATTCCTTTCAGAATCTGACGAGTCTGAATGTAAGTACCAGCTGTGCCGTCACAATGATCTGAATTATGCAAGGGTTCCTCCACTTCACACATTGCCGATTCGTCAACGACAAGTGTGTCTGGTTCAGTGTCCGAATCGCTCTGGTTTTCGTTAATATTGACATCAACACTGACCGTTTCATCTAGCACGTCACTTTTGTCTAATGTACTAGTGTCTGCGCACGTCGTTGAGCAAACATCTCCCGAGCTTACAGGTACTTCATCGACTTGAGTCACACTATCAGTAGCACACTCGATGTTCGTCACTAAATATGGAGGAATAGCACTGTCTGTATTATCATCTCGGTTTAGCTCACCATCACAGGAAAAGCTCTGAGAGATGTACTTGATACCTGTCGTTTCTATTTGCCATCAAATGCATCACAATCATCGAGAATTTGTTCTGTCGAGTCGAATTCCATGCTGTCACAGCCACTGTCATCAGCCACGGCAGAGCCATGTTGTTCGTGAGCGACAACTCCATCATAGACCGCCAAAGAGTCACCCAGTTGCTCTTTAACGCTATTGTCCAATGGAGCTTCGCGATCGTCACTATCCAGAACCACGGCACCATTTTCACAATCTTCCAACGACGCAATGATATCGTCGACAACTTCGGACGAAATCGGATCCTCTTCATCGTCTTGCTCATCGAACATGGGCCTCGTAAACGCATCTACCGTAGTGTCTGGCATGCTCGGTGCGGTACTCGAGCAATTAGGAAGTTTAATATCCTTAATGCGTGACCTTTTATGACGATTTGTGTCAGCGCTATCTCCTGTAGCACTGATAAGCACCTCATCAGCTTTCCGTTCAATAGAGTTGTTCATCCTCTGATCTTCCTCGTGTTGCCGCTTGCGTGTCACTTGGTACCTAGGAGGCTTTTCAGATCTCAAAATGTCTTGAAGAGCATTTATCCACGTTTTGTTCTCTTCAGTGAGTCGTTTACATGTAGTGTACAAATTGTGGGGTTTTCAGTGTCAACACTTGTCCATCTGTCTTTGACGTGTTTGAACCAAAGATGATCTGGGCTCTCAGTCAATCCAAATAGAGTGTTCCATACGGCACCAACCAGCACCTCTAAAATATGGTGCCTGCAGCTGGAAGTGAGGGAAGTTTTGGTTTTCTTTCGGAATATTTTATGTGCCGATCAAACGTTTACTCTTCTTCCAACGCCGGAAATGGACGAGAAAAGGGCTTGTTGCCGTTTAGGCAAGATCAAAATGGTATTAACTAGAATTATAAATATAAATCATACTTAAATAATGAATAATAAATGTCAAAATGTATGTATAAATTGTAATTATTCATTAAATTTTCATCGTTTGCTTAATATGATGAGTTAATCATGAGTAGAATAACTCTAAATGTTTCTGCAGGAGCACATGCTTCCATTTGATACCCAATTTGTCCTCAAATTGCAACTGTAACACAACTTACAAGTGAAATAACTGCGATATGCAAGGCGAAATTGCGTACTTCCTGTTGTTACGGGCGCGAAAACTTCAAGTCCAATGCGGCAGGATATAGAGACATCTTAGACAAAAATCGCTATGATTTTCAGCTTTTTCAGGTCGAAAAGCATGGGAGACCGTGCAAGGGGGTATAAAAATCGAAAACAGTTGTTTTTTGACAAGTCTTATGATCAGTAGGGCTGTCAAAAGTTAATAAAGTTACTTTTTCACCTAAAGGTCACTTTTTCATAAGCTACCTAAAACTGCATGAAAAAGCTGTGTACGATAATTATAAAAAAAGTTATTAGGTTACCAAAAGTTTCTTTTTCATTATTAGGTTACTTTTTTTGCTTTTTAGGTTACTTTTTTATCGTCAGGTTACCTTTTGATATTTTTTTGTTATTAGGTAAGTTTACCACGAAGTTTGGTGACTTTTTGCAGATATGAGTCACAAAAACGGTATATATGTGGATAAAATAGGAAAATAGATGGAATATCTGGTGTGAAGATCAAGAAATGTCAAAATTTCTGCTGTTAGGATTTAACAATATTATTCATAATTCAATTTAAACATATTATCCGTACTACTTGATATGTATACGTTTTTGGGTACGCAGGATAGTGTAATTCCATTTAAGGAAATGTCCACGAACCGGAGGGTGTCGTGAGATGTTTGGAGCGTGGTATAGTACGATGTGTGAGCTGTCTATACCAGATACTGCACTGTAGCGCTTGACAGTACGCATTTACTTGAACAGGAGTTAGCACGTGATTTTCAGGGCGTGAGATAGCGCCATATTCCCACGTTTGACATTTATAAGACTGTGAGCACAGGGTGCTACATATGGGAGGACGGGGGGCATTCACACATGCAGTGTTTACTCTCAGACAAATATACAATCTGTAGCACGTTCTATTTGATAAAAGGTTCCATTGAAACAATATAGAGAACATTATTGCGACCATTACTAAAAATATTTACATTTGCAATGATTGTTTTTCGCAATTTTATTAGCTTTCTACTTTTAATTACATTTTGCTGGTTATGCTCCTTTTTGCGAGCTTAGCTTTTTGCGAGCGAGTTTTGGGTTCGTGCTTTTCTTTTGTATATACGCCTGTTAAATTTTTTCTGTAATGCTCTTAGCTATTCTGACATTTGCTTCATTTATTTTATAAGCATACATACTATATTATTTTTTATCTCATCCTGTCATCACACCATGGTATATTTGGCGCTATATTAAATACATGTTGTTGTTGTTCTTAACCGAGACATGGCTCCTGGAGAGCGACGTTCCCACGTTTAGAGCTCATCTTCCCCCGTCTTTTAATTTCTTCCAGGCCTGTCGATCTCTTTCTTCATCATTGAAACATTCGGGCGGTGGAGTTGGCGTTATTTTCAATGCCTCGCTTTCCCTCTCCACCCTCACAGAATTCAATTTTACATCTCTTGCTTTCGAATTTTTAGTACTCTGTCTGTCTCTACCAGCACTTCCCACCCTGGGTATTATAGTGGTATACCGTCATAATAATTCTGGTACCGCCTCACTCTTCCTGTCTGACTTTGACGAATTCATCTCACTACTTTCCCAACATTTCTCTGATAACTATATTCTGCTAGGCGACTTCAACATCTGGGTTGATCGCCCTTCGTCTCAAACTCTCATACGTGATTTTATTTCTCTGCTCGACTCTTGGGATCTTCTCGTCTTGAACTCAGGTGCTACCCATACTTCTGGTCACACGCTGGATCTCATTATTTCCACTCCGACTTCTTCGAAACTCATTTCCCCAGACATACTCACCCACCCCCCAGATCCTCTTTTTTCTGACCATAGCCTTATCACATTTCAACTTTTCTCCCCTCGTTCTCCCAAATCTTCCTCTAGGGTTATTCTTTCACGCAACTACAAGAATTTCAATTCTTCTCACTTCTCCTCTCTTGTCGAACGCTTCCTATCTCCTCTTAGTTATGTTTTCCTCAGTCCTCTATCACTCCCAAACTTTATCTCAGATTACCTCTCAAATATAAATGATCTTATCTTTCCACTCCGTGAAATCAAAGTTATCTGCGAATCTCCACCCCCTCCTTGGTGGTCCTCAGATCTGCGCCTCCTGCGCTCCAAATGCCGTCGTACGGAGCGTCTCTGGAGGCGCTTTCGCTCTCCTTCGTCCTGGTCAACCTTTTGCTCGGCTCGAAATTCCTTCCTCGCCTCTCTTGCTTCCGCCAAATCCATTCATTTCACCTCTCACCTATCCTCACTGGGAAAGGGTTCACACTCTCGGTGGTCCACTCTGAAATCAATAACTGGTAGTGCCTCCCGGAGTCCAATAATGATTTCAGCTGATCAATTCTCCTCTTTTTTCACTCAAAAAATTGATACAATACTCTCAAATATTTCAAAAAGTCATTTTCCTCTATCATTTCCTACCTCCTCAAATTCAATTTCGGCCTTCGTACCAATTTCTCCCTATAAAACATCTCGTTTTCTCCTCAAACTCCGCAACAAAAGAAGCCCCTCGGATCCTATTAATTTTTCCGCTCTCTCTGATTCGATCCTCCTCCTTGCTCCCATTCTCACCCATATGGTTAATTCCTCTTTTCTTCATGGTCAATTTCTAGCTTCTAAGCATGCTATAATCACACCCATACTGAAGAAGCCTAATGTTGATCCTGCCATCCCCTCCAACTATCGTCCTATATCTATGCTTACGCTTCCTTCTAAACTTCTTGAACACGCTATCCTTGAACAACTTCGTCCGATTATTACTCCGGTCCTTGATCCTTGTCAATCAGGCTTCATGTCAAATCATTCAACTGAAACTCTCCTTATTCGCCTCACTAATGACATTTTTTCCAACTTTTCCTTCGGCAAATCTGTTCTGCTAATATCATTAGATTTTTCATCTGCCTTTGATCTCGTCAATCATTCCATTCTTTGTGAAGATCTCGCCCATATTGGCCTTTCTTCCTCAGCTCTTTCTCTTGTATCTTCCTACCTTCATAAACGTTCCTTTTCTGTCCGCTGTAATTCCCGGATGTCTGTCAATGTTCCGTTGACTTCTGGCGTCCCACAGGGTTCTCTCCTGGGACCACTCCTATTCAACCTCTACGTCTCGTCCCTTTGTTCTGTCCTCAGAGAATACCCTATTTCCTTTCACGTCTATGCTGACGATGTACAAATTTACTTTCCCTTATCTTTACATAATTCTTCTTTAGTATCTAAACTTCTTTCCCATATTTCGTCATGGGCTGCCTCCAGATACCTCCTTCTTAATCACGACAAAACTGTCTACTTAGCTTTTCATCCTCCAAGGATAACCCCTACCACTGTCTCCTTGCCTCTAGCTGCTCAAATTCGCAACCTTGGCATCACATTTGATCCAACAATATCATTTTCTCAACACTTTTCTCAACTCACTCGCTCTTGCCGCTTCATTCTGAGAAAATTGTATCCCATACGCTCTCTTTTGGACGAATCTTCGGCTGTTCTTCTCGTCAATTCTTACATTTTCACTCGCCTAGATTACTGTAACTCCTTGTTTTTTCACCTTCCCCTCAAAAGTATCCGCCATCTACAATCCATTATCAACCTTGCCTGTCGCTTCGTTCTTAAACTTCCTCCCAAAACGCCTACTTCAGCTCACCTTCACCGCCTTGGTTGGCTTACTGCTCATTTCCGAATTCGCTACAAAATTTGCTGTTTGGTTTACAAAATCCTTCACTGTCCTTCACCCCCGGCCTATCTACGCTCACTACTTCTGGTTCAAGAGAGTACTTCTGGTTCACGTCGCCATCCTACTCCTCTAATCTGTCCCCCTGCGTTGAACCAATCCACTTGGTCTGCGAAATCATTCTTTTTTTCTGCACCCCGCATTTATAATTCACTTCCTCCTCGCCTCCTCCGAATGAAATCCTACTCATCTTTCTCCTCTGAGCTGCACAAACATTTCCTTTCTTTGGCCTCAGAGTCTTCTTAAGTTTACTTGTCGGCAATGTTATAATTGATTTATTATTCCTATTGATATTGATTTAATCCGTTTTTCCTTTTATTTAATGATTTATCTCTTTTTTGCACATTTTAGTTACATATTCCGGACTCATAACTGCTACATGTTTGTGTTTCTGTTCTGCGCTGCATGTTTTTACTTCACCCAACCTGCGCAATTGACCAAATTTCCCACTTGCTCCAGTATTATTTTGCGTGTCGCGCGCTTGTGACTATTGTGTGCGCTATATTAAATACATGTTTGTTGTTGTTGTTGTTGTTGTTGTTGTTGTTGTTGTAGCCAAATCATATCAAGTCACTTATGGTGGTTTATTGTAAAAATGGTACCAGATCGTAGAGAGGGTGGAAAAATAGTACCAACTCGGAAAGAGAATAGAAAAGAAGGACTGGTGTATTTTCTTCCTTCAGAACTACAAACAGAAATTGAACATTTTTGAAGGGGGTTATTTTTAGGTTACTTTATTGGTTATTAGGTTACTTTTTATGTTCAAGAACAAACATCAAACAAACCGTGTATATCATATAGCACACTAATCATCAAAGGGGTGATAAACATGTGATAAAGCGATACAAAAGTGATAATAACATTAAAACTCATAGGCTTTTTAAGTTACCTTTTTAGGTTACTTTTTCTCGAAAATAAAGTTACTTTTTTCTGATTTTTAGGTTACTTTTTTGACAGGCCTAATGATCAGTCATTATTGATAATCTGCAATCACTTGTGTTATTAATTTATTTGTTTTCAGTACAGAGGCGACATAATAGAAGAGAAGCATCTATTATATACCTGGCTGATTTAGCCTTATGAGGTTCACTTGTATGTCAACTTGCAACTAGATCAATGATGAACGCATTCCATCATTGATCGATCGCCTATGGAAATTAATGAAAATGATGCTTGGCGGCTTGGCGAAACTTCACTCGAAATGTTCTTGATCAAAGTTTGTTTTGCGGGAAGCGGAATCAGGAGAGATTGACACATAATTGGGGCTCAGCTCATTCAAGTCGTCCTCTTGACACGGTCACCGATAACGATGTACACGAGATACGGCAAGGGTGACAATTGTTGATTGCACGTGTTTTACAATATCATTTTACGATATGCTTTTCTTTCTGCCACTTCCTAGTCATTCTTATTGCAGGATGAACGCTCAGTATATGATATTGTGCTTATGTGAGCTGGTTTGATTCTGCAATCATACTACACTCTACACACGTCATTCTGCCATTGCAATTCAGCCACATATATGTGCTTGTATGCTTGTTGTGTTATATGTATTGTCTTTAAGTCTGTACGTTTGAATGTGCGACTGAATGCTCCGTATTCGATATATATTTGTGTGTGCGTGTTTGTGTGCGTTTGTGTGTCAGTATGTGTGTGTGTGTGTGTGTCAGTGTGTGTGTGTGTGTTTTTTTTTGGGTTTTTTTTGGAGACACAAACAAATATATTTACAAACGCGTACACATATTCACAATACTACTATAAAACAATGGAGGCGGCGTTGCCACGAATGACGGCCAGGCTTATTCGCTATAGGCCGTCTCTCGCGGCTCCCCTGAACGCTCGCTGATTCTGCCGCCCAGGAGCTTCACGAAGTCGTCCAGGGATGCCCCCATCACGCCGGTGGTCTCGATGGCTAGCGGCACGAAATCGTACCGCTGGCACAGTTCTGATTAGCGCCGCCGCTTTCGGACTTCCACGCCCGCGCTGCTGCCCCGGAAGTGACCGCGCCGTCCAGCAGATGTGTGTCACAGAACGTGTTGACGCAGGTCACATCCCAGAGCAGCGACTTGCCGTGACGCACCGGGAACACGGTGATTCCGTCCGGTCGGCGCCCGTCGCCGCGGTCAAGGCCTCGTGGCTCCAGCACCGCGGCGATTCCTGCCGACGCCAAACTGCGGCGAATGATGTTGTTCAGCGCCGTGTGGCGTGGCAGGCGGCCGGCATTGCGACTGCAGGAGAGGCTATGGTGGCCCCACCTGTCAGTTGTGGCACCGCAGCGACACCTGTGTGGCTCTTGCACTGCGGCACCAAGTCGCAACGCCACGCCGACTCGGACGGCTTCGTCTGGCAGCAGCAAGCCGAGGCTGGCGACAGGCAGCGCTGACAGCCAAGCGCCACTGTGAGGAGCGACCGCGGCCAGGAGACGGGCTCGGCACAGCTGGTTCGCGCTTCCGAGGAGATGTTGTTGGCGGACGGAGGAAGATCGGTCAGTGTGTGTGTGTGTGTGTGTGTGAGTGTGTGTGTGTGTGTGTGTGGGTTACGGACAACAAAAGATATGCAAGTATTACACCTGACTGCTCTCAGAGCCTCACTTCTTTCCAGCCAATTGATTACAACTCCTGTCTGCAACTAGTCAACAACACTAGTATGAAGGTCAATCTCTTGGATCCGATTAAATATAGCCGTATCAAATCGTTTGTAGTGCTCATTGTGCCGTTCATTGTCTATCTTGTAAATACCAGCTTTGTTCATAATAAGTTTTTAGCATCGAAAGAAGCAATTATTACTCCTATCTTGAAACGAACTGGACTGGACGCGAAGTGTCTGAACAATTATAGGCCTGTGTCGCAAATTCCATGGGTATCAAAGCTCCTTGAATCGGCTATGTATCAGCAGTTGTCTTCCTTCCTGGAAGAAAATCATCTGTTTCTACCTCAGCAATCAGGGTTCAGAAAACATCACTCGTGTGCCAACTCGTTGTTGTGTACATACAATTACTCCCTGTCTGCGCTCCTACGTGGCCAGAATGTTATTCTTATGCAGCTTAATTTTTCGTCGGCTTTTGATACTGTGAGCCACGAAATATTGCTGCAAGATTTATCAAACTGCGGTATATCTGGAGGTGCACTCTCGCTTCTTCGAGATTACCTCAAAGATCGCTCGCAAACAGTTATTGTGAATGCAGCCCAGAGCCAGAGTTTCCCTCTGATGTCTGGTGTTCCGCAGGGCTCAGTTCTTGGTCCCCTTCTCTATAATGTGTATATATTATCAATAAAACGCGTTCTCGACAGATATAATGTGCAATACCAGATTTTCGCTGATGATATCCTCGTATATTTTGAGTTTGACGATCTTCAACAAGCTCATTCAGGTGTCAGCAAAACACTGCATGACATAACAACCTGGGCAGCGACCAAATGCCTGAAATTGAACAAGGAGAAGACTAAATTCATGGTTTTAACAAAAAACGAGCTGGCAATCCCCGCTAGTAATGACTTTGATGTTGTACATAAAAGCAGACTTCTGGGTGTTACAATTGATAGTCGCCTAACGTTTGAGGCTCATGAGTCTGAACTTGTAAGAACCTGTAATTATCATCTGCGCCGTGTGTATTTTATAAGGAAGAATTTAATTATTGGAGCCACTAAAAAACTTGTAGATTCTCTTATCATATCTAGACTGCAATATTGTTCTGTTTTGTTCTTCAATATCAATCACCGTATTCTACGGAAACTTCAGAGCATTGTAAATAAATCATGTCGCCTTATATTCAATGTCCCTAGACGAACTTCTGTAGTGGAATATCTTATCACACTAGCCTGGCTACCGGTCAAGGCTGACATTGAATACAACCTACTGTGTATGGTACATTCTGTCCTTGTATATGAATCACCGCTTTATCTAAGAAAAATGTTGTCTTATAAACAAGTTTCTGTAGATTATGATTTTCGTCGAAACCATCAGCATCTACTTCATGAGCCAGCGTTTCCCACCCGCCACACCCACTATAATCGATGTTTTAGTTACATGGCTCCCAGATTATATAACAAATTACCACTCTCCATACGATCGTCCCGATCTGTGGATGTCTTCAATAACAGGTTGAAAAAACACTTGCTTCAACAATCTTATGATCGTGTAAATTCCTGCATAAAGCCGGAGTATTTGCTGTGAATGAAATCATTTTGAATGTGTATGTTACAATTGCTGTAAATAATTACCATCATTCCATATAACTTGAATTGTCGGATTCGATGCATGTGTATTGTCTTGGTTTTACTTTGACCAATGTTTATTTATTTCGCTTTTCATTTCTAAATGTCGTTTACTTTCGCGCGTCAACATGTTATCATGTTGTATCGCCGCTGTCACTGGCCTTTGTGCATGTGCTACCAGTGTGTATGTATGTATGTATGTGTATGTGTGTGTGTGTGTGTGTGTGTGTGTGTGTGTGTGTGTGAGGTTTGGTTATATGCTTGTGTGTGCTTGTGTGTGTGTGTGTGTGTGTGTGTGTGTATGGGTGTGTTGGTGTGATGTTTTGGTCATGCATGGTGTGAATAACACCTGTTTTGAAACGAAGAAGGATTAGTGGCTGTCAGCGATGTTTTTCCACCTGTCTGTCCGCTTATACCTGTATATATGTGCGTGTGGTCCTTTTGCCCATACATCATGTTCACCTGCCGGAATGCCGAAGAATGCGAGCTGACCTGTCGGTGACATTGATATATCCGCACTTCCGCTGAATGTATATGTGTTTGTGCCCTTGTGAATATTTGTACATGTATGTGTCTGTACAATGCGGCATTGTGAATATTGTACTGTCTGCGCATCTGAGACATTGTGTAGAGATTGCGCAATATAAATGTTTCAATAAATGAAAAATGAAAATGAAATGTGTGTGTGTGTGTGTGTGTTGGTGTGTCAGTGTGTGTGTGTGTGTGTGTGTGTGTGTGTCAGTGTGTTTGTCTGTGATGTGTGTGTATTTGTCTGTGTATGACTGTGTATGACTGTGTGTGTTTCAGTGTTTGTGCGTGTTCAAGCATAGTTCAGGGCCCACAACAACAACCCCCTTCATCCCCATCTTGCCACCAGGTTTGCATGCACCAGCAGTCAGAATGAGCCCTCTGCAGCAGCGCCTCCTCATCCCCACTGAACACAGCCTATCCCCCAGTGTTTGTGCGCGTCAACTGTGCACAATTCGATGCAACGTCAAAATGTGTGTGTATGTGTGTGTGTGTGTTCTTACCGAGTTGTTCGCGCAGGAATGAGTCAGAAACTCGTGTCTCCTGCCTTCCAGAGATAATAATTTTCTTTGATTTTACTTGTTGTTGGCTGTCCTATTATATTTTGCGGTATTCTATTCCCAAAATCTATACTACGTTGAGGGAAACTGTACTTCTTTATATCTTTTTTGGCTCTACTTTTTTGAAGACTTAGAGCATGTAAACGTGTGGAACTGGTCGGCTGGAAGAGACTGGTATTTTGAATATTTTCTTTGCCTGTCATATATCTATATATAGCTATCACATCTCCTCTGACTCTTCTTTCTTCTAGTGTAGATAGGTTCAATTTTCTCAGTCTTTCATTGTAGCCTAAATGTCTTGTCTCGTGTGATATTTTTGTAGCTGATTTTTGTACTTTATCTAGTTTTTCCTTGTGCTTCTGTAAATGCGGACTCCATATTGTGACAGCGTATTCTAAAGATGGTCTGATGATAGCTATTATTAACTTTCTTAATGTTTTGGTCTGGATCTTTATTGACGAGAACACTTGACTATACAAAAATACATTAACACGATAACACATGAACACCTGCGACACAATACACACACCTCTCACTCGAACCGTAATAACGTCACTGCACTCAAGGCCACAGCTGTGCGCACACTGATTCATCATCCGTTCCCATGGCGACGCCAACGCATGGAATAGACTGCGGGCGCCATCTCTTGGCAGGATTGGCTACTACAGCTTAGCACTCGCACACGCCCCCCTAGACGTCCGCATCACTTCGATGAGTCTTTGAGGACGTCTTCGTTCTCTGGTAGACCTCCGCAGTTGTGGATGCGTTGAACACGGTTCTGGACTCGGCGCCTCGTCGGTCGACTGGAGCGTCGGATGCTCCGGATCTCGTCTCATCACATGACCGTACCGGCGACGAATGTGTCGTCGGTTTCGAGAGACCACACGTCCGCTCGACAACTTGATGAGGTAGCGCCTGTGCGCCAGGCTTTCGACGACCACACCGTACCTGCTCCATTCCTTTGTGATATGACACTGCACCGCCACATGATTTCCCGGGCTCAGGTCTGGCAGGTCTTTGGCACGTCCGTCGTACCTCTCGTCCACGTTTGTCTGTTGTTCGCGCCTTGTATGCTCAGCTTCCTCGCTCGATCTCTGCCATTCCGCAGAGAACTGGCGTATATGTGCAGGAATCATGTCCCGCACTGGTCGTCCATAGAGTATCTCGGCTGGAGATCTTCCGTCCGGTCCTGGAGTGTTTCTTTGTTGGAGAATTCCCTTTGACCATTCATCAGGATCAAATCCTCCTCTTTCCGCCTTCCAGCACTTTTTGATGAGTGCTTTCGCCGTCTTGATCGCTGCCTCCGCCCTCCCATTGGATTGCGGATAGTGTGGTGAGGAACGCACGTGTTCGAATTTCCAACGTTCAGCGAATCGGACGAACTCTCCTGACGTGAACTGGGGGCCTCCATCGGAGTATATGGTTACCGGCACACCCACCATGCAGAACACGGTCCGTAATGTGTCGAGCAGCTTCCCCGTCACTGAAGATGAGCCCAGGTCATTAACAAACTGCCATCCAGAGAGGTGGTCGACCAACACAACGAATTTGTGCCCTCCATACTCGCAGAAGTCGATGGAAACGAACTCAAAAGGTCGAGAGGCTTGTTTGTGATGTCTGATAGTCTCGGCGGCTTGCGATGGTAAGTACTTTTGACATGTCGTGCATTGCTTCGTCATGTTGTCGATGTCATTGTCCACTCCTGGCCAATACACAACCTGGCGAGCTCTCTGTTTCGTCTTCTCTTTACCCGCATGACTTGCGTGTAGCTCGTTCAGGATTCCCCGTCGTAACGCCTTCGGAATCACAAGTCGTCGACCGTAGAAGACAAGATCATCCTCCACTGATAAGCGTTCACGCACAGTCCAATATGGCTGGATCATGGGGTCCATATCGCCTTTGCGATCCGGAAAACCATCCAAGATGACTTTTCGAAGTATCTGCATTTCCGAGTCGGAAGAACTTGCACTCCGAATGTGCTGCAAGTTGGTGTCTGACATGTCAGGTTCAGCGGCTACACATGCCACGATGGTCGTCTCTTCCTCGGTGTCTTCAGACTCTTGTAGTGATGATGTCGAGAAACGTGACAGTGCGTCAGCTGCGGCGTGCTCTTTGCCCGGAACCCATTGAGCGGTGAAAGGACCGAGCTCTTCCAGCTTCAGTCGCAAGCGTTGCAAACGCGGATTTGCCAAGTCGTCAATCGATTTCGCGTTCAGAATTGGTACAAGTGGTCGATGATCGGTGACCACTGTGAAGTGTGGGAGACCCGCGATGAACAGGCGGCACTTCTTGAAAGCCCACACGATGGCAAGCAGCTCCAGCTCGATAGCGGCATATCTGCTTTCGGTGTCAGTTAGAAACCGCGATCCGCACTGTATCATGCCCATGTCGCCAGTTTGTTGTTTTTGTTGTAGGACGAACCCCAACCCATTCAATCGGCTGGCATCCGTGTGTAGGTAGGTTGGCGCTTTGGCGTCAAAATACTTGAGAACCGCAGGTGATGACAACGACTTCCGTGCCTTTTTGAATGCTTCAGTGTGGCAAGTTTGCCACGCGAACTCGTTTTTGGTGCTTAGCAGTCCACGCAGAGGCGCAAGCCACTTCGATAACTCCACCGAAAAAGACCCAATTTGGTTACACAAACCGAAGAACGATCGGAGACTCGTCAAGTCAACAGGAACTGGGAAGTTTGAAATAGCGTCGTGCAGCGCTGGGTCAACGGAATATCCGCCTTCGCTGACCTCAAAACCAGCGAATTTGCACCGGCTCAGCATGTACTGCACTTTATGCCGGTTCAAGGTGATGTTCTTGTCGCGACATCTCGTCAGGAACTTTGTCACGCGACTCTGCAGCTCTTCTCTTGAGCGACCATACACGATGACGTCGTCCACGAGTCGACACGTCCCTTTGATACCTCTCAGTGACTCGTCCATGCGACGGTTGTAGTGGTCCGATATTGACGAAATCCCATAAGGGGCACGGCAAAACATATATCGCCCGAATGGGGTGATGAACGTCGTTAATGGCTGGCTTTTTTCGCTCAGCGGACACTGGTGATACCCTTTGGCTGCGTCGAATACGGCAAAAAGTTTAGCTTCATCGGCGACGATTGATGCCACGCACTCGGCTGGTGTATTCGATTGGAACAGCTCTCTTTTGACGCATCGGTTTAGCTTTGTGAGGTCTACACAAAGACGAATTCCACCTCCTTTCTTCGGCGTGACCACGATAGGAGAACACCATTCCGTTGGGTCCGTCACTGGCGTGATGATTCCCTGTGCTTCAAGTGCAGACAATTCTTCTTGAAGCGCGTCCCGCAGTGGCAGAGGCACGCGGCGCGGAGCTGACACGCTATGAGGTCTACTACCGTCTGCGACGTGTATCTCGAATGATTCTCCCGGTAGGCTTTTTATCTGCTCGCTGAAGACGTCTGGAAATTCGTCGAATAGGTTTTCCACTGACGATGGCGATTCCCGTTGGGATTTGCGCTCGGCGACGCTTCGTACGACCGGCGTCTGCATTTGCGAAGGATAATCGCTCGGAATCAGTTTCAAAGCCCGACAAACGTGCCAAGAGAGCAGCAACCCAGTCACTCCTTTGATGACGTGGATGTCCACACTCACTTCTGTCCCGCCGATGGCGATTGTAGTCGGGCAGACTCCAACTGGCTCCATGCGGAATCCGTCAGCTGACACTGGCTGATCGGTGCTTGGCAGCAGATTGTTCTCGTCCTCGAATTTGTTGAGCACGTCCAGACCGGCGACAGTTATGTCTGCTCCAGTGTCTGGAAGAGCCGAAACGGTGATACACCCGTCAACTACGACGTCCACACGTGGTGCTCTGAGCGACGTGACGCTCGACACTATCGCAGCTGACACGGGTTTGTCGTCTGGCGACTTGTCTCTCCGTCTGTTGTCACTGTTTTTCCCCATCGCAGTGCGACATTTCTTGGCGAAGTGTCCAAGTTTCCCACATCGTCTGCATTCTTGATCACGTGCCGGACATTTGTTTTCAGGCGTGTGTTGCCTCCCACAGCGGCTGCACTCACGTTGCTCTGAGGTGGTTCCAGACCTTTGATGTCTGGGTCGGTGTCCTCCGACGCCGTATACGCGGTTGACTCTGTCGGTCTCTATACGTTCGGTGTCACGACAGGCAGCTTCTTCTGCGCGACAGATGTCCACAGCCATACACAGTTTCAAATTATTGACGCTGCACAGCTTCTTGATCGTGCACGAGTCTTGTATGCCCATGACGATTCTATCTCGAACGAGGCTGTCCTTGCAGGTGTCACAGAAGTTGCACGAGGTACTCAGTTCTCGCAGGCTAATGAGAAAATCATCAAAAGTTTCACCGGCGTTTTGTTTTCGAGAGTTAAAATTTTTCCTATCGATCACCTCATTTACTTGCCCTTTGGCGTAGATGTCCAGGTGTTGCAGAGTTGTGTCAATTTTTTCCCGGTCGGCCTCTGGAATGTCGAGACTTTTGACAATTCGCAGAGATTCGTCGCTTAGACACGACCGTAAGGCCGCCATTTGAATTGCACGACTTTGGCTTCTGAGTCCTGAAAGCAGAACGTAATCGTTCCAGCGTTCTCGCCATATGCTGAATGACTCCCTTCGATCGACAGATAAGTCCAGTTTTGTTGGAGGAACAATTTTCCCACTCCACGCGAATCGATTGACCGCTTCGTTCAGCTTTGATGTAGGCTGCGCACTGGTTTCGGCTGATGTAGGCTACGCCATGTTTTGGTCTGGATCTTTATTGACGAGAACACTTGACTATACAAAAATACATTAACACGATAACACATGAACACCTGCGACACAATACACACACCTCTCACTCGAACCGTAATACCGTCACTGCACTCAAGGCCACTGCTGTGCGCACACTGATTCATCATCCGTTCCCATGGCGACGCCAACGCATGGAATAGACTGCGGGCGCCATCTCTTGGCAGGATTGGCTACTACAGCTTAGCACTCGCACACTTAACATTTCGTCGTTGATATATGTGAAAGCTGTTTTAAAATGTGCAATTTTGCAATTTGTCTTTTTCACTATTTCGGATATATGGTTTTCAGGAGACAGCTTGTGATTCATTATTACTCCAGGGTCTTTTTCTTTTTGCGAATCCTGTAATGGTATATTATTCATGATATAAGATTACTTGGTCTGAATTTACTAGTCCCAAATCGTACAATTCGACATTTGTTTGTATTTAATGACATTTGCCAGTGATCACTCCACAGTTCCAAACTTTCTATACATGTGTAACAAAACAAAAAATCTAAAATATATTAGAGACAGGCGCGCGTGGGCATCACTGCCCCACGCGCGCCTACAAGACGTCACACCACAATCGCACCACGAACACGACTCTCGCTCACACCGTCACACACGGGAGCACAAACGGACACACACACACACGCACAGTCCTCACGCACACCGCCACAGCCAATCAGCGGCGAGCCGGTCAATCGCTCGCCGCCGCGGGGCACGCACACTTCATGGAACGCATACATACAAACACATCACCAAACAACGCAAATACGAACGCAAACGCGAATCACACACACACACACACACACACACACACACACACACACACACACACACACACACACACACACACACACACACACACACTAAACCACAGACACTCCAACGCGCTCACACACTCTCTCTCTCTCGCTCACAATCACACCACACCTCCACCTGTTTTTACAGAAACATGAACTATAGAGCATACAATAAAAAAACGCATAACAAACAAACAAAAACAACCAAACTCGACGACGGCCTCCACCAGACGCACACACCTTGGCTGCTCCCAAAATCTGCTCCCGCCTCCGCCCGTGCTCTTCAGTGCTCCGCCGCAGCCTGCCGTCCTCTTCATCACCGACTGCCGCGACAGGGCACAACACCTCGGCCCCAGCACCCACTGTGCTCCCGCCGACACCCGTGCTATTCAGCACCCCGTCGCAGACAGCCGTGACTCCGCCGCACACGCAAGCCGCACCGTCGTCGTCGTTCGTCATTTCTCCTCCGGCTTCAGCAGCTCCTTTCTCTCACATTCCCTCCAGCACCAGCAGCCTCCACCAGCGATCTTCTATCTGCCCGGCGACGAGTCTAACACCAGTGCAGGCGGGACGACGAGCAACCCTCGGCCACAGCTACCCCGCTGCTTCCTGCCGGCAACATGCTCTCCTGCCGTCCCCCTGCACACCAACCTGACACGCCGCCGAGCACCTCCACCACTTCCTCCAAGCCGCTGCTAGTACTGGAGGGCACTATCTCTGCTACTGAAGCCGGGTCGCAGACAAAAAACCACTTCCAAACTAAAAGGCCGAAATAGCTTGTAACAAAACAAAAAATCTAAAATATATTAGAGACAGGCGCGCGTGGGCATCACTGCCCCACGCGCGCCTACAAGACGTCACACTACAATCGCACCACGAACACGACTCTCGCTCACACCGTCACACACGGGAGCACAAAAGGACACACACACACACGCACAGTCCTCACGCACACCGCCACAACCAATCAGCGGCGAGCCGGTCAATCGCTCGCCGCCGCGGGGCACGCACACTTCATGGAACGCATACATACAAACACATCACCAAACAACGCAAATACGAACGCAAACGCGAATCACACACACACACACACACACACACACACACACACACACACACACACACACACACACACACACACACACACACACACACACACACACACACACACACACACACACACACTAAACCACAGACACTCCAACGCGCTCACACACTCTCTCTACACAATCTACCAGGCTGCGAATATTTTTTTGCAGTTTGACATCGTCGGCGAACATGTTCATGTATATGTCTGGCGGCACGACATCCTGAATATCATTTATGTATAAGATGAACATGATCGGCGCCAAGACTGTGCCCTGAGGTACACCGCTTTTCACGTTTCTCCATGAAGATTTGTGCCCTCTCAGACATGTTCTCATTTGCCTGTTTTTCAGAAAATCCGTCATCCATTTTTCCAGTTGTTTGCCAATTTTTCCGTATTTCACTAGTTTATAGATCAGCTTATCATGAGGGACCTTATTGAAGGCCTTCACAAAATCAATGTAAACTGCATCGGTCCATTGCTCTCTCTCTTGTGTATTTTCAATAATTCTACTATAGAAACTGATGAGATTCGCAGTAGTTGATTTTTGAGACCTGAATCCAAATTGTTGATCTGACAGGATTCTATTGGTTTCGAGAAATCTGGTCCATTCTTTTCTAATAATTTTTTCTATAATTTTGCGAACGACACTCGTTAGTGATATTGGCCTATAATTTGCAGCATTCTCAGCTTTCCCTTTTTTGAACAATTGGGTAATATTGGCCTGTTTCCATATGTCTGGTAATTTGCCCTGTCTCAACGAGACGTTCATAATTATTTCTAGAGGTCTGCTCAGCGTTTTCGCACAAATCTTCAATACAAAACTGGAAATATCGTCTGGACCACATGATTTATATTTATCCAAAGATAACAGTTCTTTTTCTATTTGACTGCATGATATTTTGATGTCCTGCATTTTTGGCGTACTCTCTATGCTTTCCTCAGGAGGAATCCATGTGTCGTTCTCTGAAAAGACCGAGTGAAATTGTTTGTTCAATATTTCGCATATATCTTTTTCATCTGTGTATGCCGTACCGTTTTCGTATATATGCTGTATTTTCTTTTTCACTTTAATGCGGCTGTTGATGTAGTGGTAGAACAATTTCGGCTTGTCTTTGATGTTATTGACAATGTCTTTTTCGAATTTTGATTGTGCTTCTCTTCTTATTCTCGTATATCTATTTCGACAGATTTTATATCTTGTATAACTTTCTGTATCCTTGTTTGTTCGATATCGCCTCCATTGCTGGTCTCTTTCTTTTTTTGCTCTCATACATTCCTCACTGAGCCACTGCTTCTTTCTCATCTATTTTCTTCTGATAGGAATGTACTTGTCCACTCCTTCTTTGTAGATGCGACAAAATGTTTTTTATATATTGTTTACGTCAGAGTCATCAATCTCGTGGTACCAATTCTTTCTTGAGTAAAACCTGTTTAGCTTTTCATAATTACCTTTCTCATAATGTGGTATGCTTGTAGCGACTTCTCCAGGTATTATGATATCTTTGCTTAGAATATATCTGAAGGAAATAACCACATGATCACTCTTACCAAATGGCGGTTCATAGGTCAAGTTTTCTTCTTGATCTGCTCGTTTGGTGAACACAACATCGAGGAGAGATGACTGGTCAATTCCTCTTTGTCTTGTGTCTTCTTCCACATGCTGACCTGCATGCATGCAGGTCAGTCGTCGCATTCACACTGGCCTGCCTCTTCAGTTTTCCGCCGACGTCGCGCGATCCGGAGAATTCGAGCGTGAGGCAGGACGAGACGAAGGCTGTATCTGGATATTGGTCCGTTTGTTTGGCCAGCGGCACCAAGGCTTGCACGTGCGAGCCCGCTGACCATAAAATATGTGTGCACGGCACACAAATGGACGCTGGCCTTCATAATACGGCCGTAGTGTCATTGACGATGATGTTGAAGAAGTTACAGCTTGACGACGATCCTGTCGGACCGCTGGGTTACACATGTCTCGATGAATACCGGTCACTGTCATGCATTGAGAACTTGCAGACATTGGCACCAATTCGTCGGCGAGCTTAGCAGCCTGACTGAGAGATAAGTCTTTCAGAGCCGCCACAACAGTGCTGACATTTGCGGGTAGTGATTTTATAAACTCGTGGCGCACCAAATCCTCCGAGGCACCGACCTTCCTAGCGACAGATTGGAGTTCGCTCATGCGGACTGACGGCCGGCCAGTCAGAGGACGCTTGGAAATCAATTCCTCAAACAGCTCTGGCTTGGTGCGCTCATGCAGCTGTACAACCTCCTCCTTCAACTCCACATAACTTTTCTTCGTGATGCACGCTTGTGGCAACCGAGTAATAATATTGGGTGGCAATGCAGAAATGACATGGTAAAACTTTGTTTCTTCAGACACAATATTCTGCAAGTGAAACTGCGCTTCGAGAATGATGAACCAGCCGTCCACTGCAGCCTCCATGAATTGAGGTGCCTTAATAGCAACTCGATTCACACTGGCATCATTCGGTGTTTCAGGCGTAGATTCCATTGCACGAAACAAACACAAATACCTCACAATCAGCCTCAAACGAGTCGGGGTCACCAATTTGTGGTGTTGGTATAACCACAAGAGGCGCAGCGCACACAACACTTCACTCACTGACTGTATTTCATAATCCCATGACTTACAAACACACACACACACACATACACAGACACGATGACATGAACACGCACAACGCACACACGCATACACGACACACATACAAGCACGTGCACGCAGACGGACACACAACACACAGACACGCACGCACATGCACGCACAGCTAAGCGAATACACACATATGAACTAACACCCGGGTATAGACACAGAACAATACACAGAACGCGCAATGACACACACGCACACAGTGAAACAAACAATACAATGAAACGCCAATCAAGCAATCAAGCAATGCGCGTCTGTACAACTCTTCCATGCTTTAGACTGTTCATGACGATGTCATATATAGACTCAATAAGTTCACTACTACATCCCTTCAGAATATTTTCCGAGATGCCGTCTGGCCCGACAGATTTTCGTCCTTTCAGCTTTGATAATCTCTCTAGCAGGTCTTTTTTTAACACAACTATCTCACGCATCGGTTTGTAAACTGATTTCACTTGCTCCCCATAAAATGGCTAATCTGTGAATACCATTTGAAAGTTTTCGTGCATTTTTTCGCATATTTCTTTAGGTTGTGTGTACATGGTACCTTCAAATTGTATCTCGCTGATGCCCACGTAGTTTTTCATCTTCTTATTCACATAATTGAAGCACATTTTCGGTTCATCTGGACATTTCTCAACAATGTTTTTCTCATATTTTACCACCTCCTCTCTCCTTATACTCAAGTACCTGTTTCTTGCAGTCCTGTACGCATTCCAGTTTTCAGGTGAGTTTCTCCTTCGTACTCTGTTCCACGCCTTCTCTTTTTCCATTCTTGCCTTTTCACATATTGCATTGAACCACGGCTTTCTATATCTTATTTTATTCTTCATTGCAGGGACGTATTCTGCTATGCCTTTATTGTATATTTCTAGAAATAGGTCATATTTCCGCTGAATGTCTCCTGTTTCCGTTAGTGAAGTCCAGTCGGTTCTCCCAAAGAATTATCTGAGTCGCGGTATGTCTGCTCTATCATAGTTCAGCTTAGTACCTTGATAGTCAAAGTGAACCTCTTCATGCCTGGAGCCAGTGGTGTCCAGTTCAATTACCACATGATCAATTTTTCCTATTGGACTGTCGTAGTTCAGTGCATCGATCTCTTCAGATTGCCCTGTGAACACCAAATCCAGCCTTGATGGTGCGTCATTCCCTCGAAATCGTGTACTTTCTTTCACCCACTGACTAATAAAATTTCTCATCATCAAATTCATCAAATTCCCCAAGAAGTTTCTGATGCGGTTGATGACCATTCCTCCCAGTTTACGCCTTTGAAATTAAAATCTCCCATCACAATGGAATTTGTATACCTCTGCATCACTTCTCCGAGTTCCACTAGTGTGCAGTCGAGCATTTGTTCATAATCTTCACGATTCCAAGCACTGCTTCTGGGGGGGGGACATATACTGCCACAACATGTTTATTTCTGTTCGCTAAGTCCAGTCTGATAGCAAGAATCTCTTGTGTGTGTGTGTGTGTGTGTGTGTGTGTGTGTGTGTGTGTGTGTGTGTGTGTGTGTGTGTGTGTGCGTGTGTGTGTGTGTGTATGTGTGTGTGTGTGTGTTGTGTGTGTGTGTGTGCGTGTGTGTGTGTGTGTGTGTGTTGTGTGAATACAGGTGTGTGTACCATAGCATTCAAACCCGCCCGTCGTGCGGAACATTCCAGAAATCAAAAGGCATAAAAACTAAAAAGGAAAAAGCGAATATAATTGAAAAGTCTAAATTGTGAAATATAAGCTAATATATAAGTCTAAGTCTAAATTTGCATATTATTATTTAAATAATTGACGAAATGTCATTCCGCCAATCCGCTTCACATTTAAACCCGCCCGTCGTGAGGAATAATTAATAAATCAAACACGAAACAAACACTCTGAAAATATACTGCAAATTCCTGTCATCTGTATTATTTTTGCTGCTGAATGCTATTGTTAAAGCTTTATATGCATACTAGCATTAAAACCCGCCCGTTGTGCGGAACAATTCATAAAAATTTTGCAAATTAAAAAATAAATGAGGTAAACTCATAAAAACCTTAATCAATTCAAAAATCTAAATTTCATTATTTTTTATTTTATTTTGACAAAATATTTTTACTCAGCCCGCCTCATATTTTAATTACTAATATTTATTCACAGCCCGCCCGACGTGCGAACTCAAACACGAAGCAAACACAAATAAACTTGATGAAAAACGACCAATAGAAAAAGTCAAATTTGTAAATTCTTGTTTTAATTATTGACGAAGTGTTTTCCCTCAACACTGCTCAAATTCACACCCGTCCTTCGTGTGTAGTAATTCAGAAGTGTAACACTATCAAAACAATGAAACCTTCAGTCATCTCTATAATTCTAGATTAATGCTTCCGCTAAAACAGCATATGCATATAGTTGGCATTGCATGATATTACAACCCGCATCCTTATGCAGCTTAAGCGTATGCAACTTGAAATTAAACCAATTAAATAACACAGTAAAATTCAGTAGTTAACTTTCTTCCCAGTAGCATTTTACCAGCCCGTCGTGCGGAGCAATTGGGGTGTAAATATTGAGGACAATAAAGCCTTTCTATTCAGTATAGTGTAGCATTAATTAAGCTGTACGCAATAAAACCACACCATCCATGCTTGGAGCTAATATGATGCATTCTTAATTGTGATTGGGCTTCAGTGAAATTTAATCGGTGTATATTCCTGTGTAATCGCAAGTGCGCATAATAGCTGTCAAATTGGTAATATGTCCTTTTGACTTTACACCGCCGTAACGTCTTTCAGATACACTTTGGAAAATTAAAAATTATACCGCATTGTAGAAAACAAAATTTCCAGCACGATGGTATAATTTATTTTTATTTGTAGAATTTTTTTACCGAGAAATATTAGAAAAATGAATAAATTTTAGTCGCCCGGTGTTCAAGTGTAATTTTTTATGTATTTGAGAATTATGCCAATTTTACACGTTTTTGTATCATTTATGGGTATAAATTATAGCTTTTCTTGTAGAACACATAATTATCTACACAATAGTATACTTTTTATAGCTGTACCATTGCTGGTTTGTGAGGAATAGATAGCGGAATATTGACCAAAATATTCACGTATTTTTTTTGCTAATTTTGCCTTTTTGACTTTGTCATTTACACTTCACACCGCCGTAACTTTTTTTAATACACTTTGAAACATTCAAAAAATTATACCGTGTTGTAGAAAACGAAATTCCCAGCTTGATGGTATTATTTATTTAGATGTGCGATAATTAGTTTTTGAGAAATAGAGAAAAGAATTATAGAAAATCGGACGCGTTGAGTGTAAATAAGATTTTGAATGTAGATTGTATTTTTTTCCATTTTACATGTTTTATATTTAATGTTTGAGTATTAATTATAATTTGTTGAGTAGAACAGAACCTTTTGCTACACAGTGGTATAATTTTTATAGTTGTACCATTGCTGGTTTAGGGAGAGTGGTCTTCAGAAAATTGACCAAAATTTTCGCATTTTTCAGGGTTCATTTTGTCTTTTCACCACTATAACTTTTTTTGGTTCAATTTTTAAAACTTGAAATTTAGCATATCGTGTAGACAAGAAAATTGTCAACGTAATGGTATAAATTGTTAGCAAATACGCCAAGTGGTGGCCGAGTAGTAGCTGATAGAAAATGGACCAAGGAGGGTTGGACAGACAGACAGACAGACAGACACACAGACAGACACACAGACAGACACACACACACAGACACACACACTTGACATGCGCTTGGCGAGACACCTGGTGGTTGTGGTTATAAGCTGGTACTCAAGTGCTGACACATGCACCTCGTGCCGCCACGTTGCGATGCACAAGTCCTATACAACCGTGGTGATCATATACAGCAATAGCTATGATATACGGATAATGTTTGAAAAGGCATCTCGTCAGTTTGAAGTTTGGCCAGTTTGAAATGAAAGGCTCAATTTGACTGGCGCATTTTGCTACACAAGGCTTAATTGTTCTGTTCACTTGAATACTTGCTAGCGTCGAGGTTTATCGCACGTAGTAGTAGCTCACACAGCAGCTCTGTAACACAGCAGTTCTGTAACACAGCAGCTCTGTAACACAGCAGTTCTGTAACACAACAGCTCTGTAACACAGCAGTTCTGTAACACAGCAGCTCTGTAACACAACAGCTCTGTAACACAACAGCTCTGTAACACAGCAGCTCTGTAACACAACAGCTCTGTAACATAGCAGCTCTGTAAAACAACAGCTCTGTAACACAACAGCTCTGTAACATAGCAGCTCTGTAACACAGCAGTTCTGTAACACGGCAGCTCTGTAACACAGCAGTTCTGTAACATAGCAGCTCTGTAACACAGCAGTTCTGTAACACAGCAGTTCTGTAACACAGCAGTTCTGTAACATAGCAGCTCTGTAACACAGCAGTTCTGTAACACAGCAGTTCTGTAACACAGCAGCTCTGACAACTCGCTTACTTCACATCCACTCTCGCAAAAGCACAATTGCCAAACAACACGCATACAACTCTAAATTAAGCTATAACACGTACACTACTGATCGATTCGATTTTTATACCCCCCTGCACGTTTTCCCATGCTTTTGGACCTGAAAAGCCGAAAATCACAACGATTTTGGTCTGAAATGTCTCTATACCCTGCCGCATTGGACTTGAACTTTTCGCGCCCGTAACAACAGGAAGTACGCAATTTTGCCTTGCATAGCGCAGTTATTTCACTTGTAACTTGTGTTACAGTTGCAATTTGAGGATAAATTGAGTATCAAATTGAAGCAATTGTTCCTGCAAAAACATTTAGAGTAATTATAATCAAGAAAAACTTATCATATTGAGCAAAAGATAAAAATGTAATGAAAAATCACAGTTTCAGCAGCATTTCAACACAATCACTCACATTTCTAATATGCACGTTTAAATCACCTGTTCAAGGTTTGATTGCTGAAGCTATCGAAACACTTCCGGTTGTATTCAACATTTTGAAGGAGATATTGTTTTTGCTGGGGATCAGTCGTAATAATGTTGGCGTAACCCGCCATCGTCTTGACTCCACGCTCAGCAACATCGTTAACTACTATTAAATATCTCACATAATCCAAGCCTTTTCTGTAGTCACCATTTTTTGGCCATATCGCAACAGGCTGCTGAAGCCAGACACTTGATGTCAAGTGTGTCAAGCAGAAGATGACTATCTGGCCCAATTAGATCAGATAGGGTCGTATTGATTGTAATCTGAGGGAATACAGGTTTGCCTCGTCCGAAGCTATCCGGTTTCTAAGTGGCGTGAAGCCTGGCGGCAATGTCTTGCTTTTATTTACCATTCACTCTGCCACTGAAAAGGGCGAATGGCACAACCTCCTGTGTCAGATACCACTTGTGGTTTTCAAGTTTTTTCAGGACTGCCTCAGCAACATCTGAATCTATTCTTCAGAATTTCATCATGTCCTGGATGAATTGAAGATCAATCAAAGGAGCATCTGCGGCAAGTGTGCAAAACATCCACAATGGTGTATAGAACATCCCAAGATAGATAATCAAGTGCTGCAACTTTTTCACAGTCTCTTCATCGTACTTTAGTTGTTCGGCAAACATGAACATTTTCATGGCATGCAAATTCTTTGCCATCCATCTTGCCTGATGAATGGCCCCTGGACGACTCCAGTGTATTCCTCGGGGAGGCGTGCTTCCAAGGGTAATCAGTGCAATCTCAGTCATCTCGCGATAGTCAGCCCTAGGAGGCTTTTCAGATCTCAAAATGTCTTGAAGAACATTTATCCACGTTTTGTTCTCTTCAGTGAGTCGTTTACATGTAGTGTACAAATTGTGGGGTTTTCAGTGTCAACACTTGTCCATCTGTCTTTGACGTGTTTGAACCAAAGATGATCTGGGCTCTCAGTCTTTCCAAATAGAGTGTTCCATACGGCACCAGCCAGCACCTCTAAAATATGGTGCCTGCAGCTGGAAGTGAGGGAAGTTTTGGCTTTCTTTCGGAATATTGTATGTGTCGATCAGACGTTTACTTTGCTTCCAACGCCGGAAATGGACGGAAAAAGGGCATGCTGCCGTTTAGGCAAGATGAAAATGGTCATAACTAGAATTATAATAATAAATCATACTTAAATAATGAATAATAAATGTCAAAATGTATGTAGAAATTGTAATTATTCATTAAAGTTTTATCTTTTGCTCAATATGATGAAGTTTTTCTTAAGTAAAATATCTCTAAATGTTTTTGCAGGAACAAATGCTTCAATTTGATACCCAGTTTGTCCTCAAATTACAACTGTAACACAAGTTACAAGTGAAATAACTGCGATATGCAAGGCAAAATTGCGTACTTCTTGTTGTTACGGGCGCGAAAACTCCGGCAGGATATAGAGTCCATATATGGATATATGTCCAATGCGGCAGGATATAGAGACATTTTAGACCAAAATCGCAATGATTTTCAGCTTTTTCAGGTCGAAAAGCATGGGAGACCGTGCAGGGGGTATAAAAATCGAAAACAGTTGTTTTTTGACAAGTCTAATGATCAGTAGGGCTGTCAAAATTTAATATAGTTACTTTTTCACCTAAAGGTCACTTTTTCATAAGCTACCTAAAACTGCATGAAAACCTTGTGTACGATAATTATTTAAAAAGTTATTAGGTTACCAAAAGTTTCTTTTTCATTATTAGGTTACTTTTATATCGTCAGGTTACCTTTTGATATTTTTCTTGTTATTAGGTAAGTTTACCACGAAGTTTGGTGACTTTTTGCAGATATGAGGCACAAAAACGGTATATATGAGGATAAAATAGGAAAATAGATGGAATATCTGGTCTGAAGATCAAGAAATATCAAAATTTCTGAAGTTAGGATTTAACAATATTATTCATAATTCAATTTATACATATTATCTGTACTACTTGATATGTATACGTTTTTGGGTACGCAGGATAGTGTAATTCCATTTTAGGAAATGTCCACGAACCGGAGGGTGTCGTGAGATGTTTGGAGCGTGGTATAGTACGATGTGTGAGCTGTCTATACCAGATACTGCACTGTAGCGCTTGACAGTACGCATTTACTTGAACAGTGTGCGAGTGCTAAGCTGTAGTAGCCGATCCTGCCAAGAGATGGCGCCCGCAGTCTATTCCATGCGTTGGCATCGCCATGGGAACGGATGATGAATCAGTGTGCGCACAGCAGTGGCCTTGAAGGCAGTGACGTTATTACGGTTCGAGTGAGAGGTGTGTGTATTGTGTCGCAGGTGTTCATGTGTTATCGTGTTAATGTATTTTTGTATAGTCAAGTGTTCTCGTCAATAAAGATCCAGACCAAAACATGGCGCAGCCTACATCAGCCGAAACCAGTGCGCAGCCTACATCAGAGCTGAACGAAGCGGTCAATCGATTCGCGTGGAGTGGGAAAATTGTTCCTCCAACAAAACTGGACTTATCTGTCGATCGAAGGGAGTCATTCAGCATATGGCGAGAACGCTGGAACGATTACGTTCTGCTTTCAGGACTCAGAAGCCAAAGTCGTGCAATTCAAATGGCGGTCTTACGGTCGTGTCTAAGCGACGAATCTCTGCGAATTGTCAAAAGTCTCGACATTCCAGAGGCCGACCGGGACAAAATCGACACAATTCTGCAACACCTGGACATCTACGCCAAAGGGCAAGTAAATGAGGTGATCGAGAGGAAAAATTTTAACTCTCGAAAACAAAACGCCGGTGAAACTTTTGATGATTTTCTCATTAGCCTGCGAGAACTGAGTACCTCGTGCAACTTCTGTGACACCTGCAAGGACAGCCTCGTTCGAGATAGAATCGTCATGGGCATACAAGACTCGTGCACGATCAAGAAGCAGTGCAGCGTCAATAATCTGAAGCTGTCTATGGCTGTGGACATCTGTCGCGCAGAAGAAGCTGCCTGTCGTGACACCGAACGTATAGAGACCGACAGAGTCAACCGCGTACACGGCGTCGGAGGACACCGACCCAGACATCAAAGGTCTGGAACCACCTCAGAGCAACGTGAGTGCAGCCGCTGTGGGAGGCAACACACGCCTGAAAACAAATGTCCGGCACGTGATCAAGAATGCAGACGATGTGGGAAACTTGGACACTTTGCCAAGAAATGTCGCACTGCGATGGGGAAAAACAGTGACAACAGACGGAGAAACAAGTCGCCAGACGACAAACCCGTGTCAGCTGCGATAGTGTCGAGCGTCACGTCGCTCAGAGCACCACGTGTGGACGTCGTAGTTGACGGGTGTGTCACCGCTTCGGCTCTTCCAGACACTGGAGCAGACATAACTGTCGCCGGTCTGGACGTGCTCAACAAATTCGAGGACGAGAACAATCTGCTGCCAAGCACCGATCAGCCAGTGTCAGCTGACGGATTCCGCATGGAGCCAGCTGGAGTCTGCCCGACTACAATCGCCATCGGCGGGACAGAAGTGAGTGTGGACATCCACGTCATCAAAGGAGTGACTGGGTTGCTGCTCTCTTGGCACGTTTGTCGGGCTTTGAAACTGATTCCGAGCGATTATCCTTCGCAAATGCAGACGCCGGTCGTAAGAAGCGTCGCCGAGCGCAAATCCCAACGGGAATCGCCATCGTCAGTGGTCAACCTATTCGACGAAATTCCAGACGTCTTCAGTGAGCGTCTTCTGTCACGTTTCCCGACATCATCACCACAAGAGTCTGAAGACACCGAGGAAGAGACGACCATCGTGGCATGTGTAGCCGCTGAACCTGACATGTCAGACACCAACTTGCAGCAGGTTCGGAGTGCAAGTTCTTCCGACTCGGAAATGCAGATACTTCGAAAAGTCATCTTGGATGGTTTTCCGGATCGCAAAGGCGATATGGACCCCATGATCCAGCCATATTGGACTGTGCGTGAACGCCTATCAGTGGAGGATGATCTTGTCTTCTACGGTCGACGACTTGTGATTCCGAAGGCGTTACGACGGGGAATCCTGAACGAGCTACACGCAAGTCATGCGGGTAAAGAGAAGACGAAACAGAGAGCTCGCCAGGTTGTGTATTGGCCAGGAGTGGACAATGACATCGACAACATGACGAAGCAATGCACGACATGTCAAAAGTACTTACCATCGCAAGCCGCCGAGACTATCAGACATCACAAACAAGCCTCTCGACCTTTTGAGTTCGTTTCCATCGACTTCTGCGAGTATGGAGGGCACAAATTCGTTGTGTTGGTCGACCACCTCTCTGGATGGCAATTTGTTAACGACTTGGGCTCATCTTCAGTGACGGGGAAGCTGCTCGACACATTACGGACCGTGTTCTGCATGGTGGGTGTGCCGGTAACCATATACTCCGATGGAGGCCCCCAGTTCACGTCAGGAGATTTCGTCCGATTCGCTGAACGTTGGAAATTCGAACACGTGCGTTCCTCACCACACTATCCGCAATTCAATGGGAGGGCGGAGGCAGCGATCAAGACGGCGAAAACACTCATCAAAAAGTGCTGGAAGGCGGAAAGAGGAGGATTTGATCCTGATGAATGGTCAAAGGGAATTCTCCAACAAAGAAACACTCCAGGACCGGACGGAAGATCTCCAGCCGAGATACTCTATGGACGACCAGTGCGGGACATGATTCCTGCACATAGACGCCAGTTCTCTGCGGAATGGCAGAAATCGAGCGAGGAAGCTGAGCATACAAGGCGCGAACAACAGACAAACGTGGACGAGAGGTACGACGGACGTGCCAAAGACCTGCTAGACCTGAGCCCGGGAAATCATGTGGCGGTGCAGTGTCATATCACAAAGGAATGGAGCAGGTACGGTGTGGTCGTCGAAAGCCTGGCGCACAGGCGCTACCTCATCAAGCTGTCGAGCGGACGTGTGGTCTCTCGAAACCGACGACACATTCGTCGCCGGTACGGTCATGTGATGAGACGAGATCCGGAGCATCCGACGCTCCAGTCGACCGACGAGGCGCCGAGCCCAGAACCGTGTTCAACGCATCCACAACTGCGGAGGTCTACCAGAGAACGAAGACGTCCTCAAAGACTCATCGAAGTGATGCGGACGTCTATGGGGGCGTGTGCGAGTGCTAAGCTGTAGTAGCCGATCCTGCCAAGAGATGGCGCCCGCAGTCTATTCCATGCGTTGGCATCGCCATGGCAACGGATGATGAATCAGTGTGCGCACAGCAGTGGCCTTGAAGGCAGTGACGTTATTACGGTTCGAGTGAGAGGTGTGTGTATTGTGTCGCAGGTATTCATGTGTTATCGTGTTAATGTATTTTTGTATAGTCAAGTGTTCTCGTCAATAAAGATCCAGACCAAAACAAACAGGAGTTAGCACGTGATTTTCAGGGCGTGAGATAGCGCCATATTCCCTAGTTTGACATTTATAAGACTGTGAGCACAGGGTGCTACATATGGGAGGACGGGGGTCATTCACACATGCAGTGTTTACGCTCACGCAAATATACAATCTGTAGCACGTTCTATTTGATAAAAGGTTCCATTGAAACAATATAGAGAACATTATTGCGACCATTACTAAGAATATTTACATTTGCAATGATTGTGTTTCGCATTTTTATTAGCTTTCCACTTTTAATTACATTTTGCTGGTTATGCTCCTTTTTGCGAGCTTAGCTTTTTGCGAGCGAGTTTTGGGTTCGTGCTTTTCTTTTGTATATACGCATGTTAAATTTTGTCTGTCATGCTCTTAGCTATTCTGACATTTGTTTCATTTATTTTATAAACATACATACTATATTATTTTTTACCTCATCCTGTCATCGCACCATGGTATATTTGGCGCTATATTAAATACATGTTGTTGTTGTTGTTGTTGTAGCCAAATCATATCAAGTCACTTATGGTGGTTTGTTGTAAAAATGGTACCAGATCGTAGAGAGGGTGGAAAAATAGTACCAACTCGGAAAGAGAATAGAAAAGAAGGACTGGTGTATTTTCTTCCTTCAGAATTACAAACAGAAATTGAACTTTTTTGAAGGGGGTTATTTTTAGGTTACTTTATTGGTTATTAGGTTACTTTTTATGTTCAAGAACAAACATCAAACAAACCGTGTATTTCATATAGCACACTAATCATCAAAGGCGTGATAAACATGTGATAAAGCGATACAAAAGTGATGATAACATAAAAACTCATAGGCTTTTTAGGTTACTTTTTTAGGTTACTTTTTCTCGAAAATATAGTTACCTTTTTCTAATTTTTAGGTTACTTTTTTGACAGGCCTAATGATCAGTCATTATTGATACTCTGCAATCACTTGTGTTATGAAGTTATTTAATTTTAGTACAGAGGCGACATAATAGAAGAGAAGCATCTTTTATATACCTGGCTGATTTAGCCTTATGAGGTTCACTTGTATGTCAACTTGCAACTAGATCAATGATGAACGCATTCCATCATTGATCGATCGCCTATGGAAATTTATGAAAATGATGCTTGGGGGCTTGGCGAAACTGCACTCGAAATGTTCTTGATCAAAGTTTGTTTTGCGGGAAGCGTAATCAGGAGAGATTGACACATAATTGGGGCTCAGCACATTCAAGTCGCTCTCTTGACACGGTCACCGATAACGATGTACACGAGATACGGCAAGGGTGACAATTGTTGATTGCACGTGTTTTACGATATCATTTTACGATATGCTTTTCTTTCTGCCACTTCCTAGTCGTTCTTATTGCAGGATGAACGCTCAGTATATGATATTGTGCTTATGTGAGCTGGTTTGATTCTGCAATCATACTACACTCTACACACGTCATTCTGCCATTGCAATTCAGCCACATATATGTGCTTGTATGCATGTTGTGTTATATGTATTGTCTTTATGTCTGTACGTTTGAATGTGCGACTGAATGCTCCGTATTCGATATATATATATTTGTGAGTGCGTGTTTGTGTGTGTTTGTGTGTCAGTATGTGTGTGTGTGTGTCAGTGTGTGTGTGTGTCAGTGTGTGTGTGTGTGTGTGTGTGTGTGTGTGTGTTTGTGTGTCAGTGTGTGTGTGTGTGTGTGTCAGTGTGTTTGTCTGTGATGTGTGTGTATTTGTTTGTGTATGACTGTGTATGACTGTGTGTGTGTGTGTGTGTTTCGGTGTTTGTGCGTGTTCAAGCATAGTTCAGGGCCCACAACAACAACCCCCTTCATCCCCATCTTGCCACCAGGCTTGCATGCACCAGCAGTCAGAATGAGCCCTCTGCAGCAACGCCTCCTCATCCCCACTGAACACAGCCTACCCCCCAGTGTTTGTGCGCGTCAACTGTGCACAATTCGATGCAACGTCAAAATGTGTGTGTATGTGTGTGTGTGTGTGTGTGTTCCTACCGAGTTGTTCGCGCAGGAATGAGTCAGAAACTCGTGTCTCCTGCCTTCCATAATGCCGAGATCATAATTTTCTTTGATTTTACTTGTTGTTGGCTGTCCTTTTATATTTTGCGGTATTCTATTCCAATAATCTATACTACGTTGAGAAAAACTGTACTTCTTTATATCTTTTTTGGCTCTACTTTTTTGAAGACTTAGAGCATGTAAACGTGTGGAACTGGTCGGCTGGAAGAGACTGGTATTTTGAATATTTTCTTTGCCTGTCATATATCTATATATAGCTATCACATCTCCTCTAACTCTTTTTTCTTCTAGTGTAGATAGGTTCAATTTTCTCAGTCTTTCATTGTAGCCTAAATGTCTTGTCTCGTGTGATATTTTTGTAGCTGATTTTTGTACTTTCTCTAGTTTTTCCTTGTGCTTCTGTAAATGCGGACTCCATATTGTGACAGCGTATTCTAGAGATGGTCTGATGATAGCTATTATTAACTTTCTTAACATTTCGGCGTTGATATATGTGAAAGCTGTTCTAATATGTGCAATTTTGCATTTTGTCTTTTTCACTATTTCGGATATATGGTTTTCAGGAGACAGCTTGTGATTCATTATTACTCCAAGGTCTTTTTCTTTTTGCGAATCCTGTAATGGTATATTATTCATGATGTAAGAATAGTTTGGTCTGAATTTACTCGTCCCGAATCGTACAATTCGACATTTGTTTGTATTAAATGACATTTGCCAGTGATCACTCCACAGTTCCAAATTTTCTATACATGTCTGTAAGTCTACAAAATCTTCTAGGCTGCAAATATTTTTTTGAAGTTTGACATCGTCGGCCAACATGTTCATGTATATGTCTGGCGGCACGACATCCTGAATATCATTTATGTATAAGTTGAACATGATCGGCGCCAAGACTGTGTTTAGACTGTGCGCCAAGACTGTGACCAGTTGTTTGCCAATTTTTCCGTATTTCACTAGTTTATAGATCAGCTTATCATGAGGGACCTTATTGAAGGCCTTCTCAAAATCAATGTAAACTGCATCGGTCCATTGCTCTCTCTCTTGTATATTTTCAATAATTCTACTATAGAAACTGATGAGATTCGCAGTAGTTGATTTTTGAGACCTGAATCCAAATTGTTGATCTGACAGGATTCTATTGGTTTCGAGAAATCTGGTCCATTCTTTTCTAATAATTTTTTCTATAATTTTGCAAACGACACTCGTTAGTGATATTGGCCTATAATTTGCAGCATTCTCAGCTTTCCCATTTTTGAACAATGGGGTAATATTGGCCTGTTTCCATATGTCTGGTAATTTGCCCTGTCTCAACGAGGCGTTCATAATTATTTCTAGAGGTCTGCTCAGCGTTTTCGCACAAATCTTCAATACAAAACTGGAAATATCGTCTGGACCACATGATTTATATTTATCCAAAGATAACAGTTCTTTTTATATTTGACTGCATGATATTTTGATGTCCTGCATTTTTGGCGTACTCTCTATGCTTTCCTCAGGAGGAATCCATGTGTCGTTCTCTGAAAAGACCGAGTGAAATTGCTTGTTCAATATTTCGCATATATCTTTTCCATCTGTGTATGCCGTACCGCTTTCGTATATATGCTGTATTTTCTTTTTCACTTTAATGCGGCTGTTGATGTAGTGGTAGAATAATTTCGGCTTGTCTTTGATGTTATTGACAACGTCTTCTTCGAATTTTGATTGTGCTTCTCTTCTTATTCTCGTATATCTATTTCGACAGATTTTATATCTTGGGTAACTTTCTGTATCCTTGTTTGTTCGATATCGCCTCCATTGCTGGTCTCTTTCTTTTTTTGCTTTCATACATTCCTCACTGAGCCACTGCTTCTTTCTCATCTATTTTCTTCTGATAGGAATGTATTTGTCCACTCCTTCTTTGTAGATGCGACAAAATGTTTTTTATATATTGTTTACGTCAGAGTCATCAATCTCGTGGTCCCAATTCTTTCTTGAGTAAAACCTGTTTAGCTTTTCATAATTACCTTTCTCATAATGTGGTATGCTTGTAGCGACTTCTCCAGGTATTATGATATCTTTGCTTAGAATATATCTGAAGGAAATAACCACATGATCACTCTTACCAAATGGTGGTTCATAGGTCAAGTTTTCTACTTGATCTGCTCGTTTGGTGAACACAACATCGAGGAGAGATGACTGGTCAGTTCCTCTTTGTCTTGTGTCTTCTTCCACATGCTGAGTTAAAAAGTAGTCCTGGTTGAGATCGATCAAATCTTTTTTCAGATGATCAGATGTGTCATCAATGTAAGGGCTTTTCCAATTGACTTTACAATTCAAATCGCCAGTAATAATCAAGTCTTTTTCACCTGTTTCAGTTTTTGTCAGAACCTCTCTTATACTTTTGATTGTATTTTCTCTTAAATTTTTGTATTCATCCAATTTCCATGCACTGGTTCTTGGTGGCCATATAAACCACAGCCACAGTTACTCTGACATCCATCATGATTTCTACCGCAATCAATTCTGCATTTTCATTTGCTAGATCACATTTTTTTACTCGCAATTTATCTGCTGTTAGGATCATTACACCTCCACCAGTCTTACTTTGCCTCTCTCTTCGCCATATGTTGTAGCCTGTACAACGTAGTACTTCATTGTGTAAATTTTGACACATTTTTGTTTCAGTTACACAGATAACGTCTGGTATATTTTCTTCAATATAATCATTGAACTCATTCAGTTTTGATACAAGACCATCTACGTTTGAGTAGATGATATTCAATCCTTTGTTTCTGTATATCTTTATGTTGGGTTCTCTTTTTTCTTCAGATACCACTTTTTTACTTGTAGTCCCACTACTTTGTAGAAAAAAAAGATTTTCTTCCTCTTCTGTTCTTTGCTTATTTTTTTCTTTTGCTACATTCAGCAGTTCATTTATTTTTTCTCTATCTTCTTTGCTCAAAGATCTACTAATATTCACATTTTTCCATTTGTCCGACTCTTTGAGAGTTTTTGCACTTCTGATCACTTCTTCCACTTTGTTCGAATTTACATAGGTCACTTTTAGAGGTCAGAAATCAGAAATGTATTGCCACTTTATACAACAAAGTATTGGCATGGATGAAAATATACATACAAATCACACAATGTACACACAAATGAAAATGCATCATAAAAAAATAAAAACTTGGGCTCACAGCGGGATAAGACACACAAGAGTTACACAAAAACACGTATACAACAGAAAAACGAATGATATCGGTGTGGGCTCATGAATCTATGTACACATCCAAAAGATGTTTATATAATTTGCTGCTGAAAGATTTATAGGAACTGGAAGATATAATTGAACGGGGAAGTTTATTGTACAGACGGGGGGCAATGTATTGGAAGGATTTGGAAGACCATGATGATTCGGAAACTGCTCGGGGTTCTAGAAGGGCACTAGATGATCGAGTGTTAGTGTTGTGTGAGACTGGCACTACCAGCTCCTTCAGATAGGGTGGAGGATAGGGGGAGTTGATCAATTTGAAAGTGAGACAGCATATTTTGTGTTGGGTCATATATTTAAAAGGAAGCCATCTCAATGTTTTTAGGTGTCGAGAGGTAGGATGACGGGAAGGAAGTCTGAAAACAAAACGGCACGATTGGTTGAGAATAGATTGGAAGGAAGAAATGTCTTTTTTTGGTAGAGAATAAAACAAAGAGGAACAATAATTTAGATGGGGGAAAATAAAGGCATTAATTAGAGCAATGGAGGAACGTTGGTCTAGGTATTTACGCGACATATAGAGGTTACGTAGTATATAGCGACACTTTCGTAAAGTGATTTTAATGTGGTGAGAGAAGCTGAGTGAGGCATCAATATATACACCAAGACTTTTAACGTGAGGCAGTATTTTCAGTTGGTTCACTTGGAAATCCATACAAGGGGTTTGCAATAGTAGGAATTGGGTTTTAGAGTGGTTAATAACAAGTGATCTAGAGGAAGCCCAGGAATTGATAGCGTTGAATATGTTAGGAATATCTTTCTCGCGAAAAGCAGGTAAATATATTTGTATATCGTCGGCAAAAAGGTGATAAGATAGAGACATGGATCGGAGGAGAGGACAAATGGAGTACATGAAAATGTTGAACAAAATGGGTCCGAGGATAGATCCTTGGGGGACACCAGAAGTGATTGGATGTGAAGGGGACTCATCGGAATCAATTTGGACAGAAAAGCTACGGTCGGATAGGTAAGAAATGAACAGTGAAAGAGCAGAATCAGATATACCAAATGAACGAAGATCCTGGATGAGGACAGAATGATCAACTAAATCAAAAGCTGAGGAAAGGTCGATTAAAATAAGGATAATTGGAGTTTTAGATGAAAACTGTTGGAGAACGTCATTTTGAATTTTGAGAAGAGCGGTTTCGGTGGATCTATGTTTGATAAAACCAGATTGAAATTGATCGACAAAATTGTTATCCATGATATAATGCGATAATTGTTTGTAAATTGCAGCTTCAATAATTTTGGCTGAGAATGTTAGAAGGGAAATGGGGCGATAATTTGCTGTAGAAAACGTGTCTAAATTAGTTTTTTTAGTATAGGTTTGACAACCGCGTGTTTTGAAGCGAAGAATGAGCCTTGGAGGAAAGAACTGTTGATGAGGTGGGTATAAAAAGGGGCTAATAAGTAGATACTTTTTGAAATCTTTCCATAGCAAATGGGATTTCGGGGGCATGACGAAGGTCTTGTTTTCCGTAGAATTTGTAAGGTGTCGAATAAAGTTAATTGATCAAATGACTGCAAAGGATTCACTGCACTTTTAACTACTGTGTGAGGTACTGGTGCTGGGAAGGAGTTAATTCCCAAAAGGGAAGAAGCCTTGGATATGAGGAAATTTGCAAACTCTTTCGCAGTGAATGAGGGAGATATACGAGTCTGTTTACCAATGAGTTTGTTTAGCAAGCACCACCGAGAACAAGAATGATTATTGGCGAGCAGATTTGAAACCCTATCAACTTTGAATTTCTCGAGAGATGATATATAGGCTCGACGATATGAGGTAAATGCTTCCCAGTCGGCATCGCAACGAGTTCGAGACCAAACCCGCTCAAGTTTGCGCAAGTCCCTCCTAGATTGTATGATATTTTTCGGAAGATCTAGTTTTTTAGGGGAAGTCAAGGTTTTAATGTGTTTGATAGGAAAAAGCAAATCTCGGATACCAGAAAGCCGCGAGTCTAAAAATGACTCCAGGAGTTCAGCAGGTAAATTCAAGAAGCTAAGAGGCGGAAGGAACTGAGCGAAGTAATATGAGAACGTGCCATGATCATACACCCGATAATCATGGAAGGAAATAGTTTTGGAATCCGGCTGGATTGTAGGAGTTGAATGGAGAGTAGGTAGGGTTATCAGCAACAGGGAGTGGTCGGAAATGTTTTGATCAGGTGGCAGAACCTGCACTAGGGGGTTACTAGTGTTGGGCATGAAGAGAGGAGAGGGAACGAGAACAACGTCTAGTGTGTGGCCAGATATATGCGTGGGAGAATTTGGGAGTAGAGAAAGTGCATAAGAATCTATAAGAGATAGGAATCTGTGGGTCGATGGAGTTGGAGGGGACACATTTGTCCAGAAATTAAAGTCCCCTAAGATAGCGAAAGAATCAGAGAATGTCGCAGTCAAATTCTCAATGAGTGCAGAGAACTCATCGAAGAAAGCAGGCAATGTCCCTGCGTCATTATGCCTGTAGACAATAGAAATACAAAATATTTGGCCATAGGAGTAATGTGTGACTAGGGATAAGTATTCAAAGGATATGGGAACAAATGTGAGTGTTTGATGTTTGCGGGCAGAATAAGGTTTGCGAAAAACTATACCAACACCACCGCCTTTGGAGTGATGTGACGAGGAAGACCTCGACGCGTGCAAAAAAGAGTATGCGGAAGGTAAAGCCGCCAGGAAAGAGTTACATTCCAGATCTTGTAGCCAAGTTTCCGTGAGGCAAAGGAGGTCTAGGCCATATCTTGAAAGGAGATCAGTGAGGTAAGAAACCTTATTCCTGGCCGATCGAATGTTGAGAAGGCCAATTTGTGGCTTAATTTCCCATTCAGAGACAACAGGAATAATTGAAGTGACGGAAGGAAAGGTGGTGCGAGGGCTCACTGGGATCAAAGCATTCAGAATCAGTTTTTTGAGTCCTCAGTACGTTGTTTCAAGTCAACAATGGCGTCAACAAATGAATGTTTATGTTTTTTTCGTATGCGCCTAATCTGGTAAATCCTTCAATGCAATGTTCGATTTCGTTTCCTGTTAATGTTTTCATAACATCCTTGATTTTTGCCGCTTCTTATTTGTCTTTGTATATCCTGTTCTTGATGTCTTCTTCTTCGACTCCAAAGAAGACGACTGATTTGTTCACATCTACTGTTTGCTTGATCAGCTTAGGATTGTTACGAATTTTTTCAGTAACCTCTTTGTTCATGTTGAAGTTTGAGCTTTGTTTTTCAATTCTGTCGACATCTCTATTTACAGATTGAGCAACCACTTCGACATTTTTAGTCCTCTCTTCCATTTGCTTTACTTTTTCCTGAAGAGCCTGAATTACTCTATCTTTGTGTTCATTTTCTTTCTCCAGTTGATAATTTTGGGTTCTCACTTCCTCGATGCTTTCTTTCATATTCATCAATTCTTCCTCTATCTCCCTGATTTTAGCTACCATATTATCAAATCTGTCTTCCTCACCTTTCTTTTTGTCTCTTTTGGCTTTGTCACTCATTTCTGACTCAAACCTTTGCTGCAACTGGTGTTGGTCCATCAAGGTCACCGTTCACGGGTCGCTCGTTTACACACAGCGTCCACCACAACCAACAGTCAACACACACCGATCACAGGTCACTCGCTCAAACACAACCATCCACCACAACAGCCACACAAAAAGTGTGTGTATGTGTGTGTGTGTGTGTGTTCACTCTTGTTTGAGAGATTGTCCTGTGCGGATGTGTTTTTGTGTCGCTCCGGCTATTTGCGTTTTCGTGGTGATTTGTGCTGCTGATAGTGGTTGAGGTTTTCGCGGCTAGGTGCTAAATTCCGTGCCTGGTCCGACCCTCCGTGTGTGTGTGTGCGTTCGTGCCTGGCGCCCCCCCCTTGTTGGGGACGGCCCCTCAGTGTGTGAGTCGCGTGTTTGTGTGCCTGTGTATGTGTGTGCGTGTGCGGGCCGTGTGTCTGTGTGCGCGTGTGTCTGTGAGTGCGCGTGTGTCTGTGTGTGAGATCGTGTGCTTGTGATCTTATAGTGCCCTCATGGCCGCGATCATCAATCCTGCCGGGCTTCAACCGTCCCGCGTTGCTTCCCCTCCTGACGGCTCAGTTTGTACCACGTGCAAAATGGCCGTGACTGCCTGTGCGTTGTCTTGTTCGCAATGCAAAACATACGTGCATGTGAGATGCAGCCGAATGCCCAAGTATATGACCATGAATTTCTTCACCACCAGGGCTTCCTTCACGTGTGAAAGTTGCACTCTCGCTCGTGACTGCAACACTGCAGAAATGCAGGAGTAGCTGGACAGCCTTGTCGGCATTACAACCGCCGACAAAAAAACCATGGTGAACATGGGCCAATCTTCTTCGACCGAGAGCCAATCTCTCGCGCAGCTGACCAAGACTGTCAGCGAAATTAAGGTCCAGCTGCAACGGATGACTTGCCCGAAGCCTCCGCTGCTGCCAACTCCGCCACTGATGTCAACTCCACCACTGATGTCAATTCCGCCACTGATGCCGACTCCGCCACTGATGCCTGTTCAACATCCGCGCTCATACGCGCAGGCAGTGCCTATTCAACATCCGCGTTCGTTCGCTCAGGCAGTGACACGCGAGATACTAAAATCGCTTCCTGTCTCAATTCTAATAAACTGTGGAAGCTTTTTAACAGTCTTTTAGGTAATTCCCGTAGTCTCATCCTTCCTGATTTGGCATCTAACCAATTACCTTCTTTATTCATGAATTTGTTCCAGTTTAAAATCGATAAGATTCGCTGCCTGTTCCCTGCTGCTCTACCATTATACTCTCCGCCTTTACCCTCCTCTGTTATTCACTCTTACTTTAGTTACCCTTTCTGACTGTAGAACTATTTTAAGGCATGTTAAAATCCATTCTTCATCTCTCGACCCCATTGATCTTTCCAGGATTCCTCACTCCATTGAATTGCTCCTTCCCTTCTTAGCTAATTTCATCAATGCTTCTTTCACTCTTGGGGAATTTCTTGCATCTAAAACTGCCAGTATTCTCCCTATACTTAAGAAATCTGATATGGATGCTAACATGTTTTTTAACTATAGACCTATCTCTAGAATTCCTTGGCTGTCCAAAGTTCTTGAAATGGCTGCCTATATACAGCTATCTGAATACCTTGAGTCTGACAATTTGTTTCATCCTGAGCAGTCTGGCTTCCGTCACTTTCACTCTACAGAAACTTCTCTAATATATCTCTATGATTCTATTTTAAAATCTACTCTCTCTGGCAAGGATGTTCTACTTATACAACTAGACTTTTCTGCTGCATTTGACACTGTTAATCATCTGCTTCTTATTGATACTCTGTTAGATTTAGGCATTAGCGGCCCAGCTCTCTCTTTCTTTCGCTCTTATCTTTCTGATAAATCTCAATACGTCTCTACCTCTGCTGATTCTTGTAGTGACGCTTGCCCACTAACTTGCGGTGTCCCTCAAGGCTCTGTCTTAGGCCCTTTCCTCTTCAATATCTATCTAACCTCTGTAGCAGGGGTTCCCAACCTTTTTGTACTTGGGACCCCCTTCCCAAGAATTCGGAATCCACGCGACCCCTTTTGTTTTGATTTTGAAGACTGTCACACTTGACATTGAATATATACAAAAAGGTGATATAGTAGGGTGTATTTTCTGTGATAGAGAGGGAAAGAAAAGTCTAAAAATATGTTCAAGAATCCAGTAATTTTTTGTTTTGGGAAATTAAATCACATTGGTCCAACCTGAACAAAAAGAACATATATTCCTTAAAATGACATTAACATGGGTTTGAACAGCTATTAAACCCAGCTAGTGGGATGTTTGATGTTGCATTTCAGCAGAAAGCTTTGATATTCGTGGCCGAGCGTTTGTTAGAGCCAGTCTCATGCCATCTCCAACATCCAATCTGTTCCTATTCTTTACTTTTATATTAACAAGCGTTGAAAATCCTGCCTCACACAAGTAGGTAGAAGCAAATGGAACTAGTACACGTAAAGCTATCATGCTGACTTTGGAGTATGACGGATACATAGCGCAACAGAACTGAGTTATGGATTTCTCCTTGAAGAGATCACGAGCTGAAGAGTCGTTCCTTAGATCCAGAAGTTCATCTTGGATATTATATGGGATGCTGGATACTTCAAGTTCAGTACAAAATGTGTTCCTTACTAGGGCCTCTTGTTCCTGTGATAGCTCAGGGAAGTAACGCTCGACTTCCTTTTCTAGAGACTGAAGATGTTCGATAATCTCATTTTTGAGGAACTGATCCAGTTGGCTCTGAGACTCATCCATCACTTCACAAAGTTTTTCAAACATGGCGATGTTTCCAAGATTGGTTTTCCGACTCAAGTTCTGCAGTTTGGAAACAAAAGACCTAAGACTATCTTGAGAAAGGAGAACATGTGTTTCCTTTCCTTGAAGCTTCATATTGAGCTTGTTCGGCTCGTGAAAAATGTCCGCCAGGTACGTAACCCTTTTTTCCAGGCTTCATCTTTGAAGTGAACCAGAATATCTTTTCTTTCTTGAGTCTCCAGGAAAAGCTTTATTTCATCTTTTATTTCAAAGACACGATTAACAACGTTTCCTTTCGACAACCAACGTACTGCTGTGTAGAAGAGAAGGACTTCGTGGTCAGCATTTATGCCTTTGCATAGTTCTTTAAGTAGGCGAGTGTTGAGTGCTTGGGTCTTCACGTAATTTACAATTTTGATTACACAATCAAACACTTCCTGCAGAGAGGCAGGGAGAGCCTTGCTGGTGACAGCATATCGGTGAATCATGCAGTGGATTCCCTTTGCTTGAGGTGCTAACTTCTTCAATCTAATTTGGAATCCTGATTTCGATCCCAGCATAGCCATTGCCCCATCCGTACAAACCCCACATACGTTTTCCCATTGAAGATCTTCATCTTGGATACAAGCTTAAACTTTTTCCATCATCAGATTTTGCTGTGGTTTCAAGTGCACTGCATAATAAGAATTCATCATTAATCTCACCTGAATTTATGTATCTCACGAAGACAAGCTACTTACAACATTAACTTGTATCTGTTGACTCGTCGAGCTGAAAGGAGAACAAAGGGGAACTCTTGATTTCAGTCAACGCCTGTTCCTTCACATCCATCGACATTTTAGAAATGCGCCTCTGTATTGCTGCATCTTCTCATCATCATTATCAGCTTCTCATCCTTGCTGCATCTTCTCATCATATTCTCATCATCATCTCCATCCTTGCTGCATCTTCATTGCACTGGCTTCTCCAAGAATACGATATACTGTTTTCATCATGCAGGGTTTATGAAATGTGTCTCCAATTGTGTGAGGCTTTTGTTGTTTAGCAATTTCGAATGCAATGTCAAACGAGGCTTCTACTAGGGCTGCAGTTTGCTGCTGAAACGACCCACTTCTGTCGAGTTATTGAGTTTTAAGACACTGTTGATGCCGTTTGAAGAAATCCAAATCCTTCTTTGCGTGTTCTGGATGTTTCGTCACGAGATGACGCTTGAGTTTTGATGGTTTCATTGACTCTCCACTCAGGACAGCATGGCACAAAACACACTGTGGTTTCTCGATGCCGTCACTGGCAAGCAGAGGGGTGAAGCCAATGTTGAGGTAGCATTCCGAGTATCTGCGTCGTTTAGCCATGGTTGTGAACAGAGTAAATAATGTTTTTAATTTATTTAATTCGAAAATATACTAAAAACTTGAATAACAGCATTTTTTCAATTAAAGTGTCATATCACAACAGCATGCTTGCCTCAACAACTCACCTCTACTGCTTGCCTTATCTCCTTGCCGAAATTAATTAAAACTGTTGTACTTGTCACCACAATATGCAGCAGGAGTAATGACGTGGTAAGCATAGCCTGGTAAGGAGGGGAGGGAGTGTGGCCAGTGGCGCCATTCGTCATCCACCAATCAGCAACCACATGAATCACGTGTCGACAGCAAGAGCACACACACACGCACACACACACACACATGCGCATACATACATGCACGTGCAGTCAAATACTCGCTACTCACTGATAAACACATACATACAGTTGCAGACACATACACATTCACACAGGCACATTAGATCACAGGCACGCATACATACACCTATAATATCATATTTTGGCATTAAACTAAAGTAGCACACGTTTGCACCGAAGCAAAAAAGAAAAATGTAAATGCATGAGAAATGTAACTGATGAAACAAATATAATGATATCCTAAGCTACTTTTTACAAGACTAGGCGACTCCCAGTCAAAGCTTCGCGACCCCCCTGCCAAGGTTCGCGACCCCCCAGGGGGTCGCGACCCACCGGTTGGGAACCCCTGCTTTGTAGGGAAAGTGCTTCGACGTCACGATGTGTCGTTTCAAATATGCGCTGACGACATTCAAATCCTTCTCTCGTCCGTGTCTATTTCTCTCTCTTCAGTCAGTTCTATTATATCTGATATTGAAAGTTGGGCATTCACTCGGCATCTCAAACTTAATCCTGATAAGACTAAGTATATTATCTTTCCATCTTCTAATAGTACTACTTCTCTTAGTATACCTCTATCCTGCTCTGTACGTAGTCTTGGTATCATTCTCGATAGCTCTCTTTCTTTTGATTCACACTAGGGCTGGGCAGGAACCGGTTCCGGAACCGGTTTTGACGGTTCTGCTACGTGGGTATTGGAACCGGGTCCGAGACTCGGAACCGGTTCTGGAACCGGGTCCACACGGATCCGAGTCCACACGGTTCCGATTCTTGGACCCGGGTCCACACGGATCCGAGTCCACACGGTTCCGATTCTCGGACCCGGGTCCACACGGATCCGAGTCCACACGGTTCCGATTCTCGGACCCGGGTCCACACGGATCCGAGTCCACACGGTTCCGATTCTTGGACCCGGGTCCACACGGATCCGAGTCCACACGGTTCCGATTCTCGGACCCGGGTCCACACGGATCTTAGTATCAGGACTGACAGGAAAATGTATGCGCATTGCGCACACACTACATGAACACTACGGTGCGTTTTAGAATAAACGCTAATATGAAATTGCGGTGAATGCAGTTTTTCACGTGTATTTAAAAAATGCGTATTATATTGTCTTCTTTTTTCTGAAATACATGTACATTATTTGCAAGTAAGTCTGTGCGCGCAGAGTCATATTACACGAGGTATAATACTAAATTTAATACATATTATTTATTACGCTTATTTTATTGAATATATTATTAATATAATATTTTTTTGCGTATGATTACCGGAATTTGATTAAATAACCTCATTCTCAGCTAATTTGAGAGAAAAAGTATCGCATGAATGTTGATACAACATTTTTCTAAGTCTGCGTGAAAACTGCATCCTTTCCATGGTGACTTCAATTACAATTCAACAATCAAACAAACAAACAACAATAATTTTAAAATCAAAGGCAGCCAATTAAACGCTACACGATCGCAATTTCACGACAAAATGGATGTTTCAACTTGACTTCCGGAAAAGGTTTTCTCATTGAATCCAATAAAATATACAGTTTCGGAATCAGCATGAAAAAATGTATCTACCGCAACTTGGTACTAGTTAAACTTTTGGAAAAGTAAAGAATCCACACATTCTAATGCACACAAGCATACATGACCAAAGCTGTGATCACGGCACATCAATCACATTTGACGTGTCGCCCACAAAGAATGTGAAAACCGATACAGGTGTGAACCAGGCGAGAAAGATGCCTGCTAAGTTTGTTTGTATCGAACGAAATGTGCGTGAAAATCCTGGATGGAAGTCAGCCAGTGTGGACATTGATGAATCTGGTCATATTTGTGTGGAAACCTTGTTTTCACTCAGAGTCTGTTATGACTGAAATCAACAGGCTGACTTGGTTGTACGCGGCTAAGGACAAATAATTTGTCAGTCAAACTACCAGCGTCAACATCTCAACTAGTGTTTAAGCTGTTTAGTTGAATCTAGTGAGGTCCACCGTGAATGGTGAGTGAATGGTGTACACTTGAGTGGTGAGTAAAATTTGATTTTGCTTTATTTCTATACATTATCATGCATAAATGTTTAATATTAGAAATTGTTTATACTTATTAAAATGGCATTTTTATCAATTTCCCTCTTATTTTTTAGTTTCTATTTATTCTTGTAGTGCTCCAACATTAGTAGCGTAGCAGAGGGCCTTAGTGACCTTGCGATTATTACGAAAATTTTCACAATATTCATCATTGAATCTCATAATTATCACTCAATGAGGTCGTTAGGGGGAAAATCACTCTTTTGTTGAACTCGGCGTATACTTTATCATTTAAGCATTTAGTCATACGAATAACTAACATACTTCTACCCAAATGTAACTTTTTTTACCCGAGAACGCCCATTATATCGCTAATATGGAATTGTTTTGAAATTGCCAATATGCCTCGATATAGAACTATTCAAATTCATATTTTTCATATTTTCCATTTCACGTCTCCCGAGAAGTGAATCCATTATCATGGTGGAGGGACCGAGCGTTGTTACTGCCTCGACTACATGAAGTGGCGAAAAAATATTTGTGCACACCGGCATCTTCCGTTCCATCTGAACGTTTATTTTCAAAAGCCGGTGAATGGATATCACACAGACGAAACAGTCTCAAAGAAGAAAACAGAAATATGATTTTCTTTTTGAATAAAAATATGTAATATATACGCGTTTTGTGTATGTGTGTGTGAACGTGTGCGTTACGGAATAAGCGAACGTTTTCGGGCAATAGCCGAAATCAAATTATTGTTTGTTTGAGATATTATGTAACAGGTGATACGCAAACATTGTTTATATTGGAAAGTACATTGACTATTTAGCACATTTTTGCAGCATTAGCCACATTATTGTGTCAGCATTGTATGCATTTTTCTGTTGTTAAATATAGAGATGATAATGCCTTGTACATGTCTTCATTGAATATTAAAGCTTTTCTTCAAATTACAGGGCCGTAGTCAAGAGTTATATGCTTCACTCACCCAAAAAAACAAAATGAGGATCCCCCACAAAAATGAAATTTATGAAATGATGAATTTAATTTTGTGAGAATACCCACTATAATGAAACTGATATAACTTTGACTTTCAATAAAATTTTGAATTTATATAAACATTTGTTATTTTCCCAGTCACACGTTCATCTATGCCAACTCTCTTTTGTGTCTTCTCCCTTTGGGTGATCTCTAAACATGCGCACAGAAAATATATTTTTTCATCCAAGCGGAACCGGTTCCGGAACCGGTTCCAACGGTTCCACTGCCCTACGGATCCGGAACCGTGAGTATCAATTTTCACGGTTCCTGCCCAGCCCTAATTCACACATATCTGACATTATTAGGTGCTGTAACTTTCAACTTAGGCGTATCTATTCCATTCGTAGATATATAACTATTTCTGCTGCTTTCAAGTTAGCTAACTCATTCATCTTCAGTAAAATTCAGTATTGCTGTTCTCTTTTACTATCTCTCAACCACCGCCAGCTTAGGAAACTTCAATGTATGATATGTATGATATGATATGATATGATGTATGATATTGATATGATATGATGTATGATATTTTTCTGGTTATTGAATCGTGGCTATTTGTTGCTGAAATATCCTCTTTTGACAGCTCTCTTCCTGCTGGCTACTCAGCTTTTCATAACTGTCAATGGCGTCAATGGCGTCGTCTCAAGACTGACTCTTCCTGGCAATCTTTCTGTTCTGCTCGTCGGCATCATCACCTTCTCTGTGATTCCGCCAAAAAAGTTTACTATAATTCTAAAATTTCTTCCTGTCTCAATTCTAAGAAACTTTGGAAGCTTTTTGACAGTATTTTAGGTAATTCCCGTAGTCTTGTTTTCCCAGATTCTGCTTCTGATCAGTTACCTTCCATATTTATGAATTTGTTCCAGTTTAAAATCGATAAGATTCGCTGCCTGTTCCCTGCTGCTCTACCATTATACTCTCCGCCTTTACCCTCCTCTGTTATTCACTCTTACTTTAGTTACCCTTTCTGACTGTAGAACTATTTAAGGCATGTTAAAATCCATTCTTCATCTCTCGACCCCATTGATCTTTCCAGGATTCCTCACTCCATTGAATTGCTCCTTCCTTTCTTAGCTAATTTCATCAATGCTTTTTTCACTCTTGGGGAATTTCTTGCATCTAAAACTGCCAGTATTCTCCCTATACTTAAGAAATCTGGTCTGGATGCTAACACGCTTTCTAACTATCGACCAATCTCTAGAATTCCTCGGCTGTCTAAAGTTCTTGAAATGGCTGCCTACATACAGATATCTGAATATCTTGAATCTAACAATTTGTTTTTTCCTGAGCAGTCTGGCTTCCGGCACTTTCACTCTACTGAAACTTCTCTAATTTTTCTCTATGATTCTAATCTCAAATCTAATTTCTCTGGTAATGATGTTCTATTTATACAACTAGACTTCTCTGCTGCATTTGACACTGTTAATCATCTGCTTCTTATTGATACTCTGTTAGATTTAGGCATTAGCGGCACAGCTCTCTCTTTCTTTCGCTTTTATCTTTCTGATAGACTTCAGTTTGTTTCTACCTCTGCTGATTCTTTTAGTGAGGCTTGCCCACTAACTTGTGGTGTACCTCAAGGCTCTGTCTTAGGCCCTCTCCTCTTCAATATGTATCTTACCTCTGTAGGGAAAGTTCTTCGTCGTCACGATGTGTCCTTCCAAATATTCGCTGACGACATTCAAATCCTTCTCTCGTCTGAGTCTATTTCTCACTCTTCTGTCAGTACCATCCTATCTGATATAGAAAGATGGGCGTTCACTCGTCATCTCAAACTAAATCCTGATAAGACTAAGTATATTCTCTTTCCATCTTCTAATAGTACTACTTCTCTTAGTATACCTCTATCCTGCTCTGTACGTAGTCTTGGTATCATACTCGATAACTCTCTTTTTTTATTTACACATATCTGACATTATCAGGTGTTGTAACTATCAACTTAGGCGTATCTATTCCATTCGTAGATATATAACCATCTCTGCTGCCTTCAAGTTAGCTAATTCATTCATCTTTAGTAAAACTCAGTACTGCTGTTCTCTTCTACTATCTCTCAACCACAGCCAGCTTAGGAAACTTCAATCTATTATTAATAAAGCTTGTCGTATGATATTTAATCTTCCTTCGGGTTCTCATGTGTCTTCTTCTTTACAAAAACTTAGGTTACTTCCCATTAAGGCTCTTGTTGAGTATCGTATTTGTTTAATTATTCATTCAGCTCTTCATCTTCGTAAGCCTGCGTATCTGTTTGACCTTCTGTCTTATAAAACCTCATCTCTTTCTCTTAGGTCTTCTAACGATCCTTTTCTACTAGTTGAACCTTCCTTTCCTTTTAGGCATTCTCACTACAATCGTTGTTTCTCTATCTTAGGACCTCGTATCTACAATAGTCTTTCTCCCTCAATACGCTCAATCAAATCTCTATCTCTTTTCAAAAAACATACTAAAAATTTCTTTCTCACTAAGTCTTATTACTGTCTTAATAATATTGTATATATTAGTACTGAATATAAGGTCTGATTGTTTCCTAATTCTGTCTTGTATGTGTATGTGCTTCATGCGTGTGTTTTCTGTTCTTGTGTCTGTATGTTTCTCCATTGTATGCTGTATGTGTGTTGTTGTGTTGAGCTCTGTTATCTGTGTTTGTGTGTCTGTTGTGTTGTGTTTTCTGTCTATTTGTTTGAGTGTATGTCTTTGTGTGTCTGTTATGTTGTGTTTTCTGGTTTGTATTTGTGTGTCTATTGTGTTGTGATTTGTCAATCTGAGTGTATGTCGTTGTATGCCTGTTGTGTTGTCTTAATGTGTTGTATGTTGTTTTGTCTTCTGTGCTGTATGTCGGCTTTGCTATCTTATTCAATATGTATGTGTGTGTGTGCATTTTTGTGTTTTTGAGTATGTAAACGTGAGTGTATGTTTGTGTTTGTGCGTATATGTACTTGTCTGTTTTGTGTGTGCTTACCTAGTTGTGGTACAGGAAATGAGCTTACACTCGGACTGTCCTGTCTCTTTCCCACTGAATATCCAATTTATGTTTGAACTCTCCTATAGTTTTGGCCTTTACGATAGTCTTGTGTAATTTATTCCAAACGTCAATTCGCCTGAATGGAAAACTGTATTTCTTTATGTCTTTTTTGCACCGAGGTTTTCTCAGCTTCTTGCCGTGTCCCCTTCCTTTATCCTGCTTTATCAGTCCAATTTCCTGCTGAGCTGTGGTTTCTGTCATGTTCCTGAAAATATGAATGAGATCACCCCATGTCCTCCTGTCTTCCAACGTCGGTAATTTCAACGCATTTAGCCTGTCCTCATAACTGAAGCATTTCAGCTCTGGTACAAGCCTGGTGGCCAGTCTTTGCATCTTTTCAACTTTTTTTACTAGACGCTTTTCGTGGGGACACCAAACCACTGCGGCATACTCAAGTTTGGGCCTAATAACTTACACTATCAGCTTCCGCAATATTTCAGCATCTATAAAGTTGAAGACGTGTTTTATTCTGGTCAGCAAGGAGTACGTTTTGGCGCAGTTATCATCAATGTGGGCATCAGGGGACAAATCTCTTTGCACCATGACACCGAGGTCTTTTTGTTTGTCCACTTCATTTAGTACCGTACCTCCGAGGGTATACGTCACCGACGGCCTGTTTTTACCCGTGCCAAACTTGATTAGGTGACATTTCGTCTCGTTGAAGGTCATCTGCCAGGTATCTGCCCACTTTTGGATTTTGTTCAGGTCTTCCTGCAGTGCTTGACAGTCGGTCGGGTTTGATATGGCCCGCATTATCTTCGCATCGTCTGCAAACAGATGTATTGTGCTGTCAATATCCGCCACTATGTCGTTCATATAAACACTGAACATTATTGGCCCCAATACTGAGCCCTGTGGGACTCCACTTATGACCTGCCTCCAGGTTGAATCTTTTCCTCTCACAACAGTGCACATTTTTATTCCCGTCAGGAAGTCGGTCATCCATCTCAGCAACACTCCGCTCACGCCTCCATTTTGCTCTAATTTCCATAAGAGCCTGTTGTGTGGCACCTTGTCAAATGCTTTGCTGAGGTCCAAATATATACTGTCGACCCACTGATCTCTCTCTTGGACAAGGTCAATGATCTTGCTATAAAACATCAGCAGACTCAATACACACGATCTTGCTGGTCTAAATCCAAATTGACAATTTGACAAAGCGTTTTCTGTCTCCAAGTAGCACATCCACTGGTCCTTGATTATTCTCTCGCACATCTTACAGAGCACACTTATCAGTGATATTGGACGATAGTTTAATGGGTCGTACTTTGATCCATTTTTGTGTATCGGCACAATCTTAGAGCACTTCCACTGGTGTGGCACTGCTCCATGTTTCAGACTATTGGAAATTATGTCGCATATCGGTTCAATCAGCTCCATTCTGCATTCCCTCATGATGTTTCCTGTCTCCTGTTTGTGTGTGTGTGTGTGTATGTAGGTGAGTGTATGTTTGTGTTTGTGCGTATATGTACTTGTCGCTTTTGTGTGTTTGTGTGTATATGTAGGTGAGTGTGTGTGTTCGTGATTGTTGTATGTGTATGACTCTTGTGCTTGCGTGTGTGTGTGTGCGTGTGTGTGTGTGTGTGTGTGTGTGAGAGAGAGAGCGCTTTTGAGACCCTCGGGTGAAAAGCGCGATATAAATGTCCTAATGTAATGTGTGTGTGTGTGTGTGTGTGTGTGTGTGTGTGTGTGTGTGTGTGTGTGTGTGTGTGTGTGTACTCACCGAGTTGTACTCACCGAGTTGGTGTTACGGGAGATGAGCAAGGCTCAGACTGTCCCGTCTCAGTAACCATATTCATCTAGCTTGGCCTTGAATGAACTTATCGTTTTACTTTCTACTATTTCTTCCTTCAATCTGTTCCACTTATCTATACATCGAAAGGGAAAACTATATTTTTTTATATCCTTGCTACATCTGTTTTTTCTAAGTTTTTTACTATGTCCCCTTCTCCCTCCCGATTGTATATATTCTTTCATTGAATTGTCCATTTCATCTATTCCCTTCATATACTTATAAACTGCTATAAAATCTCCTCGTTCTCTCCTCTCTTCTAATGTAATCAGACCTAATTTTTTTAATCTCTCATTATAAGGCAATTTCTCCAACTCCGGAATTAATTTTGTGGCAATTCGTTGAACTTTTTCTAATTTTTTTATTTCCTTTTTCTTATACGGCGACCAGATTATTTCGGCATACTCCAATTTAGGTCTTATTATGGCTATAATTAATCTTTTCAATGTTTCCAAATTCAGTTGTGTTCCTGAGCTCGTCGTGGGAGGGCGTGTTTTTGTGGTCTCCTGGCTTATCAGCCATTATCTGTGTGTGTGAGTGTTTGGTCGGTGGGTCGGTGTGTGTGCCCGCGCGGTATTAGCACCTGTGTGTGTGTGTGTGTGTGTGTGTCTGTGCGGCCACCCAGTTTGTGCGCGCCGTCATGGCTTCATCGCCCTCCGCTCCTCCCTCTGCCCCGGTGCAGACATGTCGCTGTGGGGACACCCTAAAATCAGCGACGTACATTGTTTGTGACTGCTGCCGCGCATCACTACATGTTTCATGTGCTGGCCTCTCCATGCCTGCGTACAATGCCGTGCGCAAACACCGACTATTCTGGGTGTGTCAAGAGTGTCAACAAGCTCTCCGCTCATCACCCCCGAAGTGCACCCCACCATTGACGGCAGAGGCGGTGTCGACCATTGTCGAGTCGCGTCTCAACGTTTTTCGCGACCAGCTCATGACGGATATGGAGAACTCGCCCAGCCCAGTGAAAAGTTCTGCTGTGCCGCTGGACAAGCCGGTGCCTAGTTCATTCGCCGTGGTGATAAAAAACAAAGACCAGGGGCCGGTGAATACCAGTTGCGTCCAAAACGCTCTTCGCGCTGTGCCTGTCTCACAGACCCGTAAGACGTCTTCCGGGAGTCTGGTTGTGCACTGCAGCAGCCAGGAAGCGGCAGTCACTGCCAAAAAGTGCATCGCGGAGAAGGTGACTACGGTGACGGTCACAGATGCAAAAAAGACTCCGGCAGTGCTACCTAAAATCACCATTGTAAATGTGCCGTCGTCCACTCCAGAGGAATTCGTCGCGTCCCTGCGCGAAAAGAACAGCTTCTTGCGTGACGCTCCGACCTCAGCTTTAAAGCTGTTTTTTATCACCCGATCGAGGCATGGCCGTTCAGACGCGGTTCTGGGTGTCTCCCCCGAGGTGCGGCAATGCATCGCTGCGGCCGGTGATCGACTCTTTGTGCACCTGTGCTGCTGCCGAGTCTACAGCAGATTTTGGGTGGCTCGCTGTGTGCGCTGCTGCGGTTTGGGGCACAAAATCGACCGGTGCCCGTCTAGAGCCGCCACGTGCGGCCATTGTGCGGGTCCGCATGACTCCTCTGCGTGTCCCGAGTCTGCACTTGTCAAGTGCACGAACTGTGCACACCATGGACGCCCCACTGACCATTCGGCATTCTCTCCCCAATGCCCCTCTCTCCTGGCAGTGAGAAACTCGCTGCGTCTCCGCACCCTGCTCGCGCCACCGGAAGGGTCTATGCCCTCTGTATTCACTCCATTCCCATCAGCACCACCTCCCCCCACGGCGTCCAATAGGCCCGCATCGGACTGACTATCGTCACACACATACCCTGTTCACTCTACCACTCAATCAAGTTATCGCTATATAGCTGTCGGACTGTTGAACATAAGATCATGTAGATATAAAACTGATTACATCTCCCACATTTGTTCCTCTCACAACATCCAGATTCTCTGTTTAACAGAAACATGGCTTGTGGACACAGACATACCCTCTTTTGTTGCCCACATTCCACAGGACTACGGATTTCTGCATGTGTCTCGCTCCAGTCTTGTTAGCTCTCGTGGTGGTGGTGTTGGCTGTTTGTTCAAAAAGTCAATTTCTCTCCAAATTTGTTCCCAATTAATTTCGGCCTATTCATCCTTTGAGTTCATCGCATTGTCATTATCTCTCCCATGTATTCCGAAATTCTGCATTATCATACTTTATAGGCATAATCATCCAGGCACTGCTACTCATTTCTTTGACGATTTCTCAGATCTGATTGAATCAGTGTCAACAGTCTTTTCAAATAGGTACGCTGTTGTAGGCGATTTTAATTTCTGGTTAGACGACCCGTCATCTGACCCTTATTGTCCTCGTTTTGTCTCTCTCATTGACACACTCGGTCTCACATCTCCTGTATCGTCTCCCACTCACCTGTCTGGCCATACGCTGGATCTTCTCTTGTTTCCCAGTCCTACACTCTCCACTGATCTCGATGTACCTGATGTTGAGGTTTTTCCACCGGACAGTTTTTTCTCTGACCATAGTTTATGCTTGTTTGATCTTCCACTTTCGTGTAACTCTCAAAATCGTTCTATTACCACGTTTCGTTCATATAAAAACTTTCATACTGATCTTTTTTTCTCGTGCTTATCATCTCGACTGCCATTCCATATATTTTGTACTCTATCTCCAGCCGAGGTATACACTCAATTCAAAATTGGCCTATCAGAAATCAATGATCGTCTATTTCCTTTAGTCTCACGCTTCCGCTCAAACACTCACACACCATGGCTTAATTCTGAGCTTCTCACCCTAAAACGGTCCCAACGGCGTTCAGAAAGAGCGTGGCGCCGCACTCGTTCCGCTTCTGAGTGGTCCGATTTATGTACTGCTCGAACTGCATACATTGCTGCTCTTTCTGAGGCTAAACGCTCTCACTACATAACTAAATTGTCTTCACTGTCCAAGTCGCAAAAATCACTCTGGTCCACACTCAATAATATTTCCGGTCGTAGCTCCACTAGCATAAATTGTTCCGTCACTGCATCTGAGCTCTGTACATTGTTTGCTAATAAAGTCAAGTCTGCCCATGCTAGTATCCCTATGTCCAGCTGTGTCATCAATCATACCGTTTCATCTTCCACTTTTTCTGCTTTTAATCATGTTGATCTCTCTGATATTCTTGCTCTCCTTGCCTCAATTAAAATCTCATCCTCCCCAGCCGACCCAATTGATTTTAAGGCCATCTCTCATTCTGTTATATTATTTGCTCCTTATTTCTTGCATATGATAAACCTCTCACTTCTCCATGGTTGTTTCCTACCAGAAAAACATGCAATTGTCTACCCTATATTGAAAAAACCCACACTGAACCCATCTGAGTGCAACAATTACCGACCAATTTCTATCATTAGCCTAACTTCGAAATTATTAGAATCTGTGATATTTTCACATATCTCTCCTTTAATAAATAGTGTTCTGGATCCCCACCAGTCTGGCTTTAGACCCGCCCATTCAACAGAAAACGTTCTCACATCAGTTGCCCAAACCGTATTTTCTCAATTCTCACACCGTAATTCCGTAGTATTAGTGCTGCTGGACATGTCATCGGCCTTTGATCTAGTCAGACATGATATTCTCCTCAATGACCTATCTCACATCGGTCTTACTTCTACGGCTCTTTCACTTATGCGTTCCTATCTCACTGACCGGTCCTTCTCTGTAAAATTCAACTCACTGTTATCTGATCCAGTTCCTCTAATTTCAGGTGTCCCCCAGGGTTCTATCCTTGGTCCCACTCTCTTCAATTTATATATGTCCTCATTATGCCCCATATTAAAACGTTATCCTGTGTCATTTCATGTATATGCTGATGACATACAGCTAATATGTCCACTAACATCTTTAGATCATTCTTTCATCAATGCTATGCTCTCTGATATTGTCTCATGGGCTGCATCTCGTTGTCTTTTAATAAATAAATCCAAAACTGAGTTCCTGTCGCTGCATCCTCCTCGACTTTCCCCTCCTCTGCTTTCTTTCCCGGTCCGATCCTCTGTTCGTGATTTGGGTATTGTGCTGGATTCATGTCTTACTTTTGAAAACAATATTCATTCTGTTGCGCGCTCCTGTCGTCTAATCCTCCGTGCTATTTATCCCATCCGACCATATTTGGACCAGGCGTCAGCCATCAAATTTGTAAAAACTTTCATATTTCCACGCATTGATTATTGTATCACTTTGTATTTTAATACTCCCCGCAGTTTTTTGAGGATTTTGCAGTCCGTCTTGAATCAGTCTTGTAGATTTGTGCTCTCTCCTGTCCCTTGCTGTCACACCTCTCAATATCTCTACAAATTCCATTGGCTGCCCATCATTCCACGTGTGCATTACAAATTAGCTTGTACCATATTTAAACTCTTAAACGGCATCGATCAGCCTCAATACCTTGTTAGCCTGCTCTCTCATTCCTCTCATTTTTCCCCTCGCATCACTCGGCCTCTGAATTGCCCAAGGGCTCTGAACGAATCATGTTGGTCGGCCAAATCATTTTCATTTTTTGCACCCCGTTTCTATAATTCGCTTCCATTACATGTTCTCTCGTCTACATCCTATGCGTCTTTCTCCTCCTCCCTACGTAAACATTTATTTTCAATATCCTTCGATCCAAACACTCATACATTAACACCGTATGCTAAATTGTAGTATCTTCCTCCATACCGCTCACTTACTTCCTTCGTCCATCTCATGTCTATTTGTCTATATGTCTTCATCATTTTGCTTCATCATTCTTCATTCTTAATTCTTGCTGTTTCTTTTGCTAGTTTTGTGTTGTGCGATGTTTATCATATGTATGTCGTTGTTCTATATCGCTGTTCATTGTTTCTTGTCGCATTTTTACATTGCTGTTTTTACATTGCTGCATTTTTACATTGTTGCGGCATTGTTTCCCGGTACATGATGTTTTTCTCTGTCTTTTTTTGTTTCGCGTGTGTGTCATTTACGTGCGCTCTAAATATATTGATTGATTGATTGATTGATTGATGTAGTTGAAAACATTTCTGATTTGAGCTATAGTCTTGTAAGCTGAACCAACTATTATATTTATGTGTTTCTCATTTGAAAGTGTTTCCTGAAAAATTATTCCTAAATCCTTTTCTTGTATGACCTCTTTCAATTCTTTCCCTCCCAAATGGTACTTAAAACCTGGTCTGTACTTGCTCTTTCCCACTTTCATTGTGTGACACTTTGACAAATTAAACTCCATTTTCCATTTGCTTGCCCACTGCTGTATCTTGTCTAAGTCATGTTGTAAGGCTTCACAATCGTTCTCATCTTTCACTTGACGCATCAATTTCGCGTCGTCGGCAAACAAACTAGCATATGAGTCTACTTCCTCAAATATATCATTGACATATATCAAGAACATTGTCGGCCCAAGAACTGAGCCTTGGGGGACACCACTCTTTACCTTTCTCCAACCGGATCTTGCACCTCTTACACTTGTACTCATGGTTCGATTTGATAGGTAAGAACTCATCCATTTGTGTAGTACACCTTCAACTCCTCCAACATTTTTCAACTTCCACAGTAGCCTCTTCAATGGCACCTTGTCAAACGCCTTCTTCATGTCAATGTATATACAATCTACCCATCCTTCTCTTTCCTGTGAAATTTCCTTGACTCTTGAATAAAAGTTCCACAAATTTGTTTGACACGATTTATTTCGTCTGAATCCAAACTGATTTGGCGACAATATATTGTTCCTTTCCAAATATTTTATCCATCTATCACTTATAATTCTCTCACATAACTTACAGAGTATACACGTAAGCGACACAGGTCTGTAATTTGAGGGATCATTCTTTGGACCACTTTTGTGTATCGGTGTGATCCACGATTGTCTCCATTCTTGTGGTATTCTCCCAGTATTCAAACTGTCTTCCAGTATATTAAAGACTGGCTCTAATAGCTGGTCTTTGCACTCTTTCAGCACGGCACCAGATATGTTATCTGGTCCTATGGACTTCCTTCCATCCAGTTTGTCTAGTCTATGCATAACTTCACTCCTGGTGATCTCTATTTCATTCATTGTATGTTCTCTAGTTCTCGTCTCTTCACATACAAACTCAGTCTCTTCAGTAAAGACTTTTTGAAAGTTCTCGTTCAGTATCTCACATATTGATTGTTCATCCTCTACTTCTCCTTTTTCCGTAATCATACTCTGTATATCAACTTTCTGCTTCAATCCACTATTCACATACCTGTAGAATCGCTTTGGTTCATTGTGACAATTCTCTAGTATATTCTTTTCATATTTTTGCTGTTCCAGTCGACGAATTAGGACGTAGTTATTTCTCGCAGTTTTATATTTAAATCTATTTTCTTTGGTGTTTCTTCTTCGCATCTTGTTCCAGGCTTTTTGTCTTTGGTTTTTCGCTTTTTCACATTCTTGATTGAACCACCCATTTTTATTGGATGTTCTGTTTTTGAAAACTGGAACATATTGTTTCACTCCTTCATTGTATATACTTTTTAGTGTATCATACTTATCATGTATGTCTCCTTTGCGTATCAATGCTGACCAATCTGCCTTTGCAAAATAGTTTTTGAGACCGTTCCAATCAGCTTTTCCGTAATTGTACCTTAAACCCCTGTATCCATGTATATTTGAACTGTCTGCGTTGATTCTTGTTCGTATGTCTAATATCATGTGGTCACTTTTTCCCAACGGACATTTATGCTCAATGTGTTCTATCAGGTCAATATCTTTGGTGAAAACCAAGTCCAGCATGGAAGGCTCATCATTTCCTCGTACTCTGGTTGAATTTGTAACGCACTGAGTCAAAATATTTTCCAATACAACGTTCATCAATTTGCTTCCCCATGAGTCAGATGCGCTATTTGATTCCCAGTTCACCCAGTCCACCTCCTTGCAATTGAAATCACCCATTAATATAACATCTTTATTTTCTCTCACAATTCTCCTAATCTCCTGTATAGTTTCATCCATTAGGGTCATATATTCATCATTTTCCCAGGCTGATGTTTTTGCAGGCACATATATTGCGGCCAAATACACAGACTGGTTGCCGTTTCTGACACGTATTCCTACTAATTCCACCTTTCCTTTACCTGTTTCTACTTTGTCAACTTTTTTGCCACTTTTAACTAGTAGCAGTACACCCCCACCTTGTTTTTTCTCTCTGTCCTTCCTGTATACTTGGTAGTGTCCACAGAATATGTTTTCTATTTCCACACCTTTCCTAAGTTTTGATTCTGTTATAGCCTGTTGTGTTATGTTATGTATATGTGTGTGTGTGTGTGTGTGTGTGTATGTGTGTGTGTGTGTGTGTGTGTGTTTGTTTTTTTCCACACACAATAATTGTACTTATAACCTGCACAATATAGAAAACACTAAATCACCACAGCAGCCGTGCTGCCGCGCACGACAGCTAACGCGATTCTTTGGCGGAGCCAGCTGGTTTCGCGATTATCTCCAGTGCGCTCCCTAATGCGTCTCCCGAGTTGGCTGGTGAAATTCTGCAACTCAGCACCCATCACACCGGATGTTTCTATGGCCAGAGGGACAAAGTCGTACCTCTGGCAGAGCTCCGCATAACGCTGTCGTTTCCGCTGTTCGGCTGCTTCGGCAGCTGCACCGGCGACGACCGCGCATTCCATGAGATGGCCACTGAATGTGTTAGTGCATGTTGCGTCCCATAACAGCATGCGGCCACGTCTGAAGGGAGCGATGGTCATTCCGTCGGGGCGGCGGCCGTCACCTCTGTCGAGTCCTCTGGGCTCCAGGATAGCGGTGATGCCGGCGGCCGACAACGCTCTGTAAATTGCGTCGTTGAGGGCTGAATGACTCGGTATTCTGCCTGGGGCGGAGTGGCAGGACAAGCTATGATGACCAAACCTATCAGCCATCGCACCACACCGACAACGATGAGGCTGCATCAGTGGGGCGCCCAGTCTCAGCGCGACACCTGTACGCACTGCGTCATCGGGCAGAATAAGTCCGAGCGATTCGATGGATAGTGCAGAGAGCCAAGCGCCTGAGTGCGGAGCTGCTGCAGCCAGAAGGCGGGCGCGATCCAACTGATTAGCTTTGAGAAGCAGGCTGTTGAAGCGTCGCTTGGATGCCAGAACGTCCAGGTTCTTATGCGTTAGCACGACATCAGGTTCGAGATCAGGGTTTTGAGACTCCCTGTACAGAGCCAAACTTGCCTCCAGAGTAGCTGGTCTGTCACCGGGGAGATGACGATTAATTTCATCGACCAGAACCTTGGTGGCGTGTATTGAACCAACATACGCAGGAAGAGCCACGTCCACCAGGCGTCGCATACCGATACCTCCAAGACGAAAAGGTAGAGAAGCCTGGGTCCAGCGATCGTCGTTTAGTTCGACGTTGCAACAATCTGAGAGAGCTGCCCGCATGACATCGTCAATATGACTCAGTCGGGAAGAAACGCGATGCACGGGAGCGGATCGCATCAGATATGTGGCCCGGGGCACCGTGGAGTACTTGGAAAGGAAATATAGTGCCACATGGCTGCCGATATGGGCGCATCTCTCAGTCATCAGCTGGGTGATGTGGCTGATATTGTCGAGCGCTGGACAAATGGCTTCCTTGCCAATGGGTGCCCCCAACAGTGTTAGCTTATCCAATGGGGTGTACCGGGCAAATCTGAAGAAGGAATCTGTTGCTTCTGAAAGTTGTTCAGCGATGGTGTTGATCCCTGATTGAAGACCTCCAGCTGTGTTCAGGTGTGTCACTTCGCTCTTGCTCATATTCACCTCCAGACCGATATTCTCAAGAGCTATGGCGGCCCGATGAATGTCGCTAGTGACTACGTCAATAGGACCTGCGATGGTGGCATCATCCAAGAACCACACATTCATCGGCGATTGCATCGATTGGGCGATCGGGTCTACCGCTAAGGCGAACAAGAGCGGACCCATGGGGTCACCTTGTTGCACTCCTCTGCAAGACCACAGGCGCATAGTACCGAGGAAAAGCGGAGATGGCTGGGAGTAGGCTTGTCGAAGGATGGGAAGAGCTGCCGGGAAGCGTTGGCTATCAGCATCAAAAACTACTCGTCGATGTACACTATTGAATGAGTTTTTCAAATCGAGCTTGCAGATGACGTCAGTAGCTCTCGTTGACAGTTCAGTAAATTGCCGGACCGCATGCACTGCTGCCTCGCAGCCGAGGGGCGTTCCAACACCGAGCTGCACCGGCCGATGTTTTGGAGCTATGGCGGCTCTCATCCGACTGGCAACTAGCTTACTAGCAAGTCTCCGATAGGTACATCCAATGGCAATAGGTCGCAAGCCTCCATCCTTTTTCTTCACGGTTACCAGCCGAGCACAGAAGAGTGCGTCTCTGACCATGTCCGGGACGGAGCCGGATAGGACGCAGTTCATCAGCTCTGTCAAGCTGGAGCAAAAACGACGACCAGCTTCAGCCACACCTTTTCCGATGAGCTGCCGCAGATGCATTGGTCGGATGCCGTCAATGCCAGCCGAAGAGCTGGAATTAAAACTTCGAAGGGCAGACTCCATCTCGTCCTCAGTCACTGACAGCTCCGGTGCAAGTGATACATCCGTGCTGAGATCTTCACTGGCTGGTGCTGGCGGATGTTTTAGCTGCATAGCGGCGTAAACTTCATCATACGGCGTGGCCATAGTTTCATCCGACGAGAGGAGCCGGAGTGCACCTTTGATATCGCCATCCGCACATTTACTACGCACACGTCGACCCAGTACTGCATTTGTGTCGGTCTTCTTAGACCGGCTTGTGCCAACTACCTTAGATCCAGAGCTCTTGCTTCTAGCCAGTGGTCCCTTATAGGCGTATGAAAGTAACCGCCACCATGCAACCACTGAGCGACTTTCCAGTGCATCGTTGATGAGGCTACTGAGGTCCAGTGCGATTTGGTGACGTAAGCGTTTTGGCACGTGCTGGGCGACAAGGTGTTCAGACCGAAGCGTCGCTAGTGCGTCTGCCAAGTCGGTCGGTTGAGCAGCTGTCTCGGTGAAATGACCGACAGCGTCAGCAAATCCTGTCGAATCAAGACAGGTCCGGCAGTGCCAAGTTTGCAGCATATCAGCCTGGGCCCGTGTTAGGCCAGCGCACGTGAGATGGTACACACGTTGGCAGTAGTTACAAGTAACTAACCTCTTGCGGCTATTTACTGTTCTACAAGAGGAGCAGGTGATGTGTGCAGCATCAATCCGTGGTGCGCTCTCTTGTTGGTGACCGTGGATTTGGCTGTCAGTGGGGCGCTGATTGGGCTCATTAGGGTTGATCTTCATTCCGGCAGCGCGACACCGCATCAGACGGCACGCAGCGCATGATCGCACTGTAGGCGTGAGTATGCAACCTCCTCCTGTGCTGCATGTCGAGAGGGCGCTGTCGTCCAAATGGTGGCGTTGATAAAATACGTTGCATGCTCTACAGGCCACGGCTCCGTACTCCGACTGACAAGGACCCGGGTCTCTGCATATTGTGCAGGCTGACATCCGTACAGTTATGGCCAAATACCGAAGATCGGAAGAATATTCACCAAAAATTAATGAGTATAATAACAATTCACTCGAAATCATTCGTTTCGCGAGTCGCTAATCGGAAGAAAGCACGTTGTTTGCACATATCTTAAATATATCATAATTGCAAATCAAAATCGTCGGAAATTCAGCAAACCCAACAGAAAATAGCACATTTTACACGCCCCTACAGCTTCAGTGGTGGTATCACGATTGCAGCAGCCAACCATCCAATGACGAGCACACTCAATACTTCCATCCTCAGCAAAAAATTCTTCAAAACTATCAAAATTACCCTGAAAACGTCAAATATTTAGGAACACAAAAATAAGCGTCCACTCGCTGACACAGTCGAAACAACACTACACTGTGTGCGTGTGCGTGTGTGTACTCACCGAGTTGTACTCACCGAGTTGTTCTACAGGATTTGAGCTTAAGCTCGAGCTGACCTGTCTCTCAACCTATCAATTTTACTTTTAAACTCTGATATTTTTTCACTCTCGACAATATCCGTGGGTAGTTTATTCCAGCTATCTATAGCTCTGTATGGGAAGCTGTACTTCTTTATATCCTTTTTGCAACGGGGTTTCCTTAATTTATACTTGTGTTCTCTTCCTTTCATCTGCTTATAAAAACCTGTAATTATTGGAGTAGCCATCTCCTTCATATACTTAAATATGTTTATCAAATCCCCCCGCTTTCTTCTGTCCTCCAGACTAGTTAGGTTCAGAGCTTGAAGTCGTTCCTCATAGGTCCTGCCCGTCAGTTTCGGAGCAAGTTTTGTCGCCAGTCTCTGGAGTCTTTCCAGTTTCTTTTTGTGTCCCACCTCATGGGGGGACCAGACCACGGCGGCGTACTCCAACTTGGGTCTAATCACTGACACTATCAACTCTCTAATCATATGCTCATCCAGAAATTCGAAGGTGTGTTTGATTCTAACAATCAAAGCATAAATTTTTCCGCAAATGCCATTAATGTGCCCTTGAGGAGAAAGATCAGTTTCCACAATAATTCCGAGATCTCTTTCTCTCAGAACTTCTTGCAAGGATTTGTTTCCCAGCCTGTAAATCGTGGAAGGTCTGAAGTTACCTGTACCAAATCTCATCACGTGACATTTTTTTCATTGAATTGCATCTGCCATTTTTCCCCCCACTCCTTCACTCTATCCAGATCCTGCTGTAATGCCATACAGTCGTTTTGGTCCTTTACCATCTTCATCATCTTGGCGTCATCAGCAAACAGATGAATGTCGCTCTCGATATTATCTACCATATCGTTGATATACACGATAAACATTATCGGGCCTAAGACCGAACCTTGCGGTACTCCACTCCTGACATATCTACTCAATGATTCAACTCCTCTCACTGTTGTGCTCATCCTCCTTCCGATAAGATAGTCCTTCATCCAGTTGAGTAATGTTCCCTTCACACCTCCGTGATGCTCCAGCTTCCATAACAGTCTGTTGTGCGGTACTTTATCGAACGCTTTCGACAGATCTAGATACACGCTGTCCACCCATTGTCCTCTCTCCTGAATCGCATCAATGATATTGTTGTAATATCCCAACAGGCTAGACACACACGATCTTGACGCTCTGAATCCATATTGAGCACTTGTTAAAATCTTCTCTCCTTCCAGGTACCGAACCCACTGATCCTTAATTATTTTTTCATATATTTTGCACAAGACACTGGTCAGTGATATGGGTCTGTAGTTGAGCGGGCCAATTGCGGCACCTTTTTTGTGTATCGGCACAATTTTAGAGCTCTTCCACTGTAGCGGTACTCTTCCACGCTTTAGACTGTTCATGGCGATGTCATATATAGACTCAATAAGTTCACTACTACATCCCTTCAGACTATTTTCCTAGATGCCGTCTGGCCCGACAGATTTTCGTCCTTTCAGGTTTGATAATCTCGCTAGCAGGTCTTTTTTGGACACAACTATCTCACGCATCGGTTTGTAAACTGATTTCACTTGCTCCCCATGAAATGGCTCCTCATCTGTGAATACCATTTGAAAGTTTTCGTTCATTATTTCGCATATTTCTTTAGGTTGTGTGTGCATGGTACCTTCAAATTGTATCTCGCTGATGCCCACGTATTTTTCATCTTCTTGTTCACATAATTGAAGAAAATTTTCGGTTCATCTTGACATTTCTCAACAATGTTTTTCTCATATTTTACCACCTCCTCTCTCCTTACACTCAAGTACCTGTTTCTTGCAGTCCTGTACGCATTCCAGTTTTTAGGTGAGTTTCTCCTTCGTACTCTGTTCCACGCCTTCTCTTTTTTCATTCTTGCCTTTTCACATATTGTATTGAACCACGGCTTTCTATATCTTATTTTATTATTCATTGCAGGGACGTATTCTGCTATGCCTTTATTGTATATTTCTAGAAATAGGTCATATTTCCGCTGAATGTCTCCTGTTTCCGTTAGTGAAGTCCAGTCGGTTCTCCCAAAGAATTCTCTGAGTCGCGGTATGTCTGCTCTATCATAGTTCAGCTTAGTACCTTGATAGTCAAAGTGAACCTTTTCATGCCTGGAGCCAGTGGTGTCCAGTAGGGCTGGGCAGGAACCGTGAAAATTGATACTCACGGTTCCGGATCCGTAGGGCAGTGGAACCGTTGGAACCGGTTCCGGAACCGGTTCCGCTTGGATGAAAAAATATATTTTCTGTGCGCATGTTTAGAGATCACCCAAAGGGAGAAGACACAAAAGAGAGTTGGCATAGATGAACGTGTGACTGGGAAAATAACAAATGTTTATATAAATTCAAAATTTTATTGAAAGTCAAAGTTATATCAGTTTCATTATAGTGGGTATTCTCACAAAATTAAATTCATCATTTCATAAATTTCATTTTTGTGGGGGATCCTCATTTTGTTTTTTTGGGTGAGTGAAGCATATAACTCTTGACTACGGCCCTGTAATTTGAAGAAAAGCTTTAATATTCAATGAAGACATGTACAAGGCATTATCATCTCTATATTTAACAACAGAAAAATGCATACAATGCTGACACAATAATGTGGCTAATGCTGCAAAAATGTGCTAAATAGTCAATGTACTTTCCAATATAAACAATGTTTGCGTATCACCTGTTACATAATATCTCAAACAAACAATAATTTGATTTCGGCTATTGCCCGAAAACGTTCGCTTATTCCGTAACGCACACGTTCACACACACATACACAAAACGCGTATATATTACATATTTTTATTCAAAAAGAAAATCATATTTATGTTTTCTTCTTTGAGATTGTTTAGTCTGTGTGATATCCATTCACCGGCTTTTGAAAATAAACGTTCAGATGGAACGGAAGATGCCGGTGTGCACAAATATTTTTTCGCCACTTCATGTAGTCGAGGCAGTAACAACGCTCGGTCCCTCCACCATGATAATGGATTCACTTCTCGGGAGACGTGAAATGGAAAATATGAAAAATATGAATTTGAATAGTTCTATATCGAGGCATATTGGCAATTCACAACAACAATTCCAACAATTCCATATTAGCGATATAATGGGCGTTCTCGGGTAAAAAAAGTTACATTTGGGAAGAAGTATGTTAGTTATTCGTATGACTAAATGCTTAAATGATAAAGTATACGCCGAGTTCAACAAAAGAGTGATTTTCCCCCTAACGACCTCATTGAGTGATAATTATGAGATTCAATGATGAATATTGTGAAAATTTTCGTAATAATCGCAAGGTCACTAAGGCCCTCTGCTACGCTACTAATGTTGGAGCACTACAAGAATAAATAGAAACTAAAAAATAAGAGGGAAATTGATAAAAATGCCATTTTAATAAGTATAAACAATTTCTAATATTAAACATTTATGCATGATTATGTATAGAAATAAAGCAAAATCAAATTTTACTCACCACTCAAGTGTACACCATTCACTCACCATTCACGGTGGACCTCACTAGATTCAACTAAACAGCTTAAACACTAGTTGAGATGTTGACGCTGGTAGTTTGACTGACAAATTATTTGTCCTTAGCCGCGTACAACCAAGTCAGCCTGTTGATTTCAGTCATAACAGACTCTGAGTGAAAACAAGGTTTCCACACAAATATGACCAGATTCATCAATGTCCACACTGGCTGACTTCCATCCAGGATTTTCACGCACATTTCGTTCGATACAAACAAACTTAGCAGGCATCTTTCTCGCCTGGTTCACACCTGTATCGGTTTTCACATTCTTTGTGGGCGACACGTCAAATGTGATTGATGTGCCGTGATCACAGCTTTGGTCATGTATGCTTGTGTGCATTAGAATGTGTGGATTCTTTACTTTTCCAAAAGTTTAACTAGTACCAAGTTGCGGTAGATACATTTTTTCATGCTGATTCCGAAAATGTATATTTTATTGGATTCAATGAGAAAACCTTTTCCGGAAGTCAAGTTGAAACATCCATTTTGTCGTGAAATTGCGATCGTGTAGCGTTTAATTGGCTGCCTTTGATTTTAAAATTATTGTTGTTTGTTTGTTTGATTGTTGAATTGTAATTGAAGTCACCATGGAAAGGATGCAGTTTTCACGCAGACTTAGAAAAATGTTGTATCAACATTCATGCGATACTTTTTCTCTCAAATTAGCTGAAAATGAGGTTATTTAATCAAATTCCGGTCATCATACGCCAAAAAATAATATATTAATAATATATTCAATAAAATAAGCGTAATAAATAATATGTATTAAATTTAGTATTATACCTCGTGTAATATGACTCTGCGCGCACAGACTTACTTGCAAATAATGTACATGTATTTCAGAAAAAAGAAGACAATATAATACGCATTTTTTAAATACACGTGAAAAACTGCATTCACCGCAATTTCATATTAGCGTTTATTCTAAAACGCACCGTAGTGTTCATGTAGTGTGTGCGCAATGCGCATACATTTTCCTGTCAGTCCTGATACTAAGATCCGTGTGGACCCGGGTCCGAGAATCGGAACCGTGTGGACTCGGATCCGTGTGGACCCGGGTCCAAGAATCGGAACCGTGTGGACTCGGATCCGTGTGGACCCGGGTCCGAGAATCGGAACCGTGTGGACTCGGATCCGTGTGGACCCGGGTCCGAGAATCGGAACCGTGTGGACTCGGATCCGTGTGGACCCGGGTCCAAGAATCGGAACCGTGTGGACTCGGATCCGTGTGGACTCGGATCCGTGTGGACCCGGTTCCAGAACCGGTTCCGAGTCTCGGACCCGGTTCCAATACCCACGTATCAGAGCCGTCAGAACCGGTTCCGGAACCGGTTCCTGCCCAGCCCTAGTGTCCAGTTCAATTACCACATGATCACTTTTTTCTATTGGACTGTCGTAGTTCAGTGCATCGATCTCTTCAGATTGCCCTGTGAACACCAAATCCAGCCTTGATGGTGCGTCATTCCCTCGAAATCGTGTACTTTCTTTCACCCACTGACTCATAAAATTTCTCATCATCAAATTCATCAGTCTTGTTCCTCAAGAAGATTCTGATGCGGTTGATGACCATTCCTCCCAGTTTACGCCTTTGCAATTAAAATCTCCCATCAAAATGGAATTTGTATACCTCTGCATCACTTCTCCGAGTTCCACTAGTGTGCAGTCGAGCATTTGTTCATAATCTTCATGATTCCAAGCACTGCTTCTGGGGGGGACATATACTGCCACAACATGTTTATTTCTGTTCGCTAAGTCCAGTCTGATAGCAAGAATCTCTTGTGTGTGTGTGTGTGTGTGTGTGTGTGTGTGTGTGTGTGTGTGTGTGTGTGTGTGTGTGTGTGTGTGTGTGTGTGTGTGTGTGTGTGTGTGTGTGTGTGTGTGTGTGTGTGTGTGTGTGTGTGTGTGTGTGTGTGTGTGTGTGTGTGTGTGTGTGTGTGTGTGTGTGTGTGTGTGTGTGTGTGTGTGTGTGTGTGTGTGTGTGTGTGTGTGTGTGTGTGTGTGTGTGTGTGTGTGTGTGTGTGTGTGTGTGTGTGTGTGTGTGTGTGTGTGTGTGTGTGTGTGTGTGTGTGTGTGTGTGTGTGTGTGTGTGTGTGTGTGTGTGTGTGTGTGTGTGTGTGTGTGTGTGTGTGTGTGTGTGTGTGTGTGTGTGTGTGTGTGTGTGTGTGTGTGTGTGTGTGTGTGTGTGTGTGTGTGTGTGTGTGTGTGTGTGTGTGTGTGTGTGTGTGTGTGTGTGTGTGTGTGTGTGTGTGTGTGTGTGTGTGTGTGTGTGTGTGTGTGTGTGTGTGTGTGTGTGTGTGTGTGTGTGTGTGTGTGTGTGTGTGTGTGTGTGTGTGTGTGTGTGTGTGTGTGTGTGTGTGTGTGTGTGTGTGTGTGTGTGTGTGTGTGTGTGTGTGTGTGTGTGTGTGTGTGTGTGTGTGTGTGTGTGTGTGTGTGTGTGTGTGTGTGTGTGTGTGTGTGTGTGTGTGTGTGTGTGTGTGTGTGTGTGTGTGTGTGTGTGTGTGTGTGTGTGTGTGTGTGTGTGTGTGTGTGTGTGTGTGTGTGTGTGTGTGTGTGTGTGTGTGTGTGTGTGTGTGTGTGTGTGTGTGTGTGTGTGTGTGTGTGTGTGTGTGTGTGTGTGTGTGTGTGTGTGTGTGTGTGTGTGTGTGTGTGTGTGTGTGTGTGTGTGTGTGTGTGTGTGTGTGTGTGTGTGTGTGTGTGTGTGTGTGTGTGTGTGTGTGTGTGTGTGTGTGTGTGTGTGTGTGTGTGTGTGTGTGTGTGTGTGTGTGTGTGTGTGTGTGTGTGTGTGTGTGTGTGTGTGTGTGTGTGTGTGTGTGTGTGTGTGTGTGTGTGTGTGTGTGTGTGTGTGTGTGTGTGTGTGTGTGTGTGTGTGTGTGTGTGTGTGTGTGTGTGTGTGTGTGTGTGTGTGTGTGTGTGTGTGTGTGTGTGTGTGTGTGTGTGTGTGTGTGTGTGTGTGTGTGTGTGTGTGTGTGTGTGTGTGTGTGTGTGTGTGTGTGTGTGTGTGTGTGTGTGTGTGTGTGTGTGTGTGTGTGTGTGTGTGTGTGTGTGTGTGTGTGAATACAGGTGTGTGTACCATGGCATTCAAACCAGCCCGTCGTGCGGAACATTCCAGAAATCAAAAAGCATAAAAATTAAAAAGGAAAAAGCGAATATAATTGAAAAGTCTAAATTGTGAAATCTAAACTAATATATTGTAGGCACCATTCGTTCCTTGTAAATATTAATGTGTTATATTCTTGTATTTAGGCGCACACTTTTATTACATACATACATGCTACGTTATTCGTTACACTGTCGTATAAATTTGATGAAAAATGTTGTAGCACGTTATTCCAAACTATTGTTCCTGCGCACTCACCACTCTCTCCAGCAGCACTGCAAGCACATCTCCAGCTGCTCCTCTGCAATACTCGCCTTGTGTTTAATGTTATTTCGCCGTGCTGTGTTGCAAGTCTACGCTGTACTTGCTAATACACTGGAAAAACCCAGCTGCTTTTTCTGCATTGTAACGTACCCCTCGCATCTCTTCACGCCTTTTTAAAGGCGCACTCTTTTAGCGATTACACCTCATATGCGCCTTTATAAAGGCCAATTTTGTCAACGAATTCCGCAATTTTAAGCCTTGCTAAAGGCGACTAATTGGTGAACTCTTGCGCAATCGTGGTGGCCCTTGTGCAACACTCCGTGCAGCTGGTTTTTCACGCCGGTTGCCATGGCTACCAACAATATAAGTGTAAGTCTAAATTTGCATATTATTATTTAAATAATTGACGAAATGTAATTCCGCCAATCCGCTTCACATTTAAACCCGCCCGTCGTGAGGAATAATTAATAAATCAAACACGAAACAAACACAATGAAAATATACTGCAAATTCCTGTCATCTGTATTATTTTTGCTGCTGAATGCTATTGTTAAAGCTTTATATGCATACTAGCATTAAAACCCGCCCGTTGTGCGGAACAATTCGTAAAAATTTTGCAAATTAAAAAATATATGAGGTAAACTCATAAAAACCTTAATCAATTCAAAAGTCTAAATTTCATTATTTTTTATTTTGACAAAATATTTTTACTCAGCCCGCCTCATATTTATTACTAATTACTAATGTTATTCATATAATATTACTAATATTTATTCACAGCCCGCCCGACGTGCGAACTCAAACACGAAACAAACACAAAGAAACTTGATGAAAAACGACCAATAGAAAAAGTCAAATTTGTAAATTCTTGTTTTAATTATTGACGAAGTGTTTTCCCTCAACACTGCTCAAGTTCACACCCGTCCTTCGTGTGTAGTAATTCAGAAGTGTAACACTATCAAAACAATGAAACCTTCAGTCATCTCTATAATTCTAGATTAATGCTTCCGCTAAAACAGCATATGCATATAGTTGGCATTGCATGATAATACAACCCGCATCCTTATGCAGCTTAAGCGTATGCAGCTTGAAATTAAACCAATTAAATAACACAGTAAAATTCAGTAGTTAACTTTCTTCCCAGTAGCATTTTACCAGCCCGTCGTGCGGAGCAATTGAGGTGTAAATATTGAGGACAATAAAGCCTTTCTATTCAGTAAAGTGTAGCATTAATTAAGCTGTACGCAATAAAACCACACCATCCATGCTTGGAGCTAATATGATGCATTCTTAATTGTGATTGGGCTTCAGTGAAATTTAATCGGTTTATATTCCTGTGTAATCGCAAGTGCGCATAATAGCTGTCAAATTGGTAATATTTCCTTTTGACTTTATACCGCCGTAACGGTATAAAGTCAGTGATACCTCATATACCTCGGAATCATAGCAGCACAGTGTATGTTAGAATGCAGTAGCGGCGCTTGGCTGCAATAATGATGGGAGTGCTCTTACATGCCCCGGTGATAATGCGTAAGCATTTGTTTTGCATTTTTTCAAGTTTTTGTAAATTTGTATTAGTGTTATGTCCTATAAATTGAGCTTGGTATTCCAAAACCGATCTGATTGTTGATTTGTATAACATAGTGAGAGTTTTCCTGTTTGCACTCCAGTCTTTACCCGATATATGCCGTAGGAAATTTATTCTTTTCGCACACTTGTTAATGGTGTAATTTATATGTTGGTTATAATTTAAGCGTGTATCAATGATTAAACCGAAATACTTATGTGATTTAACTTGTTCTATAACAACGTTATCGATTTTAATAGATCTTGGCAATGACTGTGTGATTGAATTTTCAATAAATAACGATTTGGTTTTTTCAGCTGAAATTTTAAGACCTTATGAATTTATAAATATTTTCAGATTGCGTATGCCCCGTTCTAAGTTTTTTAACATTGGACTCCTCTGCCTCCCGGTGCACCAAATAGCTATATCATCTGCATATAATGCATAACTTATACTCGAATTTTTAAAAACCTGATCAATGTCATTTAACGCCAAATTGAATAATAATGGTGATAAAACCGACCCTTGAGGAACCCCATGGTTTATTTGGTGAATGTCCGAAAGTATATTACCACATCTGATTTGAATTTGCCTACTTTCTAAAAAATTATATATATATTTCTGCATATTACCCTGTATATTTAGTTTTGTGAGTTTATTTTTAATTGCATTGTGATGCACATTATTAAACGCGTTACTTAAATCAAGAAAAACAACCAAAAGTCTTTTGCCTATCTTTAAAGCTTCTTTTGCAGCGTCTGTTATCAATAATATAGGTTCTGAAACGGATCTATTTTGTCTAAAGCCAAATTGATATGGGTCTAGCATGTTGTTGTTTTCTAAAAATGTTGTTAGTCTAAGTTTAATAATTCTTTCTAATAACTTACTTGTGCAACTGCTAAGCGCTATTGGCCTAAATGATTCACAATGATTCATTCTGCGCATTGCGCAAGTAGACCCATGCAGCGCGGATTTATGTGAGTATCGGACAACTTCCGGTGAGCGCGCTCATTGTCCGATACTGGCATAAATTCGAAATACACTTAGGCACGCGCAGAGCGCTGTGAGAGACCGCTCATCGCTCGCTGTTAAGTGCCTCAAGATCTCGCCCTATTCGACTCGTTCATTTTTGCCGTGTGTATTATCATCCTGTGTGTATCGTCGATCTGTGTGTGTCATCGACGACTATTTGTATTGTTTGCGGACGGCGACAATATAGCGTTCGAGAAAACTCGCGTTTTCTGCTAATCGGCCAAATTCATCAAGCTGCTCTTTTAAGAGCATTTAATTAGCGAATAATTTAGCCCCGCCTTTTTAAAGGCGAATCGTCAGTTGCGAATTCAACGCATTGTACAGTTTTTGTGAAGACTAAGCGAATTTAACGCAATTGTCCGAGCGTTTCCGGTGTCGTTGACAAACGCGTGTTTGTCAACATTGGCGTAGCAATGTCTACCAACAACTGTATTTGCCCATTTGAGAGCATTTGTATAAATTGCGCTTGACAAGTGTTTGAATAAATGTTGAAAATGAAAATCTGTGTGTGTTCAAGTGTGTAAAGTGTTTGAAAATGGAAATAGAGAGCCATAAGTATCTTAAAAGCTTGCCATCATTGATAGATGACAGCGCGATCACTCGCCGAGTATATTATTTGTACCTCTGGAAGCTAAGCCAACGCCATCTAGACTACGTTGCAACAAGCGAAATCAGATGTGCGTTAGGTAACTTCTATTGGACGACTGACGGAGCTAAACTTGACTGCCATTTGTTGATGGAGGCTTGTCAAATTATCTATATATTCATTTTATAACGTTTTTCTTAACGATGATTAATTGGAGCATTAATTGGAGTCTTTCCAAGCCTGTGGTGCGAAACCTCTTCTCTTCTGCCAAATGTACATGCCGCGGAGAATATTCCAACAAGAAGAGCTTTCTGGACCGACTGTTTATTGCCACATATGTCGCGGCTGCATTGCCTTTGCAGATGCAGATCACAGAGTAATACAATGACACACAGACGCATTGTTGCAAGCGCAAGCGCTGGTATTCCAGTCGGCCATGGCTTCTAGCAGGTTGCGCGAAGTGGTGCGTTCTCACTCTTATTCCCTACTTTTCCATGTAGAATACACACAAGCCAACTTTCATTTTCCACAACAGCGTTGCGATTGTCAATAAACTCGCCAAACTATATGTCAGGAAGTGACTAGAACCAAAAACAAGCGAATTGGAATTGATATAAGCACACATTTCTCCTTGCGTCCGATCTTTAATTCTCCACTTAAAGAGATAGTTGACTTATACACTGGGTAATGGGAACTTGTGGGTGCTATGTAACGAAGCAGTTCAGCTATTTTAGGCATCATTCAATATCGCGTAGTCTGCGAATTTCAATTTTGCGGTCGTTTAGACGAAATGAACGACTCCAATATTTTTCTGGCTGTGCCCATGTCTGTTCGCGTTGGCCGTGTCTGCTGTGTCTATCCATGAATATACACACTGATGGAATGTTAGCATAAACACTGTGCTTACACACACACACACACACACACACACACACACACACAAACACACACACACATACACAATGTTCCGAATATATCGTATGTGGGATCGTATACGCTGTTAACATTGTGAAAGTGAATTCCAGATCACTGTAGTGTTGGTGAGTAGGTCTGTCTGTGTGTGTGTGTGTGTGTGTGTGTGTGTGTGTGTGTGTGTGTGTGTGTGTGTGTGTGTGTGTGTGTGTGTGTGTGTGTGCGAAGCGAGTTGCACTCGGCTGACTACGTAATCGCTGCTACAGGTGCCAACACACAAGCATACACACTCGCTGCACTGCCAGCTTGTATCGCTAGTGTACGACGTGTGGATAAGAGCCATTTGCCATCGATCAGAAACAGCACGTGAGCGAAATGCCCAATTCAGCTGGTGGTACGATTCAAGTGAGTGCATTCATGATATCACGATATTTCTATGATATAATATACGGGAGATGAGCATGGCTCGAGCTGTCCCGTCTCAGTTACCAGCTTTGTCCAACATCGAAATTCAACATTGAACATTCAACATTGAAAAAAATTATACTTTGGGCCCTTGCTATATCCCCTGCGGTAGGAGATAGGGATAGTACTGCCGTACCCGCCGCGTGTCGTAAGAAGCGACTAAAATCGGATCCTCTGCTTCTTCTCTCCATCTTCGTGTCATATCCAAGGGGTGGAGCGATAATCCAGCAAGGTTGACACCCCTCTTGGATTTCAGCACCTGTCTCCTGTACTGCCCTGCCCTTTCTTCGAACTTAACAAATCTCCATATAACGAATTTCATATATTAACACATCTGTCTTGTTATTTGCATCTTCAGATCGATGATCCTGCCGACCGAGAGACTGGCTACTCTTTGCTATCGTTCTGCATACCAAATCATTACCAACATGATCTGGATCGTGTGCTGATTCCCTACGGAGTTATTCAAGACAGGTGAGAAATTCGACAAGGCACAAAGTAAAAATAAGAATGCGAATTATTTTATCGATGTCGTTTGCTGTCAAGTTATATCGCAGATATTTGATGCCGTGATTTCCAAGAACCGGTTCTCAGCCGTTTAGGAGCCTCTTCCAAAGGTCTCTTAAGCCCTTGTCCCCATTGGGTCTTCCTCTCGCTCTGCTTATGACCGAAAACGCTTCATATTTTGTTGTTCCTTCTCCCCCACTGAGTGCACTTGCGTTATGGTTGCTGCCGGACAGAATTGAGCGAATGGTGCGCGACATTCTCGACGACCTAGGTGAGGAGCCGATGACAGTTTTGTGCGTGCTCAAGGGAGGCTACCGCTTCTTTTCCGACCTGACGGATCGTATCAACCAGCTCAGCTGTCACAGATCTGGCAAGTCGTTTCCAGTAATGGTCGACTTCATCAGACTCAAGAGTTACGAGGTTGGCTCCCAATGATGTGGCTGGACATTGATCTTGCTCTTTTAGCTTTCTCGTGTGTCGATTTGACAATATCGTCCTGACGCACACGCGACTTGGCGTACCGCAACTTAAGTGTTGGAATGTTTACGTTACACCGTCGGCAATCGTCATTTTGTAAACATATATGCACACCAGATATTCACACATACAGAAGTTACATAGACCCATGTCTATGACTTCGAACCATTAAAATATGCTTCACATACACACACTAACCTGCTTGCTCGTGTGTGCAATTGCATGTATGTATGTGTATGTATGTGTGTGTGTGTGTGTGTTTGATAAGAACGACCAATCTTCAGGTTCGTTGCAGGTGATTGGTGGAGATGATATGTCCAGTCTGCAAGGCCGCAACGTCCTTGTGGTTGAAGACATCATCGACACAGGAAGGTGGGACAATTATGAGTGCCTACTCAATTCTAATGACGCATTTGAACGCAACAAATGAGAAAGCTATGTGGGCGTGTAATGTTGCCGGGGCCTCACGGCCACGGCTGGAGTACCGCAGGCTGTGACTTGGAAGCAGCCAAGCGCCGCTACTGGCTGCACTCCCGAGCAGCCGGTTTGCTCGGGGAGATGCCAAGCTGGCGTCGGTCCACGAGGGAAGTACACGCACAAAATAGCGGAAAAGCAGGGAAGGCGGATAATAACGTGATGGATTGAGACTAATGATGGATGAAAGGCCAGCTTAAAACAGCACATATTTAGCGGATATGTGTAGATCAGTGTTTCTCAATCTTTTTCTTGCCGTAACCCCTTCAACACAACGCGAGTCCTTGTGGCTGTCCAGAATGAGTCCGTGGCTCTCCTAGAAGTCCTTGTGGCCCCATACACACTTAGATAGTTGCGTCGCGGCTTCACCAGTCTTTATGTACGCCGATGAATATTTCCACTGACCACGCATACTTCGTCACGACCTTGTGTACAGGTGAGGCAAGCACACAGACATCGGAGGATCACACGATTGAAATGTACAACATCGAAAATATTAACAGAATAAACATCTATTTTTCGTGGTCCCTGAGAAAATATGCTGACCCCCATGTTTTCAATTTGGTCCTATGACTCTCAAAATAATCCCACGTTGAGACACACTGGTGTAGATCACCGTGCGCTCGTGTACAAACAGACCAGGTCGTATGCATACAGGTTGAACGGTGCTTTGTTGCTCTGATCACAGCTCTGCGGTTGTGGGCGCTACTTGTGCGGTCAACGCACGAAGTAAAATGGGCAATACAATGTTTTACACATGCAATTATACAAGAACATTGGTACTAATATGGTAAAGCTGAACAGTGAATATGAGAAGCTGGCAGACAACACGGAAAATAACAACAACACTCAATCAGGACACTGGCGGATACAAGGGGGGGGGGGGGGGGCTCAGGGGGCTCAATCCCCCCAAAATGTTTCTATCAACTCCTCATAACCAAGAGATTCACTATGAGGTCAAGAGAAATATTTTTATGTAGAATTTGTTGATATAAGCATTATCGCAGACTTTGCATAATAATACATGTACATGACTGATCGCCCCCAAGATTCAGTCTCCCCAGCAAGTAATTCAGCCCCTCCTAAAATTGCACTCTGGAGCGGCCACTAAATCACGACGCAAATAATTTATTTATTTATAAATAAGAGACGACGTACGTATGCGTATGTGTCCGCCAATGCACATTGTATTGGTGTGGGTTTCCATAAACATACATTGCAGCGAGCGTTTGCAAAGCTCAGCGGCGTATGCAAGTGCGCAGTGGCCGATAAAGTGCGTAGCAAACCGAAGTGTTTAATTTAGTATATTGTCGTGTATGCGCGTGTTCCAGAAGCGTGTTTTGATCCCGTATTTGCAGCTCACCAATATTGGAATTGTAATTCACATTGATTTTATTTTTGTTTGTTTTACACATTGAGTCTATAGCAGTGGTTCTCAACCCGTGAGAAGTTCTCCACTGGTGGAGAATGGAAGAGTTGCCAAATGGAAATCTAAAGGTCGGGCAGAAAGACATATGTGTGTTTTTATCTATTCAAATTAGTATGTTTTGTTTCTAATCACCTCTTCACATTTACTTTGATGCAACAACTGAATTTATTTAATTTATCAGCGCTGATTTGGAAGATGAAGAGATGGCTCGTTAAGAAGTGGGCAATCAGAGAGAAAAGGTTATGAACCAATGGACTATACAGTGTGTCATTCAGTTGGGCGATCGCTCAAAACTTCCGTGCTATGGTGCCAGAGTATGATTTCTGCTAACTGTACTAACGCCACCTAGGATATCTAAGTGGCGTTGACTGTACTTGCACAATGTTGCAACAGTGACCCCACATACACACACACGTACAAACACACATATACATGCACACTTACATACATACACACACACACAGTGCGCAGTGGCGGACAAAGTGCCAAGTATAGGGAAGCGTTGCATTTCGTCTTTCTATTGGTGTTTGTTTTTCGCATTGATTCTATACACAGTGTCATTCAGCTGAATGACTGATCCAAAATTCCACACACACACACACACACACGCGCGCGCGGACTCACATGCACACACGTTGAATATATATTGTACTTCATGATTATGAAATAAATTGTAATAAGTGTTTTTAGCATAATTATAAATAAATGTTGATAAATGGAGAATAAATACAAAGTATAGAGAAATAATAGACAGATAATATGTGCTTTCAAAGTGGCATTGTCATCGGCAAGATAAAGGTGAACACACGCTACTTGTGATATATGTGTTGTGTGTGCTCCCGTTTTTGCATAACTATTTTCCCTTTCTGAATATTGGATATTATCATGTCTTGTTTTGTTTTTTTCTTGCACATCTAGCGACAAACAGTATATTTTCAAGAAAACACGCTTCTTTTCAACATATATGGGGACAATATTTGTGTTGGCCAGTTGGTGAGGTTATAAAATAATTTATTAATAGTTTGTCAAAATAGTTAGTCATTTATTCTTGAATTCGAAGATGAAATAATCTTTCCTTCTTAAGATACTAAGAAAATAGCCAAGTTTGTCTTTTCTTGCTGTGCCGTATATCACTTTGTTTAGAGTATCTGGAGTTATTTTGTCGTTTTGTTGGCATATTTATTTTCCGAACAGAACGATGAGCAAACTGCTCCAACTTCTCGACCGCCAGCGGCCCAAGTCAGTCAGAGTTGCCAGTTTGCTGGTGAAAAGACGGCGTGACAACGGCGACCAAGTCTGCTATCAGCCCAATTGTAGGGTTGCCAAACACATTTATCCAGTAACAAACAAGCAAAAAAATTTCTGCTGAATTTTATTCATAAGTTTCTCATGCTTAACTTTTTTTTTAATTGCAATTATTTTTATTTCTTTACCCCACACCAAATTTGATCAGAAATTAATGACTAAATAATATAATTTTTTGTTCAAGTTGACATCACTGAAGTGCTTAGTTCAAGAGTAGTTCCCTAAAGCTTCTCTTGTGTATATGTATGTCTGTGCATATATGTGTACGCATTTGTACGTACAGGGGCGTACCCTTGTGTCGAGGCTCGGGGAGGGGATGACAGCCGTCATGCATTAGTGTTCACAGTTGACTCAGTTGACGATATACCTAATGACCTGAACTCTCGGGAGGGTATAATTCTCGGGGGTATAATTGCATATTTATACTCCTCATTCTATTTGTCGGGGTATATATACCCCCATACTCCCAGGGTATACGCCCATGTGTACATGTATTAACCGTGTTGTATTAACCGTGTTGTATTTATTTATCTTTAAGCCGTCATACCTCTTCTTAAAGTCACTGATAATCACTTTGCATGTGATATTCCACTGGTCAACGCTTCTATAGGGAATGCATTATTTATGCGTGACCCATTCTATTATCAATGTGTGTGTGTGTGTGTGCATGTGTGTATGTGTGTGTGTGGGCGGTTATCGTAACAGACGTTGGCTTCAGCATTCCTGACCAATTTGTCGTTGGCTACGCGCTGGACTTGAACGAGTACTTTCGCGATCTGAACGTACCAGCACTAACACGACCCATCACTTTCACTAGCATCGATTCCATCGTTGAAATTAAAATAAATATAATTAAGATACATGTTTTCTGTTGATTCGAAAAGTTTTCACTTACTTACTATTTCTTCTGTTCAGCTTATTCTGAAATTTAGTAAAGTAATGGTGAATCGATAGAGGGGAGTCTATATAGACCATATTGGTGTGTGTGTGTGTGTGTGTGTTGCAGCATATATGCATAATCAACGCCAATGGAGTGCAGAAATATTCCAAGTAAAACACGCACGCTCACACACACGCACGCATGCACATTGTCAAATTTCTATAGTGCTCATGCACTTTTAGCTGAACTGGACGGGTTTGTATGTATGTTTGCGTGTACTGCAGCTATATTGCTAGCAACGTGCATATGTCATTTAGTGACGACTCAATTCATTGACAAATGTGATCCAATCTAGCATTGAAGACATTTAATCTTGCCTACTTTCACACACACAGACATACACGCAGACGCACGCCTGTAAGTGTATGTTCATATAAGCGTTTGATTGCGTACAATTGTCTCACAAGATATGGGTGCACGTTTTTTCGTCGACCAATAAGATGATGTTGCTAGTTTCATTGTGTTAGAAATAGCACGCGCTAGAAATAGCAGGCGAGTTCTAGCATCATCGAAGTCATATTCGAATGGCTTCCAGCGATTATGTATGTGTATATATATATATATATATATATATATATATATATGTCTGTGTAGCGATGTGTGTGTATGTGTGTCTATTTCCAACAATACAAATACATTGTTCTGCGTTCGATTCTTCACTTGCCGGCTACGTTGATACCTCTTATGTTTTTTTCTCACTTATATCTTTATTTATGGATTCGCTAGCTGGCTTTTGCCATTTCTCTCGTTCATCTCCTCCGTTTGGTTAATAGCGGTGTTGACAGTGTGATAGTCTAGCTTGAACCCACCTGTCAGAGCTGGTAGTTGAACGATCTCTACAGTACACTATTGCTCAGTTAGACATACTCATAACTGGATTTCTAGTTTCTCTTATTGCTAGTGTGCTTGTGTGTATGTGTGTGCCTGTATGTGAGTACGTGTGTGTGTGTATGTGTATGTGTGTGTGTGTTTTTGTGTGTGTGTGTGTGTGTGTGTGTGTGTGTGTTTGTGTGTGAACACGACAGTGTTCGCAAGCATCGGTACAATATGCTTGTCCGTGTGTCGGTGCGTGCATGTTTTCCTTGTTTCTTCTCCTTGGTTCTTGTTTCTTATTAGCTGTCTGCTTTGCTGTTTATCCTGGACTTTCACTTGATTCTCTGCCAAATTCACACGATCCATGCTCTTCCAGGAAACTTGTCCGACTGGAGGAAGAAGCTTCGTGGGAGAATCTTTCGAGGCGTAGACATGGCGGGATGAGGGAAGCTATATTGTGATGGAGATTGACGACAAGAGTCAGCTAAACTCATAAAATAATAACAATAATTCCCACAGCAAAGACAGGGTGACTACTAGACGATTCTACTAGACGTGCACATCCAACATACGAGAGATTAAGAAGTCAAGGAAATGTTGGAAATGTTTAAGAGGACATGGGGCAATATACATCGCATACCAGTTTCCTGTTTCTCGAAGTTTCACGGTGAATTTGAGGCCGTGATCAAATCACAATCATACTACTACCGACATGTAACAACGGCAGAAGAAAAAATATCACAATACGCCAATGCACTCCCAGGCGGACACACCTGATCACAACCACGGTTACGCACAGATTCCCTCACTCAACCACATAAGTCCAGCGTACTAACTAATGACCAATCAGCGTACGCACACGCACACACCGTGACCTTTGGACGACCTTGACCACACAACACCCGCACACACACACATACACACATACATACACTATACTTAACGAGAATGCGCCAAGCAAACGCAGCCACGCTGCCACACCTCCCATGATATACATATCACACAAAATACCATAATGCACAACTAACTCACATACAACACCTTCACGTACACATGAAGCAGTCGCGATATCGCCCCGGCGGGCGGCGACCACGCTCACTGCGACGAACACAAGGCAGGCCAAACTCGCCATCAGGAGCTTGGACAGGCGGTCCATCAATGTCGTCCAAGCCCGTCGACGCTTCGGACACATCAACAGGTGGGCACGGAGACACCAGCAGGGCTACGTCCCCGTCTTCGGCTCTATCGCGATTAATATCAGGCTCGTCGCTCTGGCCGGCATTGTGTCGTGGCCGCAAGTCACGCATATGGCGGGGTACACCGTCCACATTGACCACTTGGTCGGAAACAATACTGGTGACGTCGCCAGCACGCGACAGGTCAGTGCAACGTGTGCCACGCTGCCGCACCCACACTTTATCGCCGGCGAGATACGGCGGTGCAGCGCTGCTCTGCTGATCATGAATGGCCTGCTGTGCTGCACTTGGAAGCTTGATCTGTGATGCTGCTTGAGCCACACGCACGCAATCACCTACCGGATAGGTATAGACGCCAGCAGCATGCGCGAGTGCCGACTCGCGGGGTGTAATGTTGTATAAATGTACAGCCTCGGCAATAGAGCACTGCTTCCTAGCCGCCAGCACTTTAATGGTTCGGTGGTTCCGCTCCACGATGGCATTGCCGCTCGGCGCATGAGCAGCGCGAAACCGTAGGGTGACGCCCCAGCTGGCTGCGAAAGTGGCAAAATGACGACTGCGGAAGACAGTGTCGTTGTCACATAACAACACCCGCACACACACACACATGCACACATACATACACTGTACTCAACGAGAATGCGCCAAACAAACGCAGCCACGCTGCCACACCTGTTTTTACAGAAACAAATCACCTAAAGAACGTACAAATATAAAAACGCGAACCAAGCAAAAATGAACCAATAAAAAACCTGACTCGACGACGGCCTCCACCAGAGGCACACACCTTGGCTGCGGCGAAGCACAACACGTCAGGCCCCAGCATCCACCACGCTCCCTCCTCTGCCCGTGCTCTTCAGTGCTCCACCGCAGCCTGCCGTCCTCTTCATCGCCGGCTGTCGCGACAGGGCACAACACCTCGACCTCAGCATCCACCATGCTCCCGTCGATTCCAATGCTCTTGAGCACCCTGCCGCAGACAGCCGTGACGTCGCCGCATACGCAGGCCACGCCGTCGTCGTCGATCGTCATTTTTTCCTCCGGCTTCAGCCGCCCCTCTCTGTCACCTGCCGTCCAGCACCAGCATCCTCCACCAGCAATCGTCGCCTCCACCGACAATCCTGTAGTTACCCGGCGACGAGTCCAACACCAGTGCAGGCGGGATGACCAGCATCCCTCGGCCACAGCTCCTCAGCTGCCTCCTGGCGGCATCATGCTGCACTGCCGTCCCCCTGCACACCAGCCTGGCACGCCACCAAGCACCTCCACCGCTGTTCTCCGCTGGTAGGCCGCTACTGATGCTGGAAGGCACCATCTCCGCTGCTGAAGCCGGGTCGCAGGCAAAAATAATTCCAAAACAAAAAGCCGAAATGGCTTGTAACAAAACTGAAGAGACTAAATTATATTACAGACAGGCGTGCGTGGGCATCACTGCCCCACGCTCGCCTACAAGAGGTCACATCACAATCCCACCACGAACAATACTCTTAGCTCACACCGTGACACACGGGAGCACACACGGACACACAAACACACGCACAGTCCTCAACCGCCGCAACAACCAATCAGCGGCGAGTCGGTCACTCGCTCGCCGCCGCGGAGCATGGACAATTCCTTAAACACATACACACACACACACACACACCGAAACAGCTACACACACTCGCTCAAACACTCTCGCACGCCATACACAATTCAGCCATACACGATGACACAGACAAAATATGACGTTGGCACACTCAAACACAATCCCTCACACACACACACTCTCACTACACACGATCACACTACATCTATCCCGTACTCAATTGTCTGGTTTGAAATTTCACCAGTCATCAAATGCGCAAATGAAAATTGACAAATGGAAGATGTGTTGGGGAATATTGGACGAAAATGATCAACCGGCTTGTGGGCGCTAAAATATTATGCGCGTGGGCGTTTGGTCTTCATTTGGATATTTTTGGCTGGTACGTTCCACATGGTCTGTAAGAGTCGGCTTGTTCACCAACGAGCTACGCGGAACTTTAGCATTAATTGCTGTCAGGGAATTAAAGTCGATGTATATAGCAAACTTTTATGAAAAAGGTCATATAAATTTGGTATGAAACGATATTCTATCTTTTTTCTGATAAAAACACACACACGTATATAAACATGCGTAAACGCACACGCACACGCATTGATACACACATGCTCTATCTCAAAATCAATCTGGTGGATAAACAGTAATGGTTTCGTCTACACACACACACACACACATACACACACACACACATACACACACACACACATACACATACGCATACATACACACACACGCATATATATACACATTTTGTGCTTATATTTATGCACGCGTGCACTTAGGTGTCACATTAAGAGAACGAGACACATGCGTCTTGTCATTTCTTGCAGTGAAAAGCAGAGTGTGGGAGGGATTGTGTGGTCCCCTTTTTGTTCCTCCACTCTGTATTCCGCACGGTTTGTCTTGTTTGTTTGAGTGCGTATGATTCCTAAACAGATCGAAATCGCAAGACACATTTTTTGTTAGTGTATAATTATTATTCATTCTCCGGGCGAATAATTGCTCCAACTTTAAACATACGTTGTTGGTCTTCATTCAGCTCTACGTCGCGATAATCCTCCAAGGCTGGTGCACAACGCTGTTTTTTCTTCTCGAAATAAAAAAGTCCTCATTCAAAGGGTGCCAGCGCTGTTTTTCATGTTTGAAAAATGTATTTGCAAATTTTCCGCGTTCATAGGCAGTGGTTCTTAGTGGCTCATATCTGCATGTGAGAATGCACATGATCACAATGAATATTTCTCGGCCATCAGCGATGAGTTATCTACAGATATCAACAAGAATATCAACGAGAATAGTACAATGCGCACTGAGTATTCGGCGATTACGGAAAACCTGCTCTGAACATAGAAACCGTGGTGTACACAAGGTCGATTATTAGTTGGTAATTTGACCACCAGGTGGCCGAAGATCGTGTTTTTGTGCAAGAGTCTCGGAGAAGCTTGCAACTGCTGCACAGTCGTCCACTGCTGTGACGGTGTAGGTGGCGGCTAGGTTGTGAGTTGTTGAGTGATCGCAACTCATCTCGAGATGGGCGTAGCACAAGACTCAGACCAGTGCAAGCCTGCGCAAGCCCCCGCGGAGGTCAGCTGTTCTTTCCGTATGCTCTTTGTTTATTTAACATTGATTTGTTTCTATTGTTCTTCTTTTTGTCATTGCTTTGATTTTTGTTTCGGCATTGGCGGATCCAGAGGGGGGCTTAGGGGGCTGAAACCCCTCCCGAATGCTTCCATCAACTCCTCATAACCAAGAACCAAGAGCCAAACACCAAGAGGTTCTCTAAAACAAGTAAAAAATATATTTCTTTAGAATGTGTTGATATAAGCATTATCTCAAAGACGTTGCATATTGATGCATGTACATGGCTGTTCGCCCCCCAAAATTCAGCCCCCCAAAATTGCACTCTGGATCCGCCACTGTTTGTCGGTTGAATTTCTCCACAGTTGTCCTTTGTATTCAAGTGAAAATTTTATCTACGAATTTAAATTGAGCTAAACGATGCTAATTCAACAAAATCAATCACATTGAATGTAAGTAAATTCCTAGAGAAACGAATATTAACGAAATTGGATTGATTAAAGCACACATTTATCCTTCTGTCCGACCTTTCCCCATCAGTAGAGAATTTCCTACAAATTTCGAACTGCTGGAATAAAGGGAGAATCTTTAACCCGAATTCCCGGCTGTGCGTTGAATATAATTTTTGTATAAAATTATAATTATTCATATAAGTTGGTCAATTTTAAGAATAATCTTAAATACAAATATATTTATTAGTAATATATTTTCATTAAACAATGTATTAAGTAAAATAATATATTGCATTTAATAATATTGTAATTATATAAACGATTTTGAAATTTTATATTTCTTATATTTCATTTTACAATATCTTTTTCATATAAATGATGCATATTAAACACATACTAATATATTATGTATGAAATCATATAATTTATTGTATATTCCCGGTGGTTTATCGTTTCTCCATTATTAGTGTTTGTACTGATAATGTGTTTTCTATGAGCCGAATCTCAATTCTTCTTTGATTTTTTCTACGTAGTTCATCTAATAATTACCGCTGAGTGTATAACTACACTGTTTTTTCACCATTACTTCTTTTGTTTCTAGTGATTTTGTTTTAATATTTCTGAACAAATTTATCTCTCTTGTGCCCTGCTTGCGCCGTCACAAAAAGCACACAGAGCTTATAAAACTACGTCGTAATGGCTTAAGCATACGGACAAAAATTTCTCTCCTTCATGCCGAATATACCGCTCCCAAAATCCCCTCTTCAGACTGTACGTTTGCTTAGGACTTGAGCAAAGCTAATCATAGACTATCAACTGATGAAATCACTAGACTTCTCATCAAATTGATCTGACCAATTCAGAAATCAATGACGCGCACACACACACACACACATACACACACACACACATACACACACACATACACACACATACATACACACGCACACACACGCACACACACACGCACACGCACACCCACACGCACACACACACACCCACACACACACGCACACACACACGCACACACACACACACACACACACACACACACACACACACACACACACACACACACACACACACACACACACACACGGCTTATACACCGAGTTTGGCCGGAAAATAATAGCCGCTAATATCTGGTCTAGGCTAGATGTGTAAGGATTCAAAAATATTAAAAACGCTAATTTATTAAAAACGCTTAAAAAACGCACAAAACGTTTCTATATTTTTCATAGATTTTAGGTTAGGTTAGGTTTAGCTGGTTAGGTTAGGCTTAGTTAGGTTAGGTTAGGACTTGAAGAAATTCGTTAAATCAAATTTTCGAAATCTAATATTCTTGATTCCTGACACCTATAGCTTCAACCCTGATATCTGGACGTTGGTTCTTGTGTGAGTGATGTGTGTGCTCGTGTGTATCGATTGACTATTTTCAGACTGTCAAATCACACGAGCCCACCGCCGATGACAACCACGAGAGGAATGTTCTGCAGGTAGCCAGATTGTTGTAGATTGTGTTTTTGATGATGGTCTTGTCTTTCTCAGCTTTGCTACATTTTTTGCTGCTCAAATATGCTTTCATAACGCAAATATATCGTGTGGCAAACATGAAAGCATGTGTGTGTACGTTTGTGTGTGTGTGTGTGTGTGTGTGTGCGTGTGTTTGTGTGTGTGTTTGTGTGTATGTTTGTATGTGTGTGTGTGTGTGTGTTTGTGTGTGTGTGTGTGTGTGTGTGTGTGTGTGTGTGTGTGTGTGTGTGTGTGTGTGTGTGTGTGTGTGTGTGTGCTTGTGTGTGTATGTTTGTGTGTGTGTGTGAGTGTGCGTGTGTGTGTGTGTGTGTGTGCGTGTGTGTGTGCGTGTGTGTTTGTCTGTCTGTGTGTGTTTGTATGTGTGGGTGTGTGTTTGTATGTGTACGTGGCACAAACAAATATATTTACAAACGCGTACACATATTCACAATACTACTATAAAACAATGGAGGCGGCGTTGCCACGAATGACGGCCAGGCTTATTCGCTGCCGAAGCCAGGCCGTCTCTCGCGGCTCCCCTGGACTCTCGCTGATTCTGCCGCCCAGGAGCTTCACGAAGTCGTCCAGGGATGCCCCCATCACGCCGGTGGTCTCGATGGCCAGCGGCACGAAATCGTACCGCTGGCACAGTTCTGAGTAGCGCCGCCGCTTTCGGACTTCCGCCGCCTGCGCTGCTGCCCCGGGAGTGACCGCGCCGTCCAGCAGATGTGTGTCACAGAACGTGTTGACGCAGGTCACATCCCAGAGCAGCGACTTGCCGTGCCGCACCGGGAACACGGTGATTCCGTCTGGTCGGCGGCCGTCGCCGCGGTCAAGGCCTCGTGGCTCCAGCACCGCGGCGATTCCTGCCGACGCCAAACTGCGGCGAATGATGTTGTTCAGCGCCGTGTGGCGTGGCAGGCGGCCGGCATTGCGACTGCAGGAGAGGCTATGGTGGCCCCACCTGACAGTTGTGGCACCGCAACGACACCTGTGCGGCTCTTGCACTGCGGCACCAAGTCGCAACGCCACGCCGACTCGGACGGCTTCGTCTGGCAGCAGCAAGCCGAGGCTGGCGACAGGCAGCGCTGACAGCCAAGCGCCACTGTGAGGAGCGGCCGCGGCCAGGAGACGGGCTCGGCACAGCTGGTTCGCGCTTCCGAGGAGATGTTGTTGGCGGACGGAGGAATATCGGTCGTCTAGGTGGCGCTGGTGCAGTGACTCGCTCGTGCTGAAGTCCGGGCACATGGTGTCCACGAACTCCTCGATGGCTGCCACCAGAGAGCAGGGTCTGTCACCGCTTGTGCGGTGGTTAATGAGACAGACCAAGTCTCTGGTAGCTTCCAGCGAGGCGATGTGGGCAGGTAGTGCGACGTCGCTCAGCCGTCTGGCTCCGATGCCTCCGTGGCGGACCGGAAGAGAAGCCTGCAGCCACTGCGCGTCTGACATGGCGACATTGCAGCAATCGCTGATGGCCGATCTCAGCTGCTCGTCGATGTCACCCATTTGTTCGCATTTGTGTGTTTGTGTGTGTATGTTTGTGTGTGTGTGTGTGTGTGTGTGTGTGTGTGTGTGTGTATTGGCATTCGATTCTGCTCTTTCCTAAGCATTATGTGTTCGATATGATAGATTTATGTACGCATTTACATGTTGTATTCATATGTACTGTATTCACTTAGACCCAGTAGCGGATCCAGAGTGTAATTTTGGGGGGCTGGATTATGTATGAGTGACTAAGTAGCGTATGAAGGTCATGACTTGTGGGGCATTTTTCAATTATATATACACACATTTACATACACAATAATGCACAAATATGTTTTGCGATAATTATACCAACAAATTCTACAGCAATAACTTTTTCTTGACCCCTTTAGTGTACGACCTCTTGGTTATGAGGAGTTGATGGAAAGATTTTTGGGGGGCTTCAGCTCCCTGAGCCCCCCTCTGGATCCGCCAGTGGTTAGACCACGTTATTTCTCGAATTACTGCACCCGATAAGCGGCAGAAAAGGTAAACCAATATTGAAAATTAATTATATTTTGATTGGTTTTCACCATTTTTCGAGGAATAATGTGTTTGACTAGCTTGTTTGCGCTGACGTGTCATTGCAGGAGAAAATTGACGTCATTTTCGCGGAATTTCGCGCCAAATTGAGCTCGACGCTGGACGAAAGGAGCGGCAGACATACGGCGAGCGATTTGGGCAACAATAATGGAGGAACCAGCGAGTTCCGCTGTCGAGCTAACTCCTATGCAATCGACAAAAAGTGAGCCTACATGGGCAAAACCGTTCTCATATTCGTGCACGGTGTTTTTGGGGCGCTCAAAATTGGGCTTACTTATTGAGGTATTTTTTTTGCCCGGAGGTGCTTTTCAATCTCGTGTTTGTATAATAAGGCAATAAGAAAAAACACAGAAAAATATTGCAATTGATGAAAACACTAAACTACTCGTATAAGTCGCAGACAAAAAGTGCCAGTGCACGAAATACGTTTGGAATTTGAGTAATAGTTTTTAATTTACTAATTGATCGATTGCTACATTACTATTGCTACATTACGATTGTTCTAAATACATAGTCTTCAATTTTATATTCAATTTCAATTGAGTTTATTGTGGAAAATGACCCCCGAGACCTGACAATATACAATATATTATTGTATATTTGTCTGCGAGCATGCTTCACTAGAATTTCGGATATCTTATCAATGATATTTGGCTTGATTCGATACTTCATATTCTTATGTACAACAGTGGCGGTGCCAAGGGGGGTTTGGAGAGGCTAAAGTTCACCCTCCTCAAATATCTCAATTCGTCTTGAACCCCCCCAAAAAATCCTCACCGTGGACATTTTGATTTTATTCCCTCATGATTCGCCAGCCCCCTACATCTTTTTACTTAGTCCCCTCTCTCAGCCCCCACCGAAAAAATCATGGCAGCGCCACTGGTCCACAGTCTATCATATTGTTACCATATTGTTAATATATCACATTCATAATTCTCGGTACATCTCAATACAAATACATAAAGACTGTAATTATTAGAGTTGGGAATTTTACATGATCACAAAAATATTTCTCTCATATAAAATGCCATTTTTAAGCAGAAAACCATTAAATGTCATTTTCATTTCGTGTTTGATTTTCTTTCATCTTCTCTCAGTGAAATCAATGAACAATTATTTCCACTGATCACTCGTCGTGTTCGCTCACAGACCTGTCCCCCTCCGTGGCTTTCGTCGGACCTAGTTCAAATGCGAACTTCGTCCCGCAGTCTTGAGCGTGGGTGGCGTCACTCTCGGTCGCCTAGTGACTGAGACTCTTTTTGCTCTGCTCGACACTCGTTCCTTTCTGCACTGACCACGGCCAAAGCTGATATTTATCAGTCACGCCTTGCAGACTGTGCTCGATCTCCTTCGCGTCAGCGGTGCACTCTAAAACAGTTGGCAGCTCCTCTCCCAATCCTATTTCTGCTTCTACTTTTGCTCAATTCTTCCCTCAAAAACTGAATTCGATTCGTGCCCTACTTCCTACAACCACTACAGTTCTCACTCATACTACTTCATCCTCCACTCTGTCTAGTTTCTCCCATATCTCGGTAGCTCATATTTCTCGCCTTGTCAAAAAACTTAAAATTTCACGTTGTCCTCTCGACCCGATTAATTTCTCTGCTTTTTCTGACTCTATTCACCTCCTTTCCCCCATTTTTTTCCATCTCATCAATTCTTCTTTTCTACATGGTTTATATTTGCTGATAAGTCTGCTATTGTCACACCAATACTGAAAAAACTGACTCTTGACCCTAACTGTCCTGGTAATTACCGCCCTGTTTCCGTTCTGAGCTTCACTGCCAAGCTGCTGGAGTCGGCCATACACGAGCAATTATCACCTTTGATAAACACCGTTTTCGATCTTTTTCAATCTGGCTTTGTATCTAATCGTTCCACTGAATCTCTCCTTTTGCACCTATTGAACGATATCCTCAATCATTTTGCCTCTGGTGACTCTGTTCTGCTTGTTCTGCTGGATCTCTCTTCGGCATCTGACCTCGTCGATCATGCAATTTTGTGTGACGACCTTGCCGCTATTGGACTCTCTACGGCTCTTTCATTGATGAAGTCATACTTTCCTAATCGTTCTTATTCTGTTCGCTCTAATACCACTTTTTCGAGTTCTGTAAAACTCTCCAGTGGTGTACCTCAGGGATCAATATTGGGTCCGTTATTGTTCAATTTGTATATGTCTTCTCTCTGTCCAATTCTTCATCGCTTTCCTATTTCTTACCACATTTATGCGGATGATCTACAGCTTTACATTCCTATTTCAAAATTTTCTGATAATTGTACTTCTGCTGTTTTGAATAATATTACATCCTGGGCTTCATCACGCCACCTACTTCTGAACCATTCCAAGTCAGAATATATTGTGCTTCATCCTCCCAAATTATCTCCTCCAATAATTTCATTTGCCCTATCTCAGTGTGTTGTGATCTTGGTGTACATTTTGATCACAATCTCTCTTTCTCAAGTAACATCTCACGCGTGACTCGCTCCTGTCGTCTTATTCTCCGCCAACTTTATCCTATCCGTCGATTCCTTGATAATGCTGCAGCAATCACACTTGTGCAGTCCTTAATTTTCTCCAGGTTAGACTATTGTAACTCTCTTTATCTCCATGTTTCTTGTAAAATATACGCTCGCTTCAGAAAATTATAAACCAATCTTGCAGTTTTGTTTTTCTTCTTCCACCGAGAACTCCCACCTCGAAATTCATCCGCCAATTTGGATGGCTTCCTGCACGGCAGCGAATCCATCACATGGTTTGCTGCATCATCTTCAAGATCATCCACTCCGACTGTGCTCCTCCTTATCTCCGTTCTCTTCTCACTGTTTCTGTTCGTCCGGGCCGCTCACTATCACGTAGTCTCTTCTGTCCCCGTGCTCTCAACGATTCCAACTGGTCTTCGAAATGTCTTTTTTTCTCTGGACCTTGTTTGTTCAATGAAATTCCCCTTAAAATTCGATCTTCTCCCTCTTACAGGTCTTTTTCCACTTCTCTTTGTACATATCTCCTCGGTGTCTCTTCTGTTGAATAATTATATTGTGTGAATAACTGTTTGATTTATTGATCCGTAGTAATTTTCAGTTGCTCTTTCATATTATATCGCTGCTTATATCTTTATTTATGCGATACTGTCTTGTTAATTCCACATTGTCTACATTTTATAACTAGCCGTTCCTCGCGCCTATGATAATTAGAGCGCTATATCAAATACATGTGTTGTTGTTGTTGTTTTTGTTCAATGAAAAATGCTGCTCAGATTTATAATTCTATAGATTGCGCCTGGAATTAATGATTGTTAATTGTGTTAATAATGGTAATTACACATGTGACGGATTTAACATGTTATGATACACTCGAACACTGCATTTAGGTAAAATATTTACTGCATTCACGCCAGAAACTCAAACAATGGGTATATAACAGCGTTCTTGATAGATTATCAAGTCCGACAACGTGGCAACGGGTTTTAGATTTTATGCAATAAATCGCTATGCAGATCAAATCGCTCCAAGCTAGGTGCACGTGGCATTGGTTCCATGGAAGTGAAGGGTTATGCATACATACATGTACATAATATTTACTTTTTCAGGAAATATTCAACACAATTGCTCAAATGGTGTTTGTGTGAAGTCGAGTTTTCCCAGAAAAACATGTCTGGTGGGAGCAGCGTATGTTGTGTTGCATGTAAGAAAAACGTGTGCTCTGGTCACAAGTCGCACCTCGATCGTCACTGCGAATCGGCTGCACACTAGAAAAATTTCAATGCAGAATGGAATCATGGGATTATTGCACCTCGAAGCAGCAGTCCAAAATGACATTTCGAGTGTAGTTCCTCATGATTTGCAGAACTCCGCATCATTTTCCTTAGTCACCCTCAGCCCCCCACCGGAGAAATCCTGGCGCCGCCACTGCACCCCTACCTTATCGGAAGGACCCAATCAAGTTAACATTTTCGCCACACGCTACAAAAATTTCGCCTCCCTAAGGCCGGGGACACATTGGGCGTTTTTGTGCCGAGCGTTTTTTTTGCCGTCGCCGTCGTATCAGTAGTGGCGTGCATGAAGCTATTGCGCCGTACACATTGAGCGGCAAACCTGCCGAGCGTTTTTTTTGTCGTCGACGACAGCAATGTTGCCGCTCACTGCCACTACTTTCACGACGGCAAAAATGTCGTCGACGTTTTTTTTGCCGCCCACGCGGGTGGTGGCCCACGTGACTCAATGCGCTGATACACACTTGTGCTTGTCGCTGACGGCATAGCGTGTTGCAGTGTTGATTCTATCGTGTTAGCGTCATTGTGTCAGCGTGTGTTCTGGTTTAACTTTGTATTGTCAGCATTTGTATTGCGAGCATTTCCACTGGCTGAATGCAGTTCCTCAGTCTGGTATTTTCACGTTTTATGTGATTTTCCAACATATAATGCAGTTCGACGAATGAAGAGATTGACATTCTGAAGTAATTGAAAAATTTATCTTCATCGTTTCTCAAGTCAGGAAACAGTGTGTAAAAGGCTCCAACATTCTCTCTCTTTTGATTAATAGGATGAACCCAAATTAACCTGTTTTTTCGCCGTTTCTTTGCTTGACGACGATATAATAACAATGCAAGCAACTGTTTTCTATCCATGTTCACTTGAAATGATCGGGAACACGCAGTACTAGTAGCAATATATACAACACTGGCACGCACTTTGACTGCACTGTGGTCAAATGAGTGACGTCTGTGAGTGAACGGTTGAGAGGACGACAAAATAAACGCCAAGTGTGTTCCCACTCGAGCGGCGACGGCAAAACGAACGCTCGGCAAAAAAACGCTCGGCACAAAAACGCCTAGTGTGTCCCCGGCCTAAGGGTGGCTCCCCAATACAATATCGCTAGATGCATACTTAAAATGCAAATTACACAGGGGAACAAATTGTCGCGGCATATATATCAAACAGTGAATATTGTACCATTTTCACGCTGATTCCATATCTGGAATTAGTTTTTTTCTCAATGCTCTAGTTTTGTTGCAATTAATGTATTTAATAATAACAACTTTGTCATCATAGCGTTGACGTTGTAGTGTATTATGAAAGATATGATCTAAAATATATTATAGAACTATTTAATATAGCTGGGCAAAAATAAAGTAAGTGCTAGATAGCATAAATGTAATTAAAATATCACACTTTGAAGGAATGACCCAAATGAACAGTGGTTATACTCTATATTTTACTAGCAATTTACTCTATATTATGACACTTGCTTATATTTGGTGGCAAAGCCCGATTGCTATTTAACTGGGATGAATTTGCGCTTGTAACTTCTGTGTCTGTGGATATTCTCAGGAAATTCGCGTTTAATCTCCCTTGGTAACGTTCTTCCATGGTCTTGAGGTCCTGATCGAAGCGCTGACCTTGCTCGTCACTTACAGCTCCTAGATTATGAGGGGATGTATCAAAATGACTGTTCAAGTAATGGAGTTTGTTATTCATATTTTATCCAAGGTCACGAAAAGCTAAAAACATACTCGCTACAAGGGTTTCCTAGCTGACATAATTTTTTTACCGAGAAAAATTGCTACCAATAAGCGGGATGTCCATGGCAAGAATATCGGTGGAAATTAATTTCATTGGACAAATTCTATAATCCAACAGCTCCTGTCCACCCAGCAATAAATGGATACCAGATATCAGTCATGTGCCCAGAGCCGTTGCGAGGACTTATGAGCCCCCCCCCCCCCGAAGGCAACACTTGGGGCCCCTCCCGAAGGCAACACTTGGGGCCCCCCAAGGCAACACTTGGGGCCCCCATTATGAATAAACCATCAAATATTGAATACATATATTATACATAATCACATAATACAAGCTTATGTGAAAATATCTGAGCAAAAAGGTAAAGGCTATACATAATATTATAAATTTTGATGTCATACGTGAATCGACGGGGCCCCTCAACACTCGGAGGCCCCCCCGGCCGGGGGGTACGGGGGGCGGTTGCTACGTCTCTTGTTGTGCCATGCATTCTGGGAAGGTGGCCCACTCTAATTCGACTTCCGTCCTTATGGCGCCATAGCGTGGAGAGGGCTGGTTCTGCGGTTGCATTGAGTTGCACGGGACACAACTTAGCTCATGAGCTTCGGCTTCTTCTCGTGCAGCAGCTGTCATTTAGGCCTTTAACCTTTAACACAGTCATGCAAATGTAAACCATGCAGTTATTTTCTTGTCATTCATCTTTCTGACAAATTCTTGATCAAGCACAAGTGCACGAAACTGTGGCTCATCAAGAACCCCTTCCTTGATCTTCTCGAAGCACAAGCTAGGGAGCACAGAAAATTTGTACTCGAAACAATCACCTTCAGGATTCAACGCCTTCACAAATTGTTTCATCAATCCAGCTTGATATGAATGGAAAGAAGTATATTTTATCGACTGACAATTTGATTATGGACAATATTATTTGGCATATCTGCTCTCAGAGTCTCACGCATGGATAATTTCTTCTGGACCCAGTTATTGTCTCCAGCTCTACTGTCTTACATGCAATGATAGCAGGGGTACTTCGTAAATCCTTTTAGTTGACCTAGAAGGAAATTGACTGGGATTTGACTAGGATTTGAGGTCCACGCCAATTGTTCTTTTTTGCTCGTGGTATTTTAGTAGGTCAATCACATTTGTAAGTCACATAGGGCATACACACACACCCACACTCGCTAACTCGCACACACACGCGCGCACACCGTCGCAGAACATGTACAATATGCAGACACAATCATACAGGCACAAACGTACACACAACTGTAACCTAACCTAACCCCGCACAAACCTAAGCACACTAACATGTTCACATACTCACTGACACACAGTATCTCACGCTCTCTCACCTTACACCATCGCACAACAATATCTTAAAACATTTCAGCAGCAAAGCACCTGCGGGTTAGCCAGTATAAGCATCGCAGATAATATACCAATGTGACAACAATGGAAAAACTGGGGTTGGCCACTGAATGGAAAACTCCAAATTGCATTATAGTGGAGCATGCATAGCTCAGAGCCGTAGCAACCGCCCCCCGTACCCCCCGGCCGGGGGGAGCCCCCGAGTGTTGAGGGACCCCGTTGCTTCACGTATGACATTAAAATTTATCATATTATGTATAGCCTTTACCTTTTTGCTCAGATGTTGAGCCTGAGGTTGTATTATGTGATTATGTATAATAAATATATTCATTATTTAATGGCTTATTTATAATGGGGGCCCCAAGTGTTGCCTTCGGGGGGCCCCAAGTGTTGCCTTCGGGGGGCCCCAAGTGTTGCCTTCGGGGGGCCCCAAGTGTTGCCTTCGGGAGGGGCCCAAATGTTGCCTTCGGGGGGGCCCCAAATGTTGCCTTCGGGGGGGCCTCATGAATCCTGGCAACGGCTCTGGCATAGCTAACCCGAGTTCAGATTCGGATTCGGCAAACCAAAATACGTAAGAATGTGTGAAAAAATTATGCAGCAGAAAATTCGAAAAAAATTGTTCACTTGTGTTATACGAAAGATTCCAAAGTTCAAATATTTATGGAAAATGAATAACATATCTTGGGGTCTTTTGACAACATATTTTGGAATTTTTCGTCGCATACAAAAACATAAAATTTCGAAAATTATCACATAGAATACCCAACTCTAGTAACTATAATCTCCTTTTCACTTCAACTAAAACCCATGCGGTTACAATGGTCGATTTTTTGTCAGGAGCCGCAAGTTCACGGGCAAGCAGTTCAAGGCGCGAGACTCCGTGCTAACCGAGCTGTTCCGAGTCAACCACATTCGCACCATTTACCACATCTTCGTGGCCATGTTGGCTCTGTTGTTTGTGCACTCTCTGCTTCACGATTTCGTCGAGCAAGGATCGTAAGCAGATATTGTCCTGATTTTACCCTCTAACGAAACTTGAGCTATGCAATTCTAATTTGAAGTTTCAGACCTGTCGTCTTCATATCTGTCACCATCTCGCTTACGCATCTCGCATCAACCCATTTCTCATTTTCATGATCGTTGTTGGATTAGTGGTGTCGTATGCCCCTAGAGGTCGTAAGTAATGAGTAATAAGAAGAATCGTATGCGGCAACCAGTATCTTTGTTTGTAGTACGAGGATTCACGGACTTGCAGCGGCAGATTTAGTAGATATTCTTCAACGATTTCGACTATTGGTGATGCTTTAATTGAATACGAACTCAAAGACTCCGTCATCTGCTGATTACAACGTGCTCAACCCGAGACAAAATGCTAGTTGAAAAAGGTCGCTGAGCAGAACTTTGTCAGGTGACTTTTGTACATGGAATCACTGCAAATTCACAACCAATGAAATGCCACGGTATATCGGTTGTGACAGGATCAATTTCGGCATGGAGCTGGTTGTCTTTGCGATGGGCAAGGTGCGAGAGTCTTTGGAACTGTGGCTCACCATGTTCCTCTCAGTTGTCATGTTCGTCTATCCTTCGTTCCACTTCTGGGCTCACCACCGGGCCTCTTCGCCAGGTGAGATGTAATGCGTGCGTGTCTGTCACAGCTATGGTTCGACTAGCGCTGCAGTATCATGTGACAAAGACCTGATTCAGACATTATTGGTGATCAAGAGCCTAGCAGGTGAACTTGCTCTCGCTCAAGCCGATAATATTTCTTGCCAAACACAATTTTATTTATTAAATAATAAAATGTCCTAAAATAATTAGAATAATTATTCTTCTGTGCGACCTTTAGTTTCCCAGTTGACAACTCCTCCATTATCCACCATTGGGGAATTTCCCACAGGTTGTGGCCCACTGATATAGATACTGATATAGATAATATAGATTGCAGATACCAGTTAATCGGCAAAACGCAATGATTCTTGAATCTCTGAGGTGGTCTCATTTTTCCGTCACTTGCGCGCTGCTAAAACGCACACATATATTTTACATATTTACGCATCTCTGCTTCAATGGACTACCTATCACGCTTGTGTGTGTGTGTGTGTGTTGGTATTCGTAGTGGCGATGGACACGTTGTTTGCATGCATTTTTGTCGTTTACCTCCT
>OU696579.1:5816000-5938500 GCA_916048095.2 Sacculina carcini | reverse complement strand
TGATCTACTTTTTGTAACTTATGTGGGATTATTATTGGTTGGTGTTGAACGAACGTGCGAATTTGTGTATATGTGTATGTGTGTGTGTGTGTGTGTATGTGTGTGTGTGTGTGTGTGTGTGTGTGTGTGTGTGTGTGTGTGTGTGTGTGTGTGTGTGTGTGTATGTGTGTGTGTGTGTGTGTGTATGTGTGTGTGTATGTGTGTGTGTGTGCAGGACTGGTGGAACTGCACCAATTTTGCCGGCTTCTATCGCACGTGGAATATTGTGGTGCACGACTGGCTGTATGAATACATATACCTGGTGAGATACACATTATACCGGTGAGGTACAGATGTTAGGATTAAATGTTAATGCACATATACGTCTTTATTTTGGACAAGGGATGCAACGCATGCCCAATAAAAATGACAATAAAACATTTGTGATCTTCCTTTTTACTTGGCAATATTGCGCATGCTAAGTCTTGTGCGCTAGTGACGGATCCAGGCTGCAATTTGGGGCGGTGCTGAATTAAGTACGAGTGACTAGGTAGCGTGTGAATGTCATGAATTTGGACATTTTCACTGATATATACATACATTTACACAAACGATAATGTGTGAATATGTTTTGCGGTGATCTATATACCAATAAATTATAAATATATAGATTTGTTCTTGACCTCCTTTAGTGAACCTTTTGGTTATGAGGAGTTGATGGAAATATTTGGGGGGCTTCAACCCCTGACCCCCCCTCTCTGGATCCGGCAGTGTTGTGCGCGTGTGTGTGTGGGTCTAGAATGGTGCTGCACAGAAAGTCGGCTCAACCTAACCTGATCAATTATGTTCGCTGCTCTGATCAGTGATGTTTCCTGCGGGCAAAATCGAGCCGCAGACCCTGGGCTTGTCAGACTATTTCGTTACCACTGCACCACTCAGAGAGCCTGCGCGTGTGTGTTTGTCTAATGCAGGATTTAATGGGAACATGTGGTAAGCTTGCCGCTACGCTGGCTGTGTTTGCCGTGTCTGCAGTGGTGCACGAGTATGTGTTGATGGTCATCTTCGGCTTCTTCTTTCCGCTGCTGTTTCTGCAGTTTGGCTTTTTTGGCAGTGAGTACATGATTGCACCAGGGGTGAGACCAGGGGATCACACGGGGCTGAGGCCTGTTGTTTTGCTCTAAGATGTGTGATATATGTGTAAAATTGATCTAGTAGTCCATACGAGTACTTTCTCGTCTGTCACATTTTTGAAACTTCTTGGATCCGCGACTGGGCAGCTAACTGGCCGGTAACTGGGGTGATGTTGATTCTCCAAAGGCACAAGACGTAGTCGGTGAACGAATATCTTGCGGGAAAATGGAATCAACCACTGGTTTTGAACTAACCAGACTTGTGCCAAGAAAGGTGTTATGGACTTTGGTCTCTAGGAACACCCAAGGGTATTTTCCAATGGGTATATCCCTCCCTACCATCTCTTCGATTTTACAGGTTGGAGAATCTCAGAATGTGTCTTTTTTGGCTGTTACGAGTTGTAAACGCTAGAAATTCACTGTTAACTAAATGTTGAAAGATCAAGGGGAATCGATGAATTCCACAGTATATTATTGATCGAATCCACACACTATATTCAACGTTGAAATCATGCAATATCACTAATGTATGCAGTTTTTATAGACGGCTATAATATTATACGTTCAATATATGATATGATCGAATACATTTACTTGATTGAAATGTCCATTTAGAGAGAGTATTTGATCGTATTTCAGCACTGATGTACTTTCTCAACCTGCGCAACAGCTCGGGCAATATTTTGCTCTGGCTGATGCTGTCGCTTGGCAACGCGCTCAATTTCTGCTTCTACACAGCCGAGTGGTACGCTCGTACAAACTGCCCGGCCGTTCATGTCAGTGCTCAAGAATTTTAAAAATTCACCTCACGAATCAGTGCAAGGGAATGTTTAAAATATTGAAGGTTTTTTGTCAGAGAAAAATTACAATTGCTTGTTCGAAATAGAGAAACACAAATTTTAATGTAATACTATTTTATTTGTACGCAAGAAAGTACTACACTAGTTATTATACTCGCTTTTCTCCATGCACGCTTAAAATACCAATTAAATTAACATATTTTTCTCTCCTTGTTCAATGATTCGTTGTTTATCTAGTCCAAAAAATGTGTCAAAACCCCCTCAATCCCCAAAAATCCTGGCCGTTGTAATTTTCGAGTGCAGTTCATGCTTCGCCATGCACCCGCATCTTTTTTCATAGCCCCTTCAAACTACCACCGAAAAAATTATGACGCCGCCACTGCACTAAAGTTAAAGGACCAGAAGAGAATACCACGAGACAGAAGTAAACAGGGAACTAATACGCCGGTGTTTTCGTTCATCTCAGGAGGACATTTTTCTTAACTTTCTGTCGTCGCGTGCCTGGACGTGTACGGTGGCCAACAGTACAATGGCTTAGCAACAGCAAACATGATATCTGCACAAACACGTCTTGACGAGCGACCAACAGGTGGCAGTGTGCCGCTGTGTCGAGTTATAGGGCGCGCCATATGTCTGAACAAGTCTCTCAACCGGCTTTCTGGGAGTCTGTTGAGCCTTCAGGGCATTTCTAATAGGCTAACTTAGGAACCTAACCCTGGTGGTTCCATTGTGGTTCTGGCTTGGGTTCTACTCCGTGCACCATTGGTTTTATTCATTTACTCGTCGGGGTTTATTTTTGGAATATGCACGCCATGTCGTATGTCTGTGCGTACTTTCATTCCTTCACACGCTCAAACGCGCAGTGAATCTCACGAATTCCTTTGAAAGCGAATAATATATATTGGACGAATTAACATAAGAAAATTGAGCAATTATAAACATTTGACGTACCGTAGATGACACTATATCCGCTTTCTCCGCGAGTAAAATAAATTATAAAGTGATATAATATAATGTTATATAATTAATACGGGCGGTGTTATATAGAATATTTTGCGATATTGAGAAAATATTATGTCCATATTTGTTTTGAATTGTTGTGAGGAAGACGATTAGAATAATTCCAGCATTTCGAGAGACTGTGTTTTCTGTTTGAGCTACGGAAATATTATGTTTGGGAAGGTAGTATTTAGAGTACGCACTTTTAGAGACGGGACTCGCTGGTATACATTGTACTACTTTTGTCGATTCCCTATTTGTGTGTGTGTGTGTGTGTACATTTTCAAAATGGTATCGTCTTGAAAATTAGTGCAAAGCATTTAATAGCTCAGTTCTTGTCAAAAAACTATGGTAGAAATTCTAGCACATCCAGCGAAAGCCCTGTGTTTCTTTTATGAATTAGTACAAAACTTGCAAGCTCAAATCATTTCATTGCATGAGAACATGAAAATTGTGTAAATTCTCAACTACCGATTCATACACAAACACACAGAACATTTAACGACTGAATGTTTTGGCCGATTTTCAAGCCAACAGCGGTACGATTGCCTCTTGCGTTTTCTATGCATTATTTTGACAATTTCTTCCTATATATGTTGTTTGTATTGGCGCGAAAATTATAAAGTCGTTCTATATAAATTGACAACCTGATCTTGTGGTTTATCACGTGAAAATTTTATAATTGCAGCGTATAAATACATTGTGATATCTGCTTGCGCTTGATGTTGCATTTTTACGAGTTTATTTGAACGAGTGTATTGTGTTTGTAATGCATATATAAATACGATTTTCTATAGCAGTGGTTTTTCATATTTGTTCAGTGTTCCTTTTCAAATAAGCAGTCAGTCAGTTCTCGCACCCCTGAATTTGTTATGCCTATTTTAAAAGGTTAATTATACAAACGACGTGATTCACTCAGACATTTTAAAGCACATTTAAGAAAAAAAATTCCAGGTTAAAATATGAAGCATGGGTAAAAAATTTATTTCTTTTAATTGTTGACAGTATACCTTGCAGCCCGTGGGAACCAGGCTCGCACACCATAGGAGTGCTTGTCCCCGGTCAATAACCCCTAGGGCAGGGGTTCTTAACCGGGGGTATTCATACCCCTTGGGGTATGATAACCAAGAGCTCTGTTTCTGGGTACTGGTATAAATTATTAATGGCTTATAAATACTAAAATTATCAATGATTCTGTTATTTCCTAGTGATTCGTATCAAAGATACAGTAAATTCAAGCGATTAAAATACTCGTATTGAAGACATACTGGCAAATAATAGCATTGGCGATAATTTTTTGAACAGTCAAGAAAGTCGGGGGTATGGCACCATATTTGGCAATGCATCGGGGGAATGGAACCGTCAAAAGGTTGAGAACCCCTGCCCTAGACACCCCTAGGGGTGCTTGGCCCCCTGGTCTATAGGAAAGTGGTATAGATTTCCCACTTGTAGTTTAACATTTGTCTCCTCGCTACTGTAAAATTTGAATGGAATATGTGCGATTTGGTATTTTCGTTTAATTGTAGCAAATATTTTTTCGCGGGAAATTTCCGTCATCTCAACGGCTCAAGACTTCCACACAGCTCAATCAGGCATGCTCATTGATAAACAGCTTGTTACCATGGTATCCATCAACGTTTCACCTCCACACGATTACCATGGTAACCACCAACATTTCACCACCGTACCATAAACATGGTAACGACTAATACACCGTAACATTACCATGGTATCCGCCAACATTTCCCCAATAGTACAATTACCATGGTAACAATGGTAAAATTTGGCAAACATATTGACGACACCATTGCGTCTGATAATTACCTAGTGTATTGGCACTAATTGCAGTTATTTTTTTGGCCAAGTCGTGCCAGTTTTGCGGCCGAAATGTCACGCGAGGTTGTCCAGCACTATTTCCCGTTTCCCCAGCTCTAATTGGCCTCGTGGTATACTAGGGGCTGTTACCATCACTACTGTACTCACTCCCACAACATTTTCCATCTCAGAAGCGGGCAAATAGAGAGACGCTTTCCTCATTAAGATACCAATATCCGCTGGTATAATGCCGAATGATTACATCACCAAGTTAACCTTTTCTTCATGCCTATGCGTGTATGACTGTGTTTATGTATGTATGCAGGTATGTGAGTGTTTGTGTGTCTGTATCATATCTATTTTGTGGAACACATATGGTTGTGCAATTAACTTACGAATATTCTAGATCATTTCCGCTTCTTGCACTTCCTTCCTCCTCTCGTGATGTCTGTCTGTGTGTCTGCCTGTGTATGTGTATGTCTGTCGGTGTGTGTGTATGTCTGTCTGTGTTTTGTGCGTATCTGTCTGTCGGTGTGTGTGTTCATGTGTGTTTGTGTGCTACCGACGTACGTGTATACACATTTACGCGCGCGCGTGCGAACACACGCACACACACACACACAAACAATAATTACTGATGCGCCTGTTTTCGTAGGACGAAAAAGTGCGTGCATTTTCCTGTAGAGTGGATGCCGTTGCACGCTCGCACGTGAAATCGCTTCAAATGCACGTGACGCCTCAGGCGAATTTGGCAGTTTTTTTGTGTGCAGAACAGGAAAGTGCAGTGCGCGTGCGTGTGCATATATGCATCATGCATATTTCGCCAGCATCTTGTGTGCGTTTTCGCTTGCAAATTTGGTGAATTACCAGGATAACTTGAAAAATAGGTTTAAGTGTATGCTAAATAATGCATCAGGAAAAAGCAAAGGTGATATTTTGCTACAAAATAATCTACAGTTTGAGGTAATTATTGAAGTAGTAACTTTTGTCTTTTCAATTTTATGCTATGACCTCGTGCGCTGGATAACTATATACGGTGGATCCTCGAATAGCGTAAACCTCCAAATAGCGGAATGATGTATTGGTCACCACATAACACACCTCCAAATAGCTAAAAATATGAGTTTTGTGTGATTCTTAAATGGAAGACGTGTGGAATATATTGGCTTCAGCTCTTCGAGTGACAACAGTTAACTATTGCAAGCTGATTGATGCAATTATTGCAAGCTGATTGATGCAATTATTGCAAGCTGATTGGTGTAATTATTGCAAGCTGATTCTAAACGAGTGACTGATCACCACCGGCTGTAGGCCTTTGCATATTATAAACTAAGTGGCCGCCTAGAGCCCCAGATTGGTGAGGGTGTCGCACAGGAGTCATACAGGACTTTATGCCCTCATATATCATTGGTAAATCCGATTACGATTATGAAACGGGTCACTCCTGTAAATTGCAGCATACCAAAGCCATGATGACCAGAGGACAACGCAGAGTAATTATCTGGGGCCATGCAAAATTATGGTATAATCATTTAATAAATATGCAGACTGTTAAAAAATACGGTAATCTTTTGTGAAAAATGAACGATTCACAGTGATAGCGGTTGATACCGTCTGCTACGGAGCACACCTCCAAGTAGCGGAAACCTCCAAGTAGCGGAAACCTCCAAGTAGCGGAAACCTCCAAGTAGCGGAAACGGACCGACTCCCCGCTTGGCTTGTTCGTCCTTCGTTCTAATGTAACATGAGTTAATGTTGAAAAATAATTTATTATGCAAAATTCCTGGTTTTTAATCAACTGAGGTACACGTGAATTGTTCAGTTTATTTATTTGGTCATAATGAATTTTTGTTGCCGATGTTTCGAGTGAGCCATGTCTTCTGAATAGCCGAACTGTGTGTGTGTGTGTGTGTGTTTGTGTGTGTGTGTGTGTGTGTGTGTGTGTGTGTGGCGAATCTATTCTATCCGTAGATATTTAACTATCTCTGCTGCTTTCAAACTAGCTAATTCTTTCATTCTCAGTAGGGTGCAATACTGTTGCTCGCTCTTTCTTTCTCTGAACCACCGCCAGCTTCGCAAACTTCAATCTGTTATTAGTAAAGCTTGTCGTCTAATCTACAATCTCCCTGCTGGCTCTCATGTCTCTCCCTTTCTACAAAAATTAGGCCTTCTCCCTATTAAGGCGCTTATTGACTACCGCATCTGTTTGATCATCCATTCCACTCTTATTCTCCATAAGCCCTCGTACTTATTTATACTTCTATCCTTTAGGAAATATACTCTTACACTTAGGTCAACTGATGATTCTCGTCTCTTACTGGAACCTGCTTTTACTTCTAGACATACTCACTATAATCACTATAATTGTCTCTCTATCTTAGGACCCCGTATTTACAATAAGCTCTCCCAACACTACGTTCTATCACTTCTATCCCTGTTTTAAAAAAAAAACACTAAGAAATTTTTCATGGTGAAATCGTATTATACTCTAGAGAACATTGTCTATATTAGTGATGATTATATGGTGTAAATTATCTCTCTTCTTTCTTTACCTTTCACTTTCTGTGTGTGTGTGGCTGTGTGTGTGTGTTTCTGTGTGTCTGTGTGTGTGTGTGTGTGTGTGCGTGTGTGTGTGTGTGTGCGCGTGTGCAGTGCCCTAGAGACCCTCTAGGTGTAGGGCGCTATATAAATATCTACCTAATGTAATGTAATGTGTGTGTGTTTGTGTGTAATTGTGTAAGTGTGTGTGTATATTATTTTTTTTCACACGTACACATGTATTTACAATCAAGTATTCATTTTATAATAATGTAAAATTAAGCACGCACACATGCGCGCGTTGTATATGCGAGTCAGTTCGGCGACCCGGTGATGGTTGCCGCGTTGCCGCGCACGACCGCCAGGCTGACCCGCTCTCTGAGCCAGGCCGTCTCGCGTGGCTCTCCCGAACGCTCTGTGATTCGACGACCGATGATCTTGATTAGGTCGTCAAATGTGGACCCCAGCACACCGGTAGTTTCGATGGCCAGCGGTGCGAAGTCATACCGCTGGCTCAAGTCCGAGTAGCGTCGTTTCTTCGTCTCCTCGGCCGCCCGAGCCGCTGCCCCGGGAGCGACTGCACCCTCCAACAGGTGTGCACTGCTGAAGGTGTTGGTGCACGTCACGCCCCAGACGAGCGATTTGCCGCGCCGGAAGGGAAAGATGGTGATCCCGTCCGGGCGGCGGCCGTCGCCTCTGTTCAGACCACGAGGTTCCAGCACTGCCGCGACTCCTGCCGACGCCAAACTGCGATGAACGATGTCGTTCAGGGCAGTATGACGCGGCAGTCGGCCGACGTTGTGGCAGCACGACAGACTGTGGTGGCCCCATCGGTCGGTCGTTGAGCCGCAGCGGCACCTGTGCGGCTGCTGGATGGCGGCTCCCAGGCGCAGCGCCACGCCGACGCGGACGGCTTCGTCGGGCAGCAGCAGGCCGAGGCTGGAGATCGGAAGGGCGGACAACCAGGCGCCGCTATGGGGTGCGGCCGCAGCCAGAAGGCGAGCTCGGTCGACCTGGTTTGCTCTCTGGAGCAGACTGTTCAGGCGGTGTTCTGACGCGTTCGTGTCGAGGTGGCGCTGAGTGAGGGACTCGGGCACATTTTGCTGGCTGAAAGCCGGGCACATTCTGCTCACAAACTCCTCCACGGGGGGCGCCGGGAGACCAGGTCTGTCACCGCGCTGGCGGTCAATTATATGACTGACCAGGTCCCCAGCGGCCTCCATTGAGGCGATATGAGCAGGCAGCGCCACGTCAATCAGCCGCCTAGCCCCAATGCCACCCAGACGGACGGGCAGCGCCGCTTGCTCCCATTGATCGTCGTCCAGGTCGACGTTACAGCAGCTGCCGATGGCCGATCGGAGGCTCTCGTCGATGGTGACGAGCTGAGAGGTCGCCCTGTACACTGGGGCTGCTCTCATCAGATACATGGCCCGCGGCACCGACGCGTATCTGCTCAGGAAGAATAGCGCCGGGTGCGAACCGATGTTGGTGGTGCGCCTGATGAGCAGCTCCAGTTGGTGATGGATGTTGTCCAGGGCTGCCGGTATGCCTCCAGACTCGAGGGGTGCGCCCAGAAGTGTCGCCATTGCCGCTGGTATGCAGGTGGCCCCCGGCAGGTGCCTCTGGATCAACGTGTCGGCCGTGTCGTCATCGGAGGGTCCGAGCCCGATGGCCTCGCACTTGGTGGTGCATATATATGTATGTATGTATGTATGTATGTGCATGTATGTATGTGTGTATGTATGTATGCATGTATGTGTGTGTGTGTATCAGTGTGTGTCAGTGTGTGTGTGTGTGGGTGGGTGTGTGTGTAAATGTGTGTATGTGCGTACGTATTTTCCTTGTGTCCTGCTACGTTTGAGTCTACTTTCTACCGGGGCGCTTGGAAAACAAGTCACGAACAGTCAATGAATTAAGACACACACACACACACACACACACACACACACACACACACACACACACACACACACACACACACACACATGGTAAACCGGTTGATATCACATCAGATGGTGTGGAGAGCACAATACACACGCTCGCAGCCATCATGACCGACTGTGGCGACATCTTGTGGCCATTTTGATAACTACCGTGACAAGTGGTCGTGTGTTGACATTGGATGACCAAATATGGTATCGAGATACAGTCACTGTTTTGTGTGCGACCGCTGGACCAATGCCTAGGTCGAGGGTGTGGAGCCGTCATGAAATCCAGAATGCTCCTGCCAGCATACTTACCAGATATCTTACCTGTGGGGAACTGTGGGGAATTCCCCACTGGTGGGGAATGCAGGGGTGTCAAGTGGGAACTTGGACAAACGTGTGGTTTTATAAATCAGAACTCGTTTATTTTCGTTTATAGTCACTTTTTGATTTTTAATTCGGTGGAGCAACTGAATATAGTGGATTTATCAGCGCTGTTGTGCAATATGAAAAGTTGGCTCATTAAGAAATGGGGAGCCAGTGCAAAAACGCTACTGACCTCTGATCAAGAGAGCTGTCTGAGACGTGGGATATAGTTGTTATGAATTGTTCTCCTAGCGCAGTGATTATTAACCTGTGGGGAATTCCCCACTGGTGGGGGAATGGAAGAGTTGCCAAGTGGGAAGCTAAAGGTCGGACAAAAGTACAAATGTGTGTTTTTATCAATTCAAATTCATTTATTTTTGTTTCTAATGACCTCTTGACATTTACTTTGATGTAACAACTGAATTTATTGAATTTATCAGCGCTGTTGTGGAAAATTAAGAGATGGCTCGGTAAGAAGTGGGCAATCAGAAACAAGATTAAGAACCACTGTTCTAGACACTCATCTCGTGTTCTGGCATTAACGGAAAAGTGACACCCGAAGTTGATATATTTTGTTATCATATTCGACGTCACGGTAAGCTTATGCGCAGGCTGCATCGTAACATGTGTGTATGTGTGTATGTGTGTGTATGTGTGTGTGTGTGTGTGTGTGTGTGTGTGTGTGTGTGTGTGTGTGTGTGTGTCTGTGAGTATGTTGACCCCGTTGATGCAGACTCCTTTCATCTCCTTTGAAGCAGACCAATTATATCTTACTCTCTCTCTTACTCTTTACTCCTTTTGAGAACATTTTGCGAATCATGTCGTGTTTGCGTCAAGCTTGCAAGCGATTGTAGTGGACAACACACAAAATTAATTTGTTGTTATTGTCGTTCTAAGCGCGCACCAGCCAGTTTAGATTATATGGCGCGCCCCACTGTGCGCCCATCTACAGTGGTGACTCCCGGTGGACTCAAGCGGAGGTATTTGATGAACGAACCCGAGCCAGGATTCGAACCGCGAACCTCTGACACGAGAGTTCAGCGCCTAACCACTGAGCTACTCGGCAGCTAAAATGTAAGTTGTATTTAAACATTTTATCAAGAACAAAGCATATGCCATTTTATAGCATATACGCCTGTTAATACTGAGCAAAAAATCGTGAGCAAAGTACTTAAAAACACGACCAGAATAGGGCCGATCAACAAAACAATGCACAATGAGCTAAATCTGGGGCATGTGGTGTGAAAGAAAGGGAGAGAGAGTGTGTGTGTGTGTGTGTGCGTCTGTGCATGTGTGTTTGTGTAAGAGGCGGTGATAGTACATAGCAGGGTTCTCAAACACGCGACCCACCAAGCATATTCTTGCGGTCCGCCAAACAATATCAGACATATTACACTGTCTATATATTCATTTAGATAATGCATTAATAACTTTGCTTACTAAATAGTTTATCATGTTATATCAAGTAATATAACAACGAGCTGGACAACATTAAGCTGAGAGGGTATATATTCTACAATCATATCCCATCTAATAATTTAAGTTTGACACCCCTGGTGCATAGCGTACACACACACACACACATACACACACACACACACACATACACACACACACACACACACACACACACACACACACACAGCACACACATGGGCTGTGAATGTTGCTGGATTTGGTCTCAGTCGATGTGCCCGACCATGACATCGTTACCTGACAGTATTAGACGTGAAATGTCCTCTAATGCTGCCTGGTAAGATGACACGACCGGTTGCAGTGAGACACAGTTGCACAGTGTGACAGTGGCGGCGCCAGGGTTATTCCGGAGTGGGGGCTGAGAGGAGAGGGAGGCTAAATAAAAAAGATGCGAGGGCTTGGCGACAACATGAGGAACAACACTCTAAATGCTTATGGGCAGATTTTTTGGGTGGCTCAGGAGGGACTTGGCGAATCGGGGGGATTCAGCCCCCTCCCGCCCTCCTTGCCGGCGCCACTGCAGTGTGGCCACACTCAAAGAAATATCGGCCCACATTGGACAACCACAGTAGTACGTGCATCGAGAAATAATAAGAACATAATTGTTTATTTAAAATCGAAGATCTGTTATGCGAGATTACACCAGACACAAGCAGTATATATTATAGATGAGCTAATAGATATGATACATTGATTAGACGACAATTAATACAATGAATAACCACCGATAAATGCTGAAAAATCGATTGATAAGGCACTCAGAGCGGTCAGCTATACAAAACCATGCGTTGTCGATGAATAATTGGAAAAACTTTCAGGTTGAATCTAAATGTCTTGTTAAAAAAACAAGGAATTATCCTAATGGATTATTGAATTTGTTCGAAACTATGCCTCCCCATATAGAGGACGAATCAACATGAAAAAATGTCCTAAAACACACATTTAAATATTGCATAATGTTAAATATTGCTATCTTGTATCTCGTTGTTTATATTGCGAAAAACACAAAATTAAAATATTAAATATACTTGTGTTTCTGCTCTCCCAGACGCTTATGAGGAAAATTCGAGCGTGTGGTGCTGTTTGTTGTGTAGTGTTTTGTGGATAATACGTTTTTGATGGTAAATTAGGGTTGGTTATTCGCTGAAATAATTTTTGCACACTCTTTTGCTGTCAATCTCAGTCATTGTTATACAACATAAATGGTTTGATCGAATTATTTGGTAAAATTATTTTCAGAAAGATAGTGACGCTTTGACCAATGGCAGCGTCGTGTCAATGACCTCAATGACCTCTGATGTGTCAATTGCCGCTTCAGGGATAACACAAGTGCGAATTGAGTATTCGCAAAGGTCATGCCGCTTTGTGTGCTTAAAGTGTGCATGTATGTTCGTGTTGTGTGGCTTGACAGTTCACATTTTGTTGAACTCAGTTCACACTCAATAGTTCTGTGATTATTTCACGCGGATAGCAGAAAATTTCTGAAAAAGTTCACAGAAAAATTTCAGCCTTATTAAAAAAAAATTCTTCAGTTAAAAATTGACAGAAAAGCTTGCGAAACACATACCTCGGCCAGCCGGATACCTGAATTTTCAAATCAAGGTGGGCTTCATTTTCTTCATTGTATATACACACAGTAGGTGAATAACTTGAAATTCGAAGGAAGCTCGCACTATGCATATAATTCGTCTATTAAATATAATTAAACTGAAAGCTTTTAAAATATTATATACACTGCAGGATTGATTAATTTCGTATGCTAATTAGTGTAAAAAGCTACTGCGTTGTAAACACTTAACTAGAATGTCACAGAAGCTCAAAACTTCACAACCAAGCAGAATTAATCTACCGGCAGCCATAATGACTAGCCTCAACTGTGAACAACCAAGCGCCGGCACATGCACGCACATAATTCAAATTGACCTACCTTAAGACCAGGGATTCCCAAACTGGGGTGTGCGTGGAGGATACAAAGGGGGCGTGAAATCATCTACTCAAAATATTTGTTTTAATTATAATAATAAAATAATTCAAAGAAGACATATATGTCATTAAATACATACAAATTATAATTATAGCAGTCACTCAACCCGTTTCTAGTTCTATTTATACGTAAATAAATGTAAGAATCACTTAATATGAAAAGAGGCACTGGGGCATGCGGGTCTACTGGAAGCAAAATTGTGGGCGTCAGCTAAGATAGTTTGGGAACTACTGCTTAAGACGATCACATAGTGCTAATATAATAGCATGCTTATTACGCACATGTACACATAAAGACACACACACAAGCACACGGAAACACACATACACACACACACATGGTGCAGCCGTTAGAACATTGGTAACATAAGACAATGCATTCCAGCATAAGGCCGCACAACATCGAGGTTGCTATCAGTTCGTCCATCACTATACGAGCGAGTATGATCGTACTCTGTGACCTTGTCGTCCTCCACTCGGGTACCGGTTCTTCAGGCGCTCTCAAACACACCCACACACGCACACGCGCACACAGACACGCGTACATACTCGTGCGCACACAAACACACTCACAGAGACGCACACGCACATAAACACTTGAATTTGGGCGTACCTTTGCCATACTCATCGGTCATATGATGACTCCATAGCAAACAGTTTGCACACGCGCATACACAGACACACACGTGCATGATTTGATACATGTTAGATTGATTGGCTATTTAGCTACTGTCTATGTAGTTTCAGATGCGCTGTAGGGGGATCATGACAGAATGAGACAAGGGAATAGAAGGGGGAAATGAATGGAGGGACAGAGCGGGGCGGATGGGGAGTCACAAGAGGAAGGAAACTGGTGCGATCAGGAAGACACCTGATATGCGCGGCGTTTATATTTCAGCTGACAACTATTATCTTGACATAAGCATGCACACACACACACACACACTGAGTCACACATGCCACGTATGTGCCATATCGGAATGCGTCGGCGATGAATTTATAGCAATTACGAAGCCACTCAGCTGCTAAACGATCGGCTCGTGAAGTTGATCGCTTCGCCAGGTGAAGTTGATCTGATTGGTCTGATTGAGCTAACACACCGTCGCATGAATACAACCACGAACAACCTCCGGTCCGGCGACCATATCCGACCAGCAAAGGCTTAAAGTCCGGATGTCCTCCTGCCAGGAGTTATTATTGCGATCCGACCCGCGGACCTCACAGTAAAAGTAGAGGAGGGTCTCAATATATTCAAATAAGTCCATTTTATTATTGGATTACTTCACATATTACTATTATTATTATTACTATTGTATTTATGAGTGTCTGTGTATCGATTCGTCACTATAATGTCTATTAATTGCTGATGTATCTAATTTTCTTGCTTGGATTGTATTGAATGCATTATGCAAAAGTATCAAGTCTGAGATTTCACGTTCCACTCTGGCCAGCGACCTCTTTCGAAGAGTTTCATATGGTGCTATCTCTCTGAACACCTCGCTCGTTCCTGCTCTATTACGGCTTCATCTCGGCTGAGCCAACGCCACCTAGATACATCTAGATACACATAGATACACTTAGGTGTATCTAGGTTATGATGTATCTAGGTGGCGTAGGCTGAGTCTGGGGCTAAGTAAGAGTGTAGTGGGTGCGCTTGTCTACGCGAGGAGACTAGACAAGCTGCAGCCATCTTATAATTAAGTGTCTGCGTTGTCAATGGTAAGGCAAGGATTCGCGTGGACACTGAATACGTAACATCGGGCCATACCAGCACTGAAGTCTCTGCGAGGCAGTACCAATCAACAATTTGTACCGCCTAGTCAAACTTAAGCACAACCTTCCGACATATCCTGCCTAGTGTGAAGGATGGAGCTAAGGACATTATGCTCCAGTTACGTTTGGTTCCGCTTCAGTTCAACTAACCTAACCTAACCTAGAAAGAGAGTCTGGACTGAAGCGGGACCAAACGTACCTGGGCGTAGCGTCATTGTTCCCGGCTCTCTTTCTCATTCTATGTTGAGTTAGGTTAGATAATGTCATGTTAGCTTAGTTAAGCTAGGTTAATTAGGAAAAAGAATAAATGCTGGGACTGAAGCGGGTGCAATGCCCTTCAACTCTGACCTTCTGAAGCTCTCAGGGGTCCGGGGAACCCAGTTTGGGATATTTTGTTGGGCTTGACTTCACCTGAATAGTGGTCGACTTGAGGCGACGGCAGCTGGATATTGCGAGGAAAGATGAAGCATGAAAAATTAGAATGCCATGAACCACAGAACATTGGAACAAGAGTCATATAGATATATTCCCGGCTCAATTCGATTGCCTTCAGGAATCTTGCATGGTCGGTGCCCTATCAGTCGTAATCGCAACACTACAAAGACAACTGACTTAAGCGCATCTTGCGTATATGCCCATGCAAACACAGACACGCGCGCGAACACTGTGAATGTATAAGGTTAATTGGACAGGGTCGTAACAAGATTTGAAGCATATTCGAACACCACTTCGGGTTATAAATGCTATTATAATATTCCCGGCACCTCGCTGAGGCTACACTTGTCTGAGCTCAGGTGTGCTGTGCTGTTTGACACTCAACATGCGGTCAGATATTGCATCACTGTATCAGGTGACCAGTGAAAACAAACACCTCACCCACACACACACATACACACACACACACACACACACACACACACACACACACACACACACACACACACACACACACATACACACACGTGTACCTGTTTAGGTGATGTACAGCAATATTGCATCAGTGCTGAGTCATTCAGGTGAAATGGAATTGACATTTCACACACACATACACACACACATGCGCACACACACACACACATGCGCACACACACACACACACACACCTGCGTTGGTACATGCATACTGGCAGTTATGATTCATGCGACAAGGATGGGTGATTCGCTAACCTGACAATAGAAATGATAGCGTGCGAAATGAAACTTCGATATAATGTTAGGAATTTGACGGTTTTATGAATATTATTACTTAAATATAATTTAATATGTCGTTAGGATATGAATCATAGGCAAGGATAAAGGTGGAAATATACACCATTTTAGAGTATATGTTCTTGTCTATTTTGTTAGAGTTGTGAGTGTTGAGTCGGACTATTTGGTGACCATATAAACTCAACTCATTTCAAGATATATCAAGACGCTTGTTGAATTAACGGCTGAACACAGAATGAAAAACACATTTGAAGCAGAATTTTTGCAACATGTTTCAACAGTTCAATACTATGCTGAAATATCCTAGATTCATTCCAAATCGGAAACTGGAGCCGTCCGGTGGACAGCAGAAAGAGAGCCTAGACTGGCAAGCAAAAACCCAGCGTGGCAACCGACATAGCAATGACCACTTACCTGGCAAGCGGTGTATGTCAGTGGCGGTGATGAGCTGCTCAATATGCCGGCCCTTTCGCAGCGCATTCGTTTATATCCCTGGCGTCGCGTGGCAAAAAGTTGCGTAGTACGGATGCCACGCATGGCGCGGCGTGGCACGTGGCATATCGTGTCATCGTCGCCTCATTTGCTACAACACTGTGTCCGTGTGTGTGTGTGTGTGTGCGTGCTTGCAAGACAGGATGTAAGCGTTCGTTGTCGAGGCAGACACAGACACAGGCCTTTTGCTCGATTTGAAATTTCACGTAGATTTGCAGTGATAGACACACGCCTGCCAGCACACACATACACACACACACGCGCGCACACATGCAAACACATATACATACATACTCATACGTATATTCATATAAACACATATATACGCAGATACACACACATACATGCAGGCAAAGGCATATACATACATACTCTTACATATACTCATATAAGCACATATATACACACATATACATATACATACGTATGTACAGGGATATGTGGACACTTATTGGCTGACCAAGAGGTGGGTATTATCAAGTTAACACGAGCGTTATTTTGCCGGCAGGTTGTGATGATGGCAGTTTGATTTGACAAAGTCCAGACACGGCAGCCTCTAGCACTGACAATCAAGCAACACTGCAATATTGCTACACTGACACTTTGCTAACAAATGGTGGTCGACGCAGCCTGCACAGCCTGGGTCTAGCACGACTGTGCGAGCTCTGCTGAGATCGAGCACCTGTGTGAGGTCGAAGGATCTGTATGGATCGTGTGGTCTGGTGAGATCGAGTATCAGGAGAGTGGGTCGTGAGGTCAGATGTGACCGGATTGGAGTTCGAGGAAGCTCCGTGAAGTAAAAAGCAATATGTAATGGATAACAAAGATGTGAAGGTGTGAAATTCTTCCAAAACAAGTGGTAACTTGGACGAGAATGCCAATCATATACATAAGCAGGTATAGTTTTGAGCTTTGCATTGGCAAATGCCGCATAGCGTCGCTCGCGTATTATACACTTGCTATTACTCTCTCTAGATACTAAACTAGAGAGTTCTACTAGACTAGAATATACTAGACTAGATAGTTAAACTAGATAATTTGTATTGTCGCAGCATTATTATCATCTTCTCATTTCAGCTACATCACGCAGTTTTTGTGCGTGCAAATCCATTCACATTTGTATTTGGCGCAACAGCACTGCTTCAAGACATAATTTGGCCGATCAATTGAAGAACAGGATGAGGAATATCTGGGGAAAGCTTGGAAGCGCTGTCCATTGCACACTAAGCAGTAGATGACAATCTTCAAGTGGATCATTTCTTCTAAGTGTATCTGTTCCGCAAACGTCCTACGTCTTTGGCCTTTCTTAGTCTAGGAGCTTGCTGGTTCTGAAGTGAGTTTTTTACACATGGAGTCAATATATTCAGTTCCTATTTTGTGCACCAGATCTTTGAACGTTCCACCCACCAACCACATTCACCTGTGGACACAAAACCGTTGCCCCGTCTCTCCAGCGTTATTTCTTGTCCCTCAATTCGACTCCATTATATCTGAATCCTCTATGTTGACCCAAACGTGTGTAAACACACATACTCTACGCACAGACTCTCACACACACACGTCAACTTGCATATACACGGGCATTGCTTGCACCCACACGCTACACAGTTCGTCGATGTTTACGTGTTCGTATCGCTCGGTTTGTGTCTGCAACGAAACCATGACACGCGCCGGGGCATTAGGAGCGTGCGCACGACTGCGTGTGTGTATGCGCGTGTATATTGGCCGATGCTGGAAAAATCGCAAGGTCTATCGTGTCGGCAGACACAAGACAATAGAGCACATGCAGGCCAGGTGTCACAAACAAGAGGAGAACGAGATGACCTGGGACGTTGTTTTGTATTGAATACAAAAACCTGCGGCAATGACGCATGCAATTACTGACACATACTGATGAATAGTGACTAATCAGCTTCCAGTTGCGTGCGCTTTGTTTCGAAGAGGCAGGATTATTTCGTCAAGCTCAATTTATTCGTGAAAACCTGGCAAGATTCGTGGTTGAAGAAGACGACGAGAACGGAATTTTTTCAACTTGTTTAGTTATGGAATACAGTCATATTGTTCACCATTCGCTGGTGCTAGGAGTGAATTAGTCGCGGAATTTCACTAGAATGTTGGCTGTTGACTTCACTGGCTGTATGTGGCATTGGTCTGTGTTGCTGCCAATGTGGGGCAATGTTCTGCGTGGACAAGTATTTGTCTTCCCACTCTCATTCATCTCTCATTCCTCTCTTCATTCTGTCGCTTCTCTGCCGAGAATTTCCCGATGTCCTAACAAGCTGTGGCACGATACGTATCTGTCGCATGCTCGCACGCACACGCATACACACCCACACACATAGACACACGCATGCACCCTCTCCGAAGCATCACGGATGCATTCCTGATACACATTGGGAGCGTACGCAAGAGCTGCCCAGACGAATAAATACGCAAACAGCCACAAAAAAGTCACATCGCCATGTACAGGGATCGCTTAACCAATCAGCGATCAGGGGCCAACCTGACGGCCAATGAAATCAGTCGATGGCCAGTGTATGTGTGGGTGTACAGACGCGCACCAATACTGCTGTTCAATGCGGTGTACATTAAACTGTTTAGGGGTGCTTCTAGAACCTCTGTTCTTAACCGGCTGTGTGAACCTGGTTCCTAGAAGTGCGATAATTCCTGTAAAAGTTAAAGTACAGTGCATATGCTAAAGAAAAATACAATGCATATTTTTTCAGCTATGCATTGTATTTTTCCTATAATAAACTGTTTTGCTAAATTCTCTTAAAGTAACATTAAGTTAAAAGAATAATTATTTAATAAAAAGGGTTTCTTATTACGTCGTTTGTATTTTAATCCTTTTTAATATATACCTATCAATAATCCAGCAGGGAGTGCGAGAACATGCTGCTGATTTTAAAACAACGGCGCCAACATTGAAAAGGGTTAAGAGTCCTGCTCTAGAATATGAGCACGTTATTATACCACAGGCAGCACACAGGCTACACGTTTATACGGTATTTCGGTGGAAGCTCGTCCATTTCGCCCGGTTGTCATTAATCGTGCTTCAAGTACGTTGAAGCCAATTCTCGACCATCACAAGACAGTACTCACACACACACACACACACACACACACACACACACACACACACACACACACACACACACACACACACACACACACACACACACACACACACACACACACACACATACACACACCGTGAAACAATGTGGGTGAACTGGAGAAAGTGAACGAATAAGAATTCGACTACACACACACACACACAGAGAGAGAGAGAGAAAGAGGGAGAGAAGTGAGGACACAACTCGAGACAGAGCAATGGGAGTGCAGATATGAGAGGTGGCATGATGTCACCTACTCTCAACTTCCCAGATAGCAGTGATGTCACATGCAGGCACACGCACGCACAAATATACACACATATGAACACACGCCTACTGTACACATGGTTGGGTGTTAGAGGTAAGACTTTACCAAATTACAATTTCAACGCAACATGGCACCAATGAAGATATAATTTGTGTGTGAACAATTTCAAGGAATTTTAACAATAAATATAATTTTAATTGCTGTAAATGCTAATTTCACCAATAATACCTGGATCTGTTAGAAACTAGTTGAATAACGATGAGGATTAATTGTCTCAACTCGAATTCACTGAAACTAACCCACAAGAAAACTGAAAATACATACATCAACTGACAAACACATGATCATTGAGACTTGATAGATTAAACAAATTTGCAGAAACATCAAATGGAATACTGGCTGGATAAAAGTGGCGTGCATGTGACAGTGTTTCCAGTAAGCTGCAATTGTGAAATTTGCATGTAAAACACTATGTAAAGGCAAATTTCTGCAACGAACGTCTGTAATGAAAAAACTTTGTCGCCGTTAAAAATGAGCACGTACATTTGCAAATATGGCACGTGCATTCGAGTTGGGATTTCACGGGCTGACTATGCATAACTCACTAATCACATACCACCATCCAGCAAGACACTCACAAACAAACCAAACATGCACATGAAACCAAGCGCGTGCCATTTGTGAGCTGGAAAATGCAAGAAAGCTCACACAGTCAATATGCAAATGATGACATTTGAGTGAAAACATTAATAAAATATTATCAAGAGAAGCCGCGAAAATATGCGATTACCACGTTGAATGTCGAACCGTTACCACCACTTACCACTACTGTTACCACCACCGTTACCACTGTCATCACCTTTGTCACTTCTGCTGTTACCACCACTGTTACCACCTCTGTTACCACCATAGCTGACAACGCCAGTAACTCGCCGGAACGTAGTCTCACCACACGTTGCAAGGCTGCACTGCAGCAAGGACACATCGTGCAGCCAAGCGGCACGCGCACCGAAGTAAACATCAACTCGTATTTGTATCATGTCTGTCCGTCTGTGTGTATGTGTGTGTATGTGCTTGTGTGTTATTTAGAAGACATGGTAGCATGCGCGTTTAGAGTGTATTTGAGTTTATAATGAGTTGAAAAATGCACTACTTGAAACAGGTGGAGATCTGCGTGGCTAGTGATCAACCCAATACTAACACTGGGTTGCATGCTTGTTTGGTGTCAATGAGACTAGCCTGCTCTGGAAGTGTTCACGAAACGGCTCTGACATGACAACAACAAGCGTGGGTGAATATGAAGAGTGATACTAATTCACATTCATCAGATACAACCGTCTTTTTCTCATGAATGCAACAATGAATTGAGGAACGGAATCACTTGGACGTTCACAAATTCCATTCTGAAATGATTTTCAACGACTTGTGCAGCATGCATACAGAGGATTAATACTGCTTATAATCGCACGCATCAGTGCTTTGTCCAAGGTTCAAATTTGTTGTCTGAACTAAGAAACACATTTTGGTGGACCGCAACAATTCTACTATAACATTTAAGCGACTCGGTTCACAAAACTTGTATGCTCCCCAGAAGTCTGTGCCTGTGCAAGATGACATATACGAGATGCATACTAGGTGCATTGATTTACGAATTTAAAATGTTCATGTGTACACCGACTATTGCGACCACACGGAAATCCCATCAGGAACGTTTCCAATTCGACAGCGTCAAACTTCGCTACATCTCTGGCTGTGAATATCGTCTAGTCAGACTTGTCAGAATGTCAGGTTGACGAACAAAAAAGACGCTATCAAATACGACGACACATATCAAAGTCCATTTTCAGCTGGGCTCGCAGACATTCATAGAATTTGGTTGCAGGTGTGCAGCGTGAAAGTCACGCAATCCCCTGGTATTAATTTGAAATCCTCACTGCATATACATAGCCCATTGCAATGTGACCGGGTTCAAGTGGACATACAATCAGGCACGAATCACGAACAGTGCAAGTTCGTGCACGGCAACAGCAATATACTCTGAAGACACCGTAGTCAACACGAGACACAGGAATACAACAAGTGTCATACAGTAATCAAGTGAGATCAATTTTCCAAGTATATTGCGTTCAGACTCGCTGCACAATAATTGATTCCATAGCGAGAGAGAAGATAATCTACAGAAGGTTTACGTAGTGCTCTTCTGAAGGATTCACAAACAGCAATTGTTGACAGTAAAGGGAATGTTTCTACGAGTTACTATACTCCTGCTTAATGTCAAACACAGGGCCAACATAGATGATAATTGAGGCGCGTATGACAATCGGAGTAGACATGCACATATAGGGTTATGAGAAAATAGAATTCTACATAATACAGAGGAAGTCTATTTTTGTGCAACACAAAAATAAACGACTAGAAAGTATATTGAGTTGGTTTTTGACGGGTCGACAGGCAGAAGAACCTGGGAACAATTAGCAATATATGGCAGTGCATTATCAATGTTGCAGTTGAAAATCTAGTCCGTGGTGCGGCCGATCGGAAAACAATGAGGTCAAACTACCCATTGAAGTTGCTTCCAAGCATGTCACCTGTTGCAGTCACGAATTGAATTGCAGACTTCTGACTCAGTCGGCGTGCAATGTGATCCGTACTGATCCGCATGAATTCACATCACCCGATGTTTGATTGAAACGTGTTTGGTGTATTTGCGTGGCTGTTAGGTGACACTGTGGCATGATAGGCTCGCTCTGACTAATGTCTGGCGAATCTTAGATGCGCACAGCTTCCTACAAAGCCCGGTCAAGAATGAGTGTTCTGGTTGACCTGCCGAGAAGACATATGGGATTGAAAAGCAGGCACGATGTCAATTCGCTTAGCGCAAATATACCCGATGTCAATGTCATTCATAATGTAATGGTAGTCTAAGAACATTCCCAATTTCGATCAACCTGCGATACATAAATTATTCCATCCTTTGCTCACACCTAATACACTCTGCGTATTGATTCAAAATGTCATCGAAGTATAGAGTTGAACACACCTCAAATTCCAAGAATTTTGATTAATGATTGTCAATGATTGGTGTCATGATTGCCAATGATTGGTGTCATGATTGCCAATGATTGATGTCATGATTGACAATGATTGTTGTAATGATTGCCAATGATTGGTGTCATGATTGGTGATTGAGCTTCATTCAGTGTAAGGTAATTTGTCTTAGGAGTCGCTCCACTCCCAGACACTCCAGACGTTCTATCCAAATACAAAAATAAATAGCACCTTTAACACTGGGTGAGGTGATAAGCTCTTGGTATGCAGGGCTATCTAGTATCTAGAATGTTACCAAATGACTGCATGGCTTGTGAATTTACAGAGCAAGTTGGTCAGTGTTCGATTGTAACTTGAGCCCGCACAAATCACATGGTTCACCACGTGTCGACTTTCCTTTTGCAGCGTGTACTGCAAATTTGCGTGATATAATGGTTGTGCTCGAGGAAAGGTTAGCTGGTACGTTGCTTACAACAGCTGCAATCGCTCAGCAATGCAAACTTGCAGATAAGCACGTACACACACACACACACACACAGACACACAAACATGGGCACACGGACATAAGCGGATGTTGAAGACGTGCTTGGAAGCGAGACACGTAACAGATTCAAACTTATTAAGTCTTTGTGGCATCGGGGCGTCGTCAGCTCAATGATTGGATAAATCCCCTCTAAACGGAAAACAGCTATTTTCATCCGATGAATATGCAAAATACGCAATTTATAGATTAATCAATGCCTCGAACAGGCTTGACAGTCATCCGGTTAATAAATATTATGTTAAGTACGAAATATATGCAAAAGCCCACCATAAAATACAAAACACAATGCGAGGCAACAAAACACTAATACAAAATGTAAAAATAATACAATGAAAAACAAAATATGTACTATGCGATAGAGGCGATAAATCATGATGATAAAATTTAAATTATCCAAACAATAAAGTAAAATAATAAAACAAACAGAAAAAATAAAGTAAGGAATAATATTGAAATCATAATTAATGTATAGGCAATGTATAATGAGGTTCTGGTTGAGAAATTTCACTGAACACATACAAATGTGTTTGAAACGTTTGCCATCCACGGCAAGCTTCATGTGGGGTTCGTATGGGTCAGTTATGCGTAACCTGTGGGGAATTCAGGACAAAATGTGTATTTTTATCAATCTGAATTCGTTTATTTTCGCTTCTAGTGATTTACTGACAATGAATTTGAGGAAAGAACTGAAATGAATTAATATTTGTGCTGTTGTGGAAAATGAACAGGTGGCTTACGGGGAATCGGGGAATCGGAGAAAAAAGCTTTCGGAACACTGGTCTAAGAGATTCAAATGACACCTGCACCTGCACCTCAGGGGTGACGGGGTTAATAATTGACGCCGGTGTTGTCACACAATCGCCTGTTAGTGGGCGTGCTCTTGTGTCAGTGTTGAGAATACGTAGTTAACTCAAAGTTACCGAATATCTTTGCCACTATGCGGTGCCAAGTGATGTTATAGACGTCAACAGGAGAGTTCCTGCTATATGTTCTATCACAGATGCGAGCCCAACAAGGGAGAGGGAGTCATAAGACCAGATGGAGTCCGTCCAGAGACAGAATTGATTGTTGCAACCACAAGCAATTTGCACAAAACTGCATCCACGTGCTGCTCTAGTTTGGCATAGGTGATGATTATTGGCGAGACAGAAGTGTTGGCCGTTCGGTGGCATATGCCCTGCGTAGACCAGTAAGATGGTTGCAGGGTAAACATACACGCCCACAAGCAAAATGTATTTATTCATGATAAAAACGCTCGCAATGTTAATCTTGGGGATTTGTCCAAGTCGTGTGAACATCTCGAATGATATATACAGCTTCTGAAATGAATCAATATGGTGCAAGTCCTACATTATATTACATATACCAGACTGAATTATATACTAGACTAACCTGGGAGACAATTTCCACACGAGCAATCCGCACCAGCACACACTCATAAATAACTCCTAGGCACGACTGGCAGCGTTGTAACGGCCTCTGTCAGCTTGATTGAATATTGACTCCGCCCACTGCCAATATCGGCCAATCAGCATGTTTTTCGCTCGTGATGCGCGCGCTTGTTCATCTGCGCACTTGTCAGTGGAAGGGCCCGACACGCAACAAAATGTGCTGTGTAATTCAGATGAGGGCACGCACGTGCATGCACTTGCTGAGGCGGACACAAAAATGCTGCTTCTGTTGCTGCATTTTGAATTCCAGAATCGACTGTTTTTTGTGACATATCTGATCTGGACTGCACTGCATTGCTGATATAGAAGTAGTTTTTCTAGAAGTGCCACCGAGCCAAAATTGTTCCGAATTTTTCAAGCATGAATGGACCACTCATATCAAATCATAGCCAGCTGATCATTTTCAATTTCCAATAACTATTTGGCCGAACCATGCTAGATTTTCCCAACCAATTCAAATCCCATGTGATTGAATTTCCAATCTCATCTACATATTGCAACGACACTCCGAACTCCAGGAGCATCACGATTTGCCAAGATTTGCCTGCCATTTTTCAATGGCCACTCAAGTCTGGCGAGACATTTTTCTTGGGAAGGTGTCAAAGTTGGATCATGGTGAAAGGCTATGCAAATTCGTTCAACAACTCAGAATGAGTTTTACATGATAGCGAGGACTATGCCCCCTTCCGTGTCAGTATTAGCATTGCTTGTTCATATCACCTGCCTGTTGCTGACACGCTCCAGCAATACCGTCACCCATATGCAGTGCGTAGCTAGGCTATCCATGGGTGCAGATCCTGGGGGTATGGGAGTATATACACCCAGCCCCCGATATATTAGCTGGCGGTATGAATATGCAATTATAACACCGATAATTATCAGAGTTCAGTTTATAGAGTATATTGTATTATCAAGATCAGCATAGAAAAAGTAACAATACACGACAAATTACTGTGTGTATGCAATTATAGGCAATATATTGTTCACTGTTGTAATTATCTAGGCATAAAATGGTTGAGGGTCCCATGAAATAAGCCAACTGGGCCAACATTGAACAATAATGCTATATGGCTGTCATTCTCCAGGCCTCGACACAAATCTACGCCTTCCTTGAGTAAAAGACAGAACACAAATTGAAAGTCGGAAAAAGCAACGCATGCACAAGCTCAGTGATTTGCAGCTTTTTCTTCAGGCCACTCCACTGATGCACTTCATGTCATGACAGAAACACTGTGGCCGGATCATGCAATAGCAACCAATAGCACGGGCGTATATTTGCGTCGAGGCTCGGGGGTATGACATCTATCATGCATTCGTGTTCAGGGATGGCTCAGTTGGCCAATTGAGCGGGACCCTCAACCATCTTGTGTCTAGGGAATTATACATATATATCACATACCCCAAAGAAAAATATATTGCATATAATTGCATACACATACACTTGTTGTGTATTGGTACTTATTTGCTATGCTTATTTTTATGACGATATACCCAATCAACTGAACTCACCAGAATTCTCGGGGGGTATATTTGCATATTCATACCCCCTGTTATGTCTTCGCTATAGATGAAATCAAACGCACACTCAATAACTGATGTTCTCCATTCATCTCTTACTGTGCACTGCCACTTGAAGTCCATTGCTTGCTGCAATTCACAAACACAGCTCCTGACACACAAGCATACAAACATACTCACACCCGCTCAAACACACACCTGATTAGCTGTTTATTGACGCCGTACGTACACGCACACACGCACTAACTCACACGCACAACACACGCACACAAAGCACACAAGTGCGCACTCACTCTTGTAAATACACAACACCTCCCAGTCAATTTGTCGGGAGGTATATACTCCCATACCCCCAGGATCTACGCCCATGGCCAAAAATATAATTTAAAATAATGACGCATTTAAACACAGCAGTGGAGAAGGCTGTGTTCGCGTGTAATTTTGCGGGGGCAAGGCCTCACGGCCAGGAATAGGATCAGGAATGACAGCCATCAGCAGAGGCGGCGCCAAGGGGGGATGAAGGCCCCACAGAAATATGTCAAGCCCCCCCTAAGCACCCCCCAAATCATAATCATGGTCAATAAATATTTTTACCACTGTAAATGAAGTCCAATACTTAGGGTAAGTTCGAGGACTGAGTCCGTGTGCCCCAGTCCCTTATTATTATATCATGTAGTCAGTGTTCAAGTGTAGTTCTTCATGTTTCGCCAAGTCCCCTCAACTTTTTCCTTAGCACCCCTCAGCCCCCCTTCGGAAGAATCCTGGCGCCGCCACTGCCAACAGTTGGCTTGCGAGTGGTCACACGAGGCCAGTAATTGTCCAAGCCAATAGATGTGGTGCACAGTACGTCGGTGTGGTTTATTTCGCTCTCCTGACTATACCATTTGAATTTTGATTTAATCCAGGAGTATTCTTGAATATACAGATCATAAATATATTCTGATCGTATAATATACATATTTTAAGCATATTCTACAGCTTTTACATATTTTACCTATATATATATATATATTTATAAAAATTCATTCTAGTAATACATCAAACATTAACATAAATTATACAAATATTATATTACAGATTCCACCTCATCATTATGTAAAAAAAAAAAAATTATGCAATTTCCACAATAAAACAAACACAAAAACACAACACATCACAGGCAGCGCCGTAGCAACCGCCCCCCGTTCCCCCCGGCCGGGGGGCCCGAATGTTGAGGGGCCCCGTTGCTTCACTTATGATATTATATTTATCATACATATGTATTTATTATTTATAGCCTATACCTTTTTCCTCAGATGTTTTCACCTGAGCTTGTATTATGCGATTATGTCTAATAAATAATTTCATTATTTGGTGCTATATTTACAATGGGGACCCCAAGTGTTGCCTTCGGGGAGCCCCATAAGTCCTCGCAACGGCTCTGATCGCAGACCCTCAAACTGAGTGGAATTCGCTTCACGCGTTGCTTCAGCGCCATGTGGTGAAAAACGGATGATAGAATAGTTGCGCCTTGCGCGAGAATTCTATCATTTTCAGCGTGATAGTGCACGTTCATTGCACGGCTGCGTAGCGCCCTCTTGAGGCAAGCGGCCAATTCGCTTGAAGGCCATGTTAGCCATGAAGGCCATGTTGGAATGCAGGCCAATTGGCTTGAAAAGTTTAACATGTTCAACTTCGGTTTTCGGGGCAATTGTTGGCCAAGCCAACTCTTGGCTTGGCCAACAATTGGCCTCGTGTGACCCCTCGACCAAGCCAACAGTGGGCCAAGCGAATCGTTGGCTTGGCCAACAGTTGGCCTCGTGTGACCACGGCTTTAGGTACTGTTTTTGCCATAAACCAAAGGCCATTGTTTGAAAAAAGTACTGGACGAATATTATCTTGAGCTATAAGTGCATTGTTACGCCTCTAGGCAAATTTACTAGGTTAAATGGCTAAATTTCTACAAGAGCGCTGACAAATCTTTGTGAGGTGTTTGGGTTGGAACGATATCACAGCCGTAGTGAGGTCTTATGGGGCCTCCCGAAGGCAATACTTGGGCTCCATTCTAAATAGAGCACCATTATAATACGAAGTTAGGTACGAAGTCGTAAAGGTACGACTTTGGGAAAATGCAGTTACGAGCAGCCCCTCGATCTCCTGGAGACTTACGATGCTTCTATGCGCTACTTTATGATAAATCTATAATAATATAGCTCAACCTACGTCTGTGTGTGTGTCCAGAACGACACACTGGTGTATATTGGTGTGTGTGTCTGTGTGTCGATATTTCATGACTCACATGCATTGCAGCGAGCGTTTGCAAATGCACAGTGGCGGACAGAATGCGTAGCAAAATTGAGTGATTAATCAAGTACATAGGCGTGCATGTGCGTGTCCAGAAGATCTTCTTGGGTGTATATGTGTAGCTTACCAATATTGGATTTGTAATTATCATTTATTTTCCTATTGGTGTTTGTTTTTCACCTTTATTCTACACACTGCGCCATTCAGTTGAGCGATTTCTAGAAACTTCCCTGCGAGATTGCCACCGCATCATTTCTGCGATTTGTTCTTGCATAATTTTCAGCATAGGAGCAATCGCGCATACATACACAATCACATGCACACACCCACATACAAACACATACGCACACATATAGTGCGTCATCACCGCCACGTGGTTGTGTTCGCGTTACAATTGTGTGTGTGTGTGTGTGTATGTGTGTGCACACACTATACTTTAACTGTGTGCGCATTGTGTGTCTGTGTGGCGCATTGTTGTTGTTGTTGTTGATGTTAAGCGCTTCGGCCGAATTCGACCATTTCGCGCAGATACTGTCTTACGTCATATGTCATATGTCTAATGGCATATGTATACTGTCATATGTCTACAACAACCAGAGCCGTTGCGAGGACCTATGCCCCCCCCCCCCCGAAGGCAACACTTGGGGCCCCCATTATAAATAAAGTAACCAATAATGGCATTATTTATTAGACATAATCACAATACAAGCTCAGGTGAAAACATTTGAGCAAAAAGGTAAAGGCTATACAAAATAAATATGATAAATTATAATATCAAGCGTGAAGCAACGGGGCCCCTCAAGATTCGGCCCCCCGGCCGGCGGGTACGGTGGGCGGTTGCTACGGCTCTGACAACAACCATGATTTTAAGCTCTCTCTCACCCACACACACACACACGCACATACACAATTGCGAATAATCGTGCATAGTGGATAGTGTATAATGGGCATCTGTAGGATTGCTCCGAGAATGGTATGAATAGTATGAAATGGTATGAAACGTGGATATTTGACGCTTGCATTTTGCTACATTAATCTAAAGCAAAGTCAATTATGTTAGGCCCTATCACAGAGCTAATTTACGTTTGTGGATATCGAGTCGACATGTGTGCTCTCACACATGAGACCTGAGAACTGTGAAAAATTCAACTGCTGCCATAAGCGGGATCAGTGAAGTTATCCTTGCTATTCAAACGATATCCTAGCCAACGATATGAAAGATGGTATGTCATATGGTCTGCAGGCCGGTGCACCCCTTAAACATAAGTTTAAATTTAAGTAAAGTCGACATTCCACATAACGGACCTCCAAATAGTGAAACCAAACAACTTCCTTGGTCCCATACAAAAGCCTATCAAATACGTGTTAACTCCTCCAAAGAGCGGGATTTAAACATCCGAATAGCGGAAACCTCCAAATAGCGGAATGATCGATTGGTCTCCGCTATAGCACATACAGCACTATAAAATCGGAGCAACAGCACTCACACACAAACTCGCATACATATACAATCACATAAACACAGACACACAATGTGCATGTGCATTCGTGCATAGTGGACTTCTGAGAGATACCTATGAATGGGATGAGTTGAAACGGGATATTTGACGCTTGCATTCTGCTGCACTTTGAGTGTGTATGTGTCTCTGTATGTGCAGGTGTGTCTGTGTATGTGCGGGTGAGTCTGTGTATGTGAGTTAAGTTAAAACCCACATTGACAATGCACCATTGGCTACATGAGCGTTTGTTTGTTACGCTTGATTTACGGTTCAAAAGTGCATTGAAATTTAGTATTATTATTATTATTATTGAACAAAACGAACAAAGTGACACAGGAAGAGCGCAAGCGCTATAAACTGCATCATGCAGCCCCTGCGCACTTTGAACGTGGAGAATAAGAGAAAGAAGAAAGAGAAAAAATACACAAAGACAATATGACACACATAATCATGACAGATCAATACATCACCCATCCACACAAACACACACATACACACACACACGCACACACACACACACATACATACATACAATTGATATGATACATACGAAAATGACTAGATCAAAAGAAATTGCACAATATGCTGCACGAGAAGTGCAGAACAACATTTTGACTTGATTAATTCGCAAGAAACACACACACACACGCACACTAACATAAACGCACTCGCACAAACACACATACACGATAGTCGCACACACACAAACACACACATCACAAAACGATCCATAAAAAATATAAATAAATAAATACATAGGTCAATCTCAAAATAAATCTCAAATAAATGAATACATAAATAATTTAGGTGGAACTAAACTCGTCAATTTCTCAAAACTTTGTTGGCAGCACTTTTGAATGATCGGACTGTGCTGGCCCTGCACACACCCTCATCCAACCGATTCCACAACCGCACAGAGCTGGCAACGAAACTACGCTTAAACTGATTCGTTCTGCATTTTGGCTCTTGCAGGCAGAGCGAATGTGAATTTACTGCCAGTCGAGTGACCTTAGCAAAGTGTCGCTGATGAGACACAGCACCGTGTAGAGGGTGTCTTTCGTTGGTCAATATCTTGAACAGCATACAAACGTTGGAGATGTCCCTACGATGACCAAGATTCCAGCATGCATCTCCACCACAGAGGAAGCTGGCAGAGGAGCCAACTCTGTCAATGAGCCAGAGATGCGAATCAGCAGCTGACGACCAAACAGGAGCACAGTACTCGAGAACAGGAAGAACGAAGCAGCGCAAACACGAGGCAGATATCGAACGATCATTGAGTACACGATATGCTGTTAGAAGAATTCCAAGTTTCTGAGAAGCGGAAACCACAAGACGACGAACCTGTTTCTCAAAAGTCAGCCTTGAATCGAATCGAACTCCAAGGATATCGACTGCGAATCATTCTTCCACTGCGCAGCCATTGACCAACAAAGGATCGAACGATAGATTCAATGTGCGAGACCGAGAAACACACAAAAACTTCGACTTTTTTGAGTTAAGCTTCATATTCCAAGTGTCACACCATATGGATATTCTGCGCAGGTCTTCGTTCAGTGACCAACTCACATTGGGTCGCCGCTCTGGAGTGTCAACGGTAGCCACCATAGTTACATCATCCGCGTAAGCAAAAACAGGATGCGAAGTTAGGCTGAGCAGATCTGATGTGTAGACATTGAACAAGAGAGGACCCAATACACTCCCTTGGGGAACACCCGAGTGAACATCATGCCATTCACTGTGCCTACCATCAACACATACTCTGTGCTTGCGACCTTGAAGGAATTGGGTCATAACTGATAGGACTCTTCCTCCGACCCTGAGAGACTTTAGCTTTCGGATCAGGCCATCGTGATTGACTCTATCGAACGCGGCTGAAAAGTCTAGCTGGACTATCACAGCTTCCTGTCCTCGATCTAGGGCCTGTTGCACAATATGAGTGATGGAGAGCAAGGCGTCCGTGGTGCCGAGATTTTTGCGATATGCGAATTGATTAGGCGGCAGCAAACTGTGTTTTTCAAGGTATTGAGCCAGACGACGACAAACCACATGTTCCAAAACCTTGGATAGCAGAGGTGTTATTGAAATAGGCCGGTATTGACTGGGATCGGATGACGAAGGACCTTTTGGAATTGGAGTGATATTGGCGATTCGGCAGCACGATGGAAAACTGCCGCGCCTAATTAGTCGTCTAAAAACGACACTTAGTTTTGGAGCCAATGCTACAGCAGTCTTCTTCAGAAATAAGGGAAACATACCCAGAGGATCAGTGCCGCCATTGGAGTCAAGAGATTCAAGCAGACTTTTCACTTCCTTAGATCTGAAAGCCACTCCCGTCAACGCAGGTTTATCATATACAGTGTCATCAGTAGATAAAGGACGACGAGAGAGTTTGCTGTCGAAATGACGCATGAGCAAATCTGCTTTCTCAGTCGGACTTGACACCACCTTCCCCGTTGCAGAGAGGAGAGGCGGGAGAGTTGTACGCACACCGTGAATGATGGACTTGAGAGTGGACCACCATTTGTGAGGGTCAGACGTCGACGACAACATATCTTTGGCAGAACTGTGTCTCTGCCGTTCGGCCTGCCGGTAAGTCGCCGCACAAGAAGCCCTGGCCGTCACATACTCATTCCAAGCTTCGGAAGTCCTGGACCTGGACCAATGATGGTAAGCTGCCTGTTTTATTTGACGGGCAGAATGGCAATCGGCATTGAACCAGGACTTATCATTGGAACGGAAGGAAAGTTTCTTGACGGGCACCCGACGAGATATGATTGTTGACAGTTGGTCGTTCAATGACGATACAGGGCGTCGCTACTCAAAATCGGACCTAGACGAATGTTACGCACATCGTTCATTACATTGTCCCAGTTAACACGTGACTTCATGAACACCTCTTTTCTGGTCGTATGCACGGGCACAGACTGCCGAAGATTGAGCTGAATGCTCAGAGCAGAGTGATCAGAAGATCCAAGTGGAGCGAGGATGGTCACTTTGACGACATCAGGTACATCGGTGAAAACCAGATCGAGACATTTGCCGGATGAATGAGTCGGACTGGTAACCAGCTGATCACAACCGGAGATATTGGCAAAATCCAATGCAGCACGACCATGTGAATCAGTCGTGCTTCTAGAAAACCATTCGCTCTGATGTGCGTTGAAATCACCGGCTAAGACAAAGGCCGCTTTACGGTCGTTCTCCTGGATCACAGACATTGCACGGATGAAGCAATCATATATGGAATCGTCCGAGTCCGGGTTGCGGTAGTAGCCGAATATATAATAATTGGTCAACTTTGAACATACACGAATGACAAGGCCTTCATGACAGTCGCATTCGAACTTAATGTACCGGTGAGCAGAAAAGCCATTGCGTACATAAAGCGACATGCCGCGTCTGCGTTCGGAGGAATCACGGTAGATAAGCGCAGGCTCTGAAAATCCAGAAATCAGCAATTCAGATTTGTGGCGAAGACTGGACACAATGGTTTCAGAGCAAATGATGATGCCATGCGACTGGGCAACGAGCGAAATGTCCTGGAGGTTTTTCGCAAGGCCGCGAACGTTTGCGCATAACACCCTACATGACCGCCGCTCAAGCACAGGCCCGGGATTTGTTTCGATGTCGCCGCAGAGGAGTAATAAGCCAAAACAGTACAATCCAACGTGAAGACAAAATCGTATCCAAGGACATGCCGAGGTCAATAAATCCATAGAAAACAGTCCAAAAAATGAGAGTGAAAAATCCATGAAACGATGTTTGAGATGGCGGATCAAAAGGTCATTCCTGGAGGTGCCGCCACACCAGGTAGGGCAATTAGTTTGTGGAACCGTGAGTACGCCCAGAAACACGGACCCTGACAGTCTCGATGGCAAATAAGGCCGCTGCCACCATCCATCTCCTCACCCTGCCTACACAGCTTGAGATTGCGGCAAGAAAAGAAGGAAAGAGAGGAAGATTCTAACGTGCAGCTAGTTAAACAGATGAGAATGGGAACATCGCTGGAAGACTGGGACACACAGCTATGGCAACGAAATTCATATTCCACCCTCGAGCTAAATGGCCGTTGGCTTTAGTTAAAAGCTCATCCGCCCTTTGACAGGTTTTGTATTTCGTCCTGCAGGGTGTTTAGCCACCCTCCGCACTGGTAGGAACCAGTGGGGGAGCCGGTTTAGTCGCCGACAACCCGACCACACATCAGTCGCCTCTTACGACACGCAGGGGTGCGGTGGAGGTATTCTGATCCCCCTCCACAGAGAAAAAGTAGTGTGGTAAAGAGTGTAAAAAGGTAGAGTGTAAAAAGTAGAGTGGTAAAGAGTGTGGTAAAGTAGTGTGAAAAAGTAGGTGTATAACATAAGTAAGTGAGTAAGTATACTTATATGTAATTCAAATAGGATGTCCACGAAGCTACGAGACGCACGCAGGATCTGCTAGCGACAATCACCGCAATCGCAGTGCGGAATTTATCGATAGTTTCAAAATAAAGCGTAAGGCAACGGGGCCCCTCAACAATCGTGCCCCGCAGGTAGGGGTCGGGAGTGGGCGGTTGCTACGGATCTGCACGGAATACATGTGACGGCGTGACTTCTTTGTACCGACTAAATTTATTACCGACCAAGATCTCGACCAGGACACGTACAAACAAGCTCACGCACAGATGGCCCAACAACAACAACACACACTCTCACTGACACAGACAAAATACGACACACAGACATACAGACGAATAAGCTTGTAGACATAATCGGCGTGACGTAATTCCACGTGACGCACTTCACCAGTTAATTCAATTGCATCGCCAAATTAAATTCCGGGAAGTCAAGAAATGAAACAAAACGAATTCGGATTGATAATAAAAACATTTGTACCTGTGTCCCACCATTAATTCCTCACTTGACGACTCCTTCACTTTCCATTTGCGGGAAATTGTTCCACAAGTTACGCACCACTGATGTACACTATTTTTCCTAGCCTTGTGTCTTTTGATCGATCACATAATATCCTTGGACGACGATATTCACAGAATAACGCGCTCTTCAGAATCTCAAAGTCACCGCTGCCGGTGTGTATATTGCAAGCTTCCGACGGTCGAAAACATGATTGAGTCCTGATACGAGCAACAACCTCCTGTAACAACCTTGCATTGCGGTGCTCCATATCTTGTTATATATATTTTCCATTTGCACAGAGATAGGGTGTAGGTTGACCATTTTTTATCACATGAACTCATTTGCGAAGTTTGCGAGTGGAAGAACATCTGTGCCTTGCTCCCTCCTCTGTGCTGTTCACATTCTAGTAGGGCAAATTATTGAGAAATTCCCTAAAGTACACTGAGTGCAATGATTACTTGACAATTCTGCGAAGTCCAAGACTATGCACCAGCCGTGGACACGAAACAATGCACTTGAATTCTGTATTCATCATATAGATATAAACTAGATCAAACACGGTCAACGGTCCAAGAGAACTCGCATGCACACCTTGACACATGTGACTATTTGCAACATTATAACCCACCAACCACCCCATCATCTAGAAGAAGACATTCACTGCGGTGAATCTCCGCCATCACTTTCCTCCTCGTCTCCATCACCTTCTTCCTGCTCGCCGTCCGAAGTGGCAAACTTTTGCTCTCGCTGCAACGCCAACAGAAACTGCTCGAGCTCCTCATCTCCTCGCGAACCTTCGCCTGTCGCCAGCGACAGCCCCGTGACGTGCGTCAACAGCGCGTCGGGCGACATCAGCACTGGCTCGACTACTCCTCGACTGCCAAAGAAACGCGTCACATTGACACAGTCCCGGTGCAACAGCAGCAGAGCGTGTGGATGTCTCGTCTCGACTGCTTGCCCCACGTCGATCATCCAACAAACACCCTCGTGATACAGCAAATTGTACTCGGACAAGTCGCCATGCACCAGCCGACTTCGAACGTACATCTGACGCATCATGTCTGCCGTCTGACCGTATAGATCGCGCCACTGACTCGTCGTCAGACAACAGTGGCGCAGTTGCGGCGCGGCGCTGGCCGCCTGCTGCTCGTCGCCCGGCTCTTGTGCACCGCCACCGCTGTCGCCAATTAAGCTCATCACTAGCACGTGGTTCTTGAGCACCACTGGGCGCGGACAGCGCAGCCCGGCTCGCACCATTCGGCGCAGGTTCAACCACTCCTTCTCGGCCCACAGTCTGACCAGACGCCTGCCTCCTCCGCTGCCACCACCGCAACCTCCGCCGCCACCGGCCGATGTCGACGGCATCCGTTTGCGAAAGCGCCAGTCGTGACGGATATACTTGTCGCGCGTGCCAAACTCACTGAGCACTGTCTTGAACACTTTGACAGCGCAGTGTGTCGGCACCTGCACGGCGTCCTCACACGCGTCGGCAGGCGCTGCTCCGCCCAGTGCGCGGAACACGTACGCCTCCTTGCCGCAGCTGACAACTCCATCAAGTCGGCGCAGCCAGCCGGCGTTGACCAGACGCAGCAACGTCAGACGACTGTCGGCGTCCAGCATGCCACCGCACGTGGCCACATCGCTCTTGTCGCGCACGCGTCGGCCACGCCGCCGCTGCTCGCCGTCGACGTGACGTCGCAGCGAGTTGAGCACGGCTCCATCGACGGCCAGTCGCGAGCGCGAGTCTCCATCACGCCGCACGTCGTCGCCGGTCGCCACATCCGGCGGCAACAGATTCATCAGCTTGGAGGCGTTACGGCGACTGCTGACCGCCGCGTTGTGTTTGGTCACGACGCGACGTCGGCAGCGGCGTGCACTGGAGTGTGACGCTGCCCCACTCCCCGCGTGCTGGGTGTGATTGGGCTGATCGTCCACTTGATCTTCACGGTCGTCGCTTTGCCACGTCACGTCATCTTCGTCTGCCACATCACCAACGCCATCGTCTCCTTGGTCATCATTAATTCTGCCTGAGTTTCGGGTTGCATGCACTGCGTCGTCCAACTGATTGTTCTCGGAGAGCCACCCGTTCCATGCAGCGTAGTCGTGCCCGGCCGACGGACACACGGCCAGCTCGCTGCTGCGGCGAAAGTTGCAGTAGCTGACTCGCACTTTGGCTTGACCGTTGTGATGTTGTTCCTCACGCGCCAGCTGCGCGTCATATTCGGCATCGAACTCGGCTTGAAGCATAGCCGCCAGCAGCAGGTCGCTGGAAACATCGGTCGATGATTCCTGTCCATCTTCCTCTCCTCGTCCATCGCCGCCGTCGGCTACCGCACCCGTGATCTCATAATCACAAACAGGATTTATAGAAGATGGCGACGAGTTCCCCGTGTGGACGGTGTCCGAGGAGGTGTCTGCACTATGAGCGATCGGCGGTGGCAATTTGGACGGCTCGGTAATTTGCAGTTGGTGGACCAGTTGTTCGGACATGACGTCAGCCAGTGAAACAGGATCGTTACTGGGCATCACTCCCCATACCGAGGGCGATGCCATCGTCAATGAGCCGACGATGTGTGTCTACTCTGGAAAAAACAACGCCGCAATGACGCAAAGTGTTAGTGAATAAGGTTGTCAAGTTGACAAGTTGCAAGAGTCCATCGACCAGCGATGACAAATAACCAAACAGACTAGTCAATAATGGTGAAACTTCAAACAAACTTGAATCAACAAACTCATCACCGAAAAACTCCATGGTTGAAAGTAATTCCGTGCTACTCCCAAGCTAGTCAGGTCCGACAATAACAAGAAATCCCGAAACAAATCGACAGTCTGTGTATTTAATGATGATGATGATGGTGATTCCTGGTCCTGCTCCACCTGTGAAAGTTCTCTACAGGACCTCAAAAATAGATAAATTACACATAAATCATACAATAAATCACAAACCACACACTCACGATGATGTCTCAAACTTTGTAATAATTTTTCATCCTTAGATCATCCGAATCATAGCACTCGGCAAATAAGCAAATCTTTAGTCTCCGTTTAAATATACTGATATTTTCACTTTGCTTCACAACCTGTAGACGCCCATTAAAATTATCAGCGCTGACTTCTCAAAAGCTCTGAAGCACATCACCAAGTTGTTCCTTCTCACACTCAGTCTGTATGAATCTTCGCAATGACGCAAATTCATCTGGGTCGCCGGCTTGAAATCATCCAAGAGTTCTCTCAGATAGGCAGGTTTACCATACCTTAAAGCCTTGAAAGTCAGGAGGCACATTTTGTATACAATCCTAGCCTTAATCGGCAGCCAATGAAGATCAATCAGCACAGGAGTGATTCTCTCCCTGGACGGAAGTCCTCGAATCAACTTGGCAGCTCTATTTATCACATTTTGCAACTTTCTCAGTCGATAATTAGAAAGTCCATAATAGATGCAATTGCAATAATCCAATCCGCTCAAGACGTAATTATGAAGTAGCATCATGACAGTGGCATCATCGAGATATTTCCTCAGGAAAGCAATATTCCTCAAATGATATCCAACAATTTTTACCACCTTATTAATTTGACCATCCAACATCAAATTATCACCCAAGATAACACCCAGATTTAGGATATGATACAAAACGTGTAAGATAATTCAGCGAATAACACAGAAATAAGCAATTAGACCCAAAACTTCACAGCCTAGACCCACACGCAGTAACAATATTCTACACAATTATAAATATAAAGAGGAACAAAAAACCAATATTAACAAAAATTAAGCCAATAAAATGAGCACAGTAAGACACTTGCCCGATTGGGGTTTCACATCGCAAGCAAGTTCTTCGTTTCTAGCGCGTTTCCGTGTTCTCAACTCTTCTGTCTCTTTTCAGCTCAGTTCAGTCTCTTTTCAATCCAAATAATTCACCATATCAATTAATTCAGAGGCACGGAGACTGACCACATCATCAGAGCCGTTGCGAGGACTTATGAGACCCCCCCCCCCCGAAGGCAGCACTTGGGGCCCCTCCCGAAGGCAACACTTGGGGCCCCCAGTATAAATAAACCATCAAATAATGAATTTATACATTATACATAATCACATCATACAAGCTCAGGTGAAAACATCTGAGCAAAAAGGTAAAGGCTATACATTATATGATAAATTTTAATGTCATACGTGAAGCAACGGGGCCCCTCAACAATCGGGGCCCGCCGCCGGGGGGTACGGGGACGGTTGCTACGGCTCTGCACATCATCCACCAACATATTGAAATCACCCATAACGATGACATTTCTGTTGACAGTATCAACAGTTTCAAGGTTTAACCTAAAGTCAGTCAGGAAAGCTACACGATCAGCATTTGGAGGCCTGTACACCACAATGATAACTAACTTCTCACCTAACAGCTCTCCGCTCACGTGAACATGTTCAAAACTGTCGCATTCCTCTGAAGCGTCCTTCTTCACCTTACAGAACAGCTTGGAGATGAATAGAACCACCCCACCTCCTTTCCTGTCGAACCTGGGTTTGTGAATACAAGTATGACTATCAGGGGTCATTTCAGTAATGCTCGCCGTATCGTATATATTCAGCCAAGTTTCTGCACATGCCAATACAAGTTCCTGCAGTCAATCAAATGTCTGATATCATGTGTTTTATTACCAACCGACTGTATGTTAATAAACGCACATTTCATGTTTCTACTATGGACGTCCATTTAGTAGCCATTCTCAGTGATACTCCTGATTCTGTCTTGTTCCTCCCTGAGTACCTTGCACCTACCCACCTACATCTGACAATGCATGCCACTTTGATTGACTTTGTTGAACCTAACACAGTTGATGCACTACACTATTTTTTCTCTGAAGTCCCTAGTGCAATGATCACCAGCACATTTACCACAAATTGGGGGCTCCTTCTTTGCCAGAGAACTGCACCTAGACGCAGTGTGGCCAAACCTTTGACAATGGAAGCACAAGGTGGCCATATATCTGTCCCTCACAATATAGTTACCCCATTCCAGTCTCAATCGGTCATAATGTTCCCTAATCAGCTGTCTCACTTCAGGATCACATCTCAAAATACAGTGTCTTGTGCCTGCTGACCGCTGTCTTGCTGAGCAGCATTTCTAACTTCGACTCCACGTCATTTATCTCCTACAAGTAATCATTTCGTTCTATCAGAGTAGCCACTATGTCATTATTGACCGCCCCCTTCTTGTTGATATTACACATGATCTTCGGTTTCAGCTTCCGTACTACTCTCGCCTTTACCTCAGGAACCACACTGAGCTTATTCGCAGCCTTATCCCTGGTCACCTCATCAGCGAAAACTCAGCACGGCGCCACCCTTCACCGTGAACCTGGTCTCAGAGACCTGGGTGTTACCAGAACCTTCGATATCTCCTTTCTTTTTCCACCACCTTGGTATTGTCATCCACAGCCCTAACGAACAGTCGGGTTTTCTTTGGTCTTTTACTTGTGATGACCTCAGTCCAAGACTGGTCACTAGCCTCAAGACCCGTCCCGTTTCTTCAGCCCCAACGGACAAAAGTGATGCATTTGCTGCCGCCAATCCCCGAACCTTTTTTCGAAGGTCATCACTCTTACAAATGAACTCATCCACACAGCTAAGCTTCTCATCATAGCCACAAAGTCAGTCCTCATGTTTCTCAGAAATGCTATAGAGACACCACATACCCAATCCATTTGCTAAATTTTGTCCCTCTTCACTCCCTCTAAATCAGGGGTTCCCAACCTTTTTCGCTCCGCGACCCCCCAGGAGAGATCTGGAGGGCTCCATGACCCCCCAGTAAAAATGAGAGAAGTTATAAAAACACCTTTATACTGAATTATTATCACATTCAATAGTTTAATGCCATCGTTATTGAATGTATTCGAAAATACAAAGAAAAAAAACAGAATAATTTAATGCTAATTTTGACCGATGCAAATATTTTCAGGTTGCTCTCACGACCCCCTGAAGTGGTCTCGCGACCCCCCTGGGGGTCGCGACCCACCGGTTGGGAACCGTGGCTCTAAATGGACGCACTTCAGATGTGACCATGCATCACACACATCACACCCAATGAGGTCAGTATTTCCCAACACCTTTTTGCAACTATAACAATTAGAACTCGTCATCTTGAACTCCTACGCCCATTCAGGTGTCAGAAAACCAGCAAAACATCAATAGAATTACAAAAGTAACCAGAAATGGTTGAAAAAAAAGTTTCAGTCGGACCAGATTTTCTTTTTCTGCTTGGTGTTTTGTTTTGTTAGGCTAGCTTAACAGCGATGATAAATATTGTCACACGCGTGTTGCATCCAAATGTGTAAAATAACCATAGGCTTAGTTCGTAGTTAGGTGTGGGCGTGCAAGTGCGTACGTGCGTGTGTATTGCATTGCACAAAACATACGTTGTTTTAGAGCGAGACTGATGGTTGTGCAAAGTGGTATCATTAATCGACTTGTGTTGAGCTCACGTCTGAATAGGTGTATATACATGTATGTAAACATGCTCTGAACGCTTGCTACTGAGTATGTGTTGAAACAGGGCATATACCTGCGTATCCTCAGAAGTGAAAACACCACTAAATCACTGGTTGAGGTAGCCTTGGACCCAGGTGGCTGAGATTGTTGTATGCGTGTCTGTAGAGCCAACCCACACTGCTTGCACTGTGTGCGTGCGTGCAAATGCACGGGGGTCCGTATAAAAGACGGTGCTGACTATGCAGGAGAGCATTAGAGGATCGGAACAGAGACATTCGAGATGTAACCATAGGAGCGTAGTAGAGCGTTAGGGAAGACTAGGATGGGATTAGGACAATGATAGGCGGGTAGTACAGATAGGAGCTGTTTGGCTGTTAGTGTCTGAATAGGACTTTTTGAGACATAAGTATAGCGGCTTGTGAGCATTTGATATCATTTCACTTAGTTGTTCGGATTGCCTGTGTGTCGACAACACATTCATCTTGAACCGGAAATTTGGGTTATCGCGGCACAACATCAAGAGGAACATAAATAGACTATCACTGTCAGTAGTTCGACAAGACTGCATCCTACAATAAACGTAAGTAACAATACAATAAACATAAGTAACACTACAATAAACATAAGTAACACTGCAATAAAAATAAGTAACACTACAATAAACATAAGTAACACTACAATAAACATAATTAACACTACAATAAACATAAGTAACACAATACAGAGAACATAAGTAACACAATACAGAAAACATAAGTAACACTACAATAAACATAATTAGACACAATCAAGTTCATTGATTACATTTGCTTATTATTCGCCACAACATTGATTTAACTCAAATATTTGCTCACAGCAATATGCCCAAGGACCCGAGTAAACCATACACTCAACACTCGCCCTACATCGAATAACAACACAGAAAACAATGAAGCTGAAGCAGAAAACAATGACGCGGCAGCACTATCATTGGCTTGTCACGTATTGGCCACAAATGTATTGAACAGCCTCGTGATCGTCGTCAATGTTGTTATCACGTGTTCCGAAACAGGTGTGTTTTATTGCGTGCGGTTTTGCTTGGTTTCCATGGATGTGATATATCATAGTTATCATTTGAGCTTGTTATGCTGTTTAATGCATGTGTGTCTTGATATGCGCTGTACCAATTTTATGATTCTAATGTTGATGTTTGTATGGTGAACGGTCCCTTTCAGAAATCCACTGGTCCATATTTTATTTTAATAACACTTCACCTCTTGGTAGAATAAGTATGAAGCGACAGGATAACACGAATTTATATACTGATACACACAAACACACGTACTCATTCACATGTACATAGTCAACACTCGAAAACCTGTGGCGCAGGCACGAACGCACAGATACATACAGACGAACATGACATACTGAACCATTGAGACACACGCTTATTTACACACAGCTTACACATACATACCAGCAAGTTGGATTATCATTTGATTCCACTTCTCTCACCCTTACTTCGTATGGTTCAGTCTGATTTCTTACGCTTTCTCTGACCCTTTCATCCACTTGCTATTTGTGATATATCCTAATTAAGTCATGTTCCCTTTTGTCAGTTACTCTTGTGCTTGTTCATGTTTTGTGTTTCTCTTTGAATATTTTGGCTTATCTTGCTGTTTAACGCGCGTGTGTAGTAACCCGTTCCTCGACTATGTCAATTTGAGCGCTATAACAAATACAAGTGTGTTTGTATATATAGTAATTTTCGTGGATGATTGTATGCCAGTGTATGTGCTTGCACATGCGTGATGATGTCATTTTCGCAAACCGTGATGAGTTTTCAAAGGCGCCATCCCAGTTGAAATAATAATTTAATGGGTCGTCCTAGACGCTATCGCAATGCCTCCCGTCGGCATCAGTGCGCGTCAACTGAACGAAATTCTGGCGATACTGAGGATTACGATGGTGCTGTTTCCTCGTGCTGCACTGCTGTGGAACGCCGACTTTCGCTCTCCGACCCGCTACCACCGGAGGACTCTGTTAGCGATGACGCGGCGGCTGCTGCGCCGTTCCCGGTCGGCATGTGGGATCTGCAGCACTGCAACCCGAAGGCGTGCACTGGTCGGCGCCTGCAGCGCAGCGGTCTGATCCGGCCTCTGCGACTGGGCCGTCCATTTGCCGGCGTTGTGTTGTCGCCGATGGGCAAGCGCTGCGTGTCGCCCGCCGATCGGCAGCTGGTGGCTGCCAGCGGCGTGGCCGTTGTCGACTGCTCGTGGGCGCGCGTCGATGAAGTGCCGTGGCGCCGACTGCCGAGCCGTCACGCGCGCCTGCTGCCGTTTCTGGTGGCCGCCAACCCGGTCAACTACGGCCGGCCGTGGCGGCTGTCGTGTGTGGAGGCGCTTGCCGCCGCTATGCTGATCACGGGCTATCCGGCAGCGGCACGGCTCTATCTGGACAAGTTTAAGTGGGGCGGCGAGTTTGAGCGGCTCAACGCCGAGCTGCTGCAGGCGTACGCGGCGTGCGAGGACGGTGCGGCAGTGGTCGACGTGCAGAACAAGTTCCTGGCGCAGGCAGAGCGCGAGAGTGAGCAGCGGAGAATGATCAGCGAGACGGAGTGGTGGTTGCCGGGTGACGCGGCGGATGGGTCGCGGTCTTGCTCGGAAGAATCATGTGAGGACGCGGCGGAAGCGAACAGCGGACAATCACTGACTGAAGACTGCGAGCAGGCTGTTGGACGAGAAGATGGAGTTGCCCAGGATGCAGACCAGAGTAACGCTGAAGCTGGTGCAGGATCGAGGACCACCGAGGAGTTGTTCGATGATGATGGTGAAGTGGTTGGCAGGGACGATGTGGCTATTTCGACAGAAGACAAACAATGTGGATTTTAACAATGTTAATATATTTTTGAAACATTTGCAGTGTGTTTGGTTAGTCTGGATTGCTGTTACTATTGTGTCGAATATACTTGTGTTCGTGTACTTTTTCTCCAACATTCGGTATTGGCATCACGTGATTTAGTGTGGTTATAGGGTGCTGTATTGTTATAGATTGTGCTGCGTGTCCGTGGACAGAGGTACGTGTAGGAGAGGGTTAGTGCAGGGTCTCAGGCGCTGAGCGGCGCTACGGTCGAATGGAAATGTTGGAAACTAATGCTTATTGTCCATAATTTGTCTGGTTTGGAAATTATTCATATTCAGTCAGCCACAGAAATGATGTGATCTCCAATTATGATCCACGCTGGGTTTCATACATTAATGCAGTCGTTCTAATTCAGTCACCCCCTTGATTCTTGAAAGCTACATATAAACGATAAAAGTACAAATGACAATACAATTTCTTCTAATATTTATTAGAAATATTATTATTATTAAATATTATTATATTGAAAGTTTTATTTCCAGGCAAAAATTTATAGCACAAAGAAAAACGTATTTTCCGAAAGTCTCCACAGGAATTCTCGCACCCCTAAGAACCAGGTTTGAACCCCCGGCCAAGAAACTCTGCACTAGTGCGCTGTTTCAGGTGCTGAATTTCAAAAGCATACCGTTGTATGGATAATTATTCGTTATGTATACAAAATTTGTTTAATTATTGTTGAGTATACATGATGTGTATTCATGGTTTATGGTTACTGATGTTCGTTTATCTGCTAATATTCTTGCATGTCTTAATTATGCTCTTATAAGATTATTTACCGCAACCAATAAGTGAAATTGCTTCAATTGCATATACAAGGTGACCCCATGTATGGTATATAATATCAACATATATGTATAAAAGACAACGTGTGTGTCTCCGGCCACCTATATGCATAATGTTTTAGTGTGTGTGTGTGTGTGTGTGCCGAGATTCCATGAACATGCACACGTGCAGCGTTTACAAAGCGCAGTGGCGGACAGAGTGCGGAGCAAAACGTTTAAATAACTCTGCTCCGCACTCTGTTGTGGAGTGTTTCAGGAGTGTTTTTGGAGCCTATGTGTATAGTGTACCAGTATTATATTTGTAACTAATATTGATGTTTTACATTTGTGTTTGTGTGGAAGATATTTCACCCATAATGTTGATTGCTTCATCCAGATTACTGCGGTCTTAGCATGGGCGTAGATCCTGGGGGGTATGGTGGTAATATACCCCCGACAAATTGGCTGGGGGTATGAATATGAATTATACCCCCGATATATCTGCTGAGTTAATTTCATTGAGTATATTATCATCAAAATCAGCATAGCAAAAAACAACAATACACTAAAAATGTAAAAATCATAAATATATGAAAAATTATACTTTGCGCAATATACATTTCATTGAGATATGTGTGTGTTGTAATTTAATAGGCAGAAAATAGTTGAATAGTTGAGGAATCTATGCAATTGACCAACTGAGCCAAATTCGAATGATGCCCGAGGCGATGCGGTCGCACTTGAATGACGTCACGACAACATGTTATTGCAAGCCAATGACAGAGTGCCAAGTCAACAGTGCTAGTGCCGTGACAGTGGAGCATGTTTTATATGTTTTATGTGACAGTGGAACATGCAATCATCCAAGTATAATGCTCCCATTTTCTTCCCAAATTTCAACATCAAAAGTTGGGGGAGCATTATACTTGCGTATGTGAGAAATCCCAGTTTACAAAGTCAACTTCTGTGTGAGGGGAGATCAAATTACGTGTTAAAATTTATTGGTACGCTTGTGATATTTTTCAATCAATATAATACAGGAAGGGGTAGTTGCAGGAGTCAAGAAATCTGCTTAATTGAGTATCCAAGTCGGAACACCTCTATCGCTTAGTTTATTTATAAAAAGACCAGTGTTTCGATTCAAACGTGGAGGGAGCATTATATTTGGGCAAGCATTATACTTGGGTGATAACGGTAGCAGGAGTTTCGGCGCGCAATAATCTTCGCAACCTGACAACCTTCGCAACCTGACAACACTTCTATAAATCAAGCGTTTTAGTAGGATATTTCTCTAGCACAAGGTGTTATATATTCTGGTGTGAAATGGTCCGATTTCGGCTGAAACACCTGAAGGAAAATAATTGTATCTTGTAAGTCAGGTCAACATAAGATGGACACGGTGTCAAATGAGGAGTATATACTGCCGACAAGAATACAAGCATTGTGGTTTGTTTTGTTCATCTGCAAGTGATTTTTAGTGCCGCTACCTAGGATATCTGACGCTTGGGGCGGTGAGTTTTTGGAAGGTGACTCTTCTTCCAAACAGTAACTCCCTCCGTCCCTCCTCCCACTCCATTCCCTCAAGCCATCAACTACCATCACAAATGTAAAGAAAACGGCTTATTATACAGTACAGTTTATTTCTTTAATTACAATACAACAACACATTTATTATACATAAAATAAGGTCTATTTTTGTGTAGTTTTAAGGCTTATTTGATAGAAAATTTTGTTTTATGGGGACCTGGGAACGGATTATTCTCATTTTAATGGTTTCTTGTGGGAAATAAATGTTCGGAAGACGAACTTTTCGCCTTACACACACTTTCTGGGAAACAATTATGTTCGTGAGTTGAGGTATCACTTTATATTGTATTATTGTATAAGCATTAATTCTCTACCGTTCTTTCTCAGCAACGTTTTAGACTAATTTTGCCGTCAGGATGTATAAGCGACATAATCTGTTGCAAACCTTCAAAAAGAACACACAAGTGTGAGTTTGTTTGTTACTACTTGAGTACCTGTATATATATATATATATATATATGTGTGTGTGTGTGTGTGTGTGTGTGTGTGTGTGTGTGTGTGTGTTTGAATGAGTGGACATAGCGCCAGCTATTTTTAGCAGACATGGTCCGGAATTTCGGACTTGGTCCTTGCCAAATTCCACCTCCCACACTCACATAAGCATACACAACCCACGCACTTGTGTGTACGTGTGTGCGTATGTGCTGTTTGCCTTTGGTATTATTGAAAGCAAAGACTGTTTTATTTATTTCATTTTCATCGCCTGTAAGCGAGTGTATCGTCGCCGAATCATATTCACGTTTCACCTTTTTGGCACAAAGTACCACTTGTATATGCATATATTTTCACATATACACATCTATACGTTAAGAGTGACGGTTGAACCATAACTAGAGTGGGAATTGTATGTGATCACTAGGGTGACCTTTTGTTGCAAATGCAACTTTTTCATCATATACTCTGTTCATTCTGAGGAGCCCAAAAATCAATATTTTATTGATATGAGGTACATATTAAAGAAGTTATAAATGCAACTTTTTGCAACTTTTTGTTTTAGCGCAACTTTTGCAACTTTCTCATTTTTAAATACAATTGGTTTGATTTAGGACAATTATCGAACTTTTAGAACAATTGTTACAAATCATCAGAAAAAAAATTCGTTTGTAAAGTTGTACAATGCAGCATATATCAACCTAAACTCGATAAAAATGTATCTGGAAGTGTGTGAACATTGTGTCCATGTGTGGTGCTAGACATCCTGCGTATGTATGTTGCCATAGACAATATAGACACATACAATATAATATAGACATAACACTATGATATAGACAGGTGCATTTGTGCAATAAAATTAAACCTCAATTTGTATACTTTTCGAGCAACTTTAGAGCAACTATAGTTAGCATTTAGACCTTGTAACATGCAGGGAAATTAACATCGAATCTGTCAAATTATATTGCATATTTAAATGTCACTACCAGGCATCAGTGCGACAGACTCGACAGACTAGACAAGCATGTGAAATACAATCTTAACGCAACCGCGAGTGCTCAAAATGTATAATTAATTAGAAACAAAAACGTGAAAGTCCCAAAGTGTAATGTTAAGGAGTGATTTCAGTGATAAAATTACCCTATTACCCATATTTAAAATTGGTAATTTTTTAGCGAAAGATTGAGCTCAACTTATTAGCGCAACTATTTGAAGTTTTAGCGCATCCAAATGTCACCCTTATCGCCAGTGAGGTGACAGTTGAAGCTCATGAAGCATGCAATCTTAGCACTACCGCGAATGATCAAAACGTATTGTGGTAATATTTATCGAATGTAAAAAGTACAACCTTTTCTCACAAGTAAGCTTTTCATAATTATATAATTTTCACCAGTCTTATATGGGTTTTAGTGAAGTTTCTACCAAATTTTAAGTGCAACTTTTTAGCGCAAGTTCTAGGATTTTTTAGCGCAACTTTTCTATATTTTTAGCGCACCAAAAGGTCACCCTAGTGATCACATAACAATATTAAATCAGATAAAATGTCGTTTTAAGCCAAAAACATAAAATGCCACTTTCACTGAAAAATATTGTCCAAATATATATTTGTATAGGTTGCGCCCGGAATGAATCTATTCTGTTGATAATTTTAATTAGACACGTTAGAAATTCAACATGTTATTATACACTCGGATACTGCATATAGGTATAATATTAGCCATCGGTGTAGATTTGTGTCGAGGCTCGGGGGATGACACACCATGTATTAGTGTTGTGGTGCGACACAACTTCCGTCTCGCGCCTAGAGATACGACCTAAAAAACCGATGTTTTTCTTATAAAAAAACCGTTTTTTGCCAAAAAAAACCTCATCTGATTAAACAAAAAGAGCCCATAAGTATTCTGAGCCTGTTACCCCCCATACCCCCCAGGATTTACGCCCATGATATTAGCGCCAGCATTGTTACCAATGGAAATGGAAAGATAGAGCAACGTTCCTGATATCTTCTTAAGTCCGGACACCATGAGCGTCGCACGGTGCTATACAGTGGCGGCGCCAAGGTGGAGCTTGGGGGGCTGGAACCTCCCAAAAAATAACTGGGGGGCTGGAACCTCCCAAAAATATGCCAAGCCCCCCAAAAATTATGATCATGGACATTACAATTTCTTACCACTGTAAATGAAGTCCTGTAATTTTGGTTGAAGTTCGAGGACTGAATCAGTGTGCCCTAGTCCCTTATTATTATATCATGTAGTTAGCGTTCGAGTGTAGTTCTTCATGCTTCGCCAATCCCTCTCAACTTTCTCCTTAGAACCCCACATCTTTTTCCTCAGCCCTTTTGGCACGGGCGCCGCCAAAATATCTTTCTGAAGGGTCATCATTTTTGTGTTTATGTGTCTGGATTAAATACTTGACTGACGGAAAAAGAGGTGACGTAATGTGATATAGCGTGACGTGAGGTGAATTAACGTAATACGCTGTGAGCTGAATTGAAAGCACGTGACGTAAAATGGTGACGACGTGAATAACTCGATTTGAAGTAATTATGTGTTATACAAAAATATTCATACATCTCATTCTCAAATACAAGAATGAATATATTTCACTATAGCTAGAATTTTCATATCTTCATCTGATGTTCTACGTTAACTTTGGTCGAAAATCCTCTCTGAAACACTGAATTCAATGTCAACATGCTTGTGTTTGAAAAGTAATGCCATATACAGGAATCCCTCCTACTTCGCGGCTTCAACTATCGTGGCTTCGCTGTATCGCGGGTTAAAATAATATAAAAATAAATTAATGATTTTATCGCAGAAATTTCATCATTTCACGAGTTTTCACGGCCACTTGAGTTTCTTCATTTTCCTTTAATAATGCTAGCTTATGTTTAAAAGTCGTTTTCTTGTTTTGAAATGAATATATTAAAGAGTCAGTACAGTATACTTTATCGTCACATGTGACTTCAGGGCGTTCTCTCCACCGGCGGTGGTCTTCATCTGGACATAACAATACACTGTTAGTCTCGTCGCTATGGCATGATGCGGAGCGCACAGTCTATTGATATGAAAGTCCCCTAGCAGCGAGCTGGTTGATGTCAGCGATAAAAATATAATGTCTTTCAAGAATAACTCGAGACTGCTTCTCAACTATTGAATGGAATCTAGCCATCCCGCTTCATTTACACTGTATGTACAGTGAATCGCCAATAAGCGCTCTTCATCATTTTGCTATCGTGACGCCGATAACGAATATTCAGCATTGACACTAGCATTACTCATATGTGTCATACGTGCCAATCAATCACGTCGGGGTCACCAATGTTAGCTACGTTGATGATAAACACGATCAGTCGAGTAGTCAAGTCTGTTCTTTATTTATACAAACGGTTGCTTTTATATTCAGAGCAATGTTGCATAATGCGTGTGAGCTGGAATTCCAATGTATGACGTGATTTTGCATGTCCGTACGTGTTTGTGTGTTTGTGTGTACATGTGAATCACACGGCGTGCTAAGTTTGCAGATGCATAGATGTATGCATATATGCATACATGTATGCATATATGCATGTATGCATATATGTATGTACGTGCTGTGCGTGCTGTGTGTATGTGCTGTGCGAGTATTCTGGACCGTGATTGATTGGCACGTATGACACATATGAGTAATGCTACAACACCGCCTCTTTGATTCTCGCCCCAGTCATGTTTCGCTGTTCAGTTCTCGTTAATCTCTTACTGATTGTGTAGTGCGACTGATTACGAACTTTATATATAAAATTAAAAACCCTATGATGCCGCATAAGCGCATTGCAGCGTTTTCGCCTTCTGCCACTACCCCAAAGCGTCAGAGGAAGATGTTCACCATAGCTGAGAAAGTTCAACTGCTGGACATGCTGAAAAAAGGCAAGAGTTTGTAGTGCGCCACGTGGAATTACGCCGCGCACAACCTCGCCGAGTCTAGCTGCACGTCTATTCGTTTGTATGTCTGTATGTCGTGTTTGTCTTTGTCACTGCGTGTGTTGTTGGATCATGTGTGTGCTTGACCAATTGTATGTTTGTATGCTTGTGTGTGACCTGTTGTGTGACCTGTGTCAAATACAGTCGGTCCATAGAACTCGTCCTGTTTGCGTGTAACGCTCCGTGGCGAGCCAACCGCCACATTGGTGACCCCGACGTGATTTCTTTGGTGCGCGTGTATCTTTGGTGCGCGTCGTGTGTGTTCGTTCTCGGTCTTTGGCGTGTGTTCTGCAGTGGTCATTTTGATGATCATTGCGGTGCCTAAACTGCACGCCTTCTACCTACGCCTCGCCTCTCTGTGTCAGTAGCCGTCTGTGCCTCGCTATGAGGCGACGCACCATAAGCTGCTGACATGAGTAACCAGCATCACACCATCGAGGACCGACTCCGTCCGGCGCGTACGCAATCACTCTTCTGATACCGCTGGACGTTAAACCACCGACGAGCAAACGTCTGCGCAGCAAGAAGACGACTCAAAGAATATTGCCTCGTCTTTTTGCTGGATGCAGTTTCTGCCAATCTACGTAGAATCGAAAGTTGTACCGGAATCTACCGAGAATCTACTACAAAGTCTTACCAAAAGTTCTACCCCAAAAGTTCGAAACTACGAAAATCCTGAAATTCGCCACCGACTGCGCAACACGACGTCGGCTCTATTATGACAAATTCTCTTGGCCTCGTGTTGCCGTGCACACCAGCAAATCACACAGCATATTCCGCTAACCTACGCCAAACTTCACCTCACTGAACAGCAAACGTCTGCGCAGCAAGAATACAACGCTATAAGTATTGCCTCGACTTCTTGCTGGATGCAGTTTCTGCAACCAACGTCAAATTTTGTCTCCAGACTGCTTAGCACGATGACGTCTTTACGACTTTATTATCCAAAATATACCTGTTCTCTTGCTGCCGAGCAGTATGCCTGCCGTGCACGATTCACCGACTCATGAAACATACCGCTCCGCTTCTGGTGGGGGAGTCCTGTAGTGCGCCACGTGGAATTACGCCGCGCACAACCTCGCCGAGTCTAGCTGCACGTCTATTCGTTTGTATGTCTGTATGTCGTGTTTGTCTTTGTCACTGCGTGTGTTGTTGGATCATGTGTGTGCTTGACCAATTGTATGTTTGTATGCTTGTGTGTGACCTGTTGTGTGACCTGTGTCAAATACAGTCGGTCCATAGAACTCGTCCTGTTTGCGTGTAACGCTCCGTGGCGAGCCAACCGCCACAAGTTATACGGCTGTTGGTCGACATTACGGCCTCAATGAATCGACCGTACGTTACATTAAGAAAGACGAGCGCAATATATGAGCCACGGCTGACGTTAATGTCAATAAAACAGTGAAGAGAGTGGTAACGTCACGCAACAAAGCGACATTGAGGATGGAAAATGTCTTTGGGTCTTGGATTGGAGATTGTCGAACGAAGAACATTCCGCGTGACACTCGAATTATTCGTGAGAAAGCAAGGCAGCTCCACACACGTTTCTCCGTGACTGAGAAAGATGATCTCGACGACCCGGAACCAGGAACATCGACATCATTGCCGAGGAGGGCCACGACATCATTGCCGAGGAGGGCCACGACTACGGAATTCACTGCTAGCAAAGGATGGTTTGAATAATTTCAGAAACGCCTATACTTGAAAAATATGCCCTTGCATGGTGAGGTTTCTTCCGCTGATCACAAAGCTGCCGAACTCTACGTCAACGACACCTTCAGGTCCATAATCGAGGACGGCGGCTACTATCCTGAACAAGTGTTTAACATGGATGAGACAGCGCGAACGTTCATCATGAAGGAAGTGGCCAAGGCGACAGGATTTACGGCGTTTAAAGACCGTATGACACTTATCTTGTGTGGAAATGCTGCTGTATTCCTACTGAAGCATGGACTTATCTATAAATCAAATAATCCACGTGCATTGAAAAATAAGACGAAGAGTCTTCTGCCAGTACACTGGCTGTATAACCCGAAAGCATGGATCACAAAATCGTTAACCGCAGATTTGTTCCAAGACTGCTTTGTGTCCCAAGTGAAGCGCTACCTCGCCGAAAAAGGGCTTGATTTTAGGGTGGTTTTTCATGAACAACGCAGGATGACACGCTCAAGAGTTGAACTGTGATGGTGTTCAGATTGAGTTCTTGCCCCCAAACACCACAGCACCACGAAGTAGGAGGGATTACTGTATATGGAAATATAACTAGATATTATCTAATGAAAATGCGTTTAAATATAGTGTGTGAGAAAACGTTTTTTTGTGAATTCGCAAGTGAAAAAGCGAATTTCTAAGCGTACTTCTTGATTAAAGTCACTGATGCGCTTGTCATTGAGCTGCATGTGCTTGAACTGAAGGCTGATATTAGCACGATATTACTACGCGTACATCACTGGCGGACATCGAAGATTCTGGAAACAAGAACAGATCCAAGTCATCATAAATGTTCCAGCAATTCTGTGAATTGTTTCAGCAACAGAAACATCATCATCATGTATACCATCCTGGAGACTATCCATGAGAGTGAGGTGTGTGTGGGACGCAAACGGCAACGATATAGCTCAACACCTGACCCAGTCTACTACCAGTACTTGTACTGAAGATATAGAGCCGATCGTGCCGTATTATGACTACATCACTGACAACAAATTCGTCAACATGCTGACGGCAATTCAAAAACTGTTGCAAGAAGAAATTGACGAAGATGAGGAACAAAACGAGAATGAGAAAATGGACAAAAACAATGTATCATATATGGATAATGACAAGCAGTCAACAGGAAACGACAAAAATGCCGTGGCTTATTACGATTACGTCACGGATAATAAGTTTGTCAATATGTTGACAGCTATTCAAAAACTCCTGCAAGAGGAGATTGATGCCGTCGAATACGAGGAGAAGAGGATTGAAATAGAAACTGACACACAGTCTGATGTGGATGAAACCATGACTTCATCCGATGTGACAAAATCCGACATGTCGGACATCACTGACCCTACATCAAGCCCATTTGTGAATATGCTTACATCTATTCATGGTTCACTTCAGTGTGAAATAGACGGAGTTGAAAAAGAAGATGAAACCAACAACAACTTCCAACATTCAGACAAGACCGTTTCTAATACGCAATGCAACATCAACAACGATCAGCAGACGTCAGAAACTGCAGTACCATTCGTTCATTATTATGATTACTACACGAACAACAAATTCGTTAATATGCTTACTGATCTCCAGAAACTCCTCCAAGAAGAGATCGATAGCATTGACATCATGGATGGGAATGGTCTAACCGCTATTAACAAACAATCCGATGTGGATAATGTATCGCAGCAGTCATTAGATAATTCACGACCTGCAGTAGTAAATGGCTCATGCATTGGTCATGTGCTAGCCGAAAGAACCGTAATGCAAAGTCCTATGTCTTCGCATGTAGATAACAGAACGGACACGAGAAGGTGCATCCAGATGCGAAAAAACCGTAAATACAAGAGGACGTGCACCGTCCCAAGGTGAAATTGGAGGCACAGAAGATTCAGACAACAAAACTGTGTATAATACGCAGTTAAATATGGATAGCAGTCGCCACGAACTGCAGTATCCTTCGTGCAACCAAATCATTGTGGAAACATACGTCATTATGTGACTTCGCCGCAATCTCAAGCTGTGTAGACAGGGCGAGGAGATGAATGGTGGCAGCGGCTTGTTTTGCTATCGCGACTGTCAGGGTCCGTGTTTCTGGGCGAACCCACGGTTCCATAAACCAATTGCCTTACCTGATGTGACGGCACCTCCAGGAATGACCTGCTGATCCGTTTCACGTTCAGTGTGTAGGAGCAGCGTACAACTTGTAGCGCATGTGTTTCCCCTACAACACATTGTTCGTGACTGTGTGTGTGTATTATTGCATCTTCAGAAAACACACTGCATTGTTTGGAATAAACAAAAACAATGCATCAATGTGTTTCCACTACGTATCGGGTCTATAGAATGTGATAATAGAAAAAATTGTGTATATCCTAGCGTAGGTAAACTTTTCCATAAATGCGTTATACCTAGCTTTATAATTAGCGTGAGGGAATGAAAACAATATTGTTATTGAAATAATTATTGTTTTAGATTTATATAATTGACACACTTGCAATATTTTGCAATGCAATATTATAAAACACAGTTTGCGTTAATCGCTCGGACAGTGTAGACGTGTTTTTATTGCTCCTGTAAAAGTGTTGGTTTTCATAGTCTTACTTGAGTGAAAGTTTGTTTTTTTTATATACAAAAATATCCTGAATTCTGAAATTTTGTCAATAACAAAAGCGGAAAATGGCAGCATCTGCAGCCAAGAAAAAAGTTTGCCGAGATTGCAGTAAGAAGAATGAGGAAATAAAGCATCTCAAACAAATGGTGGAAGACCTGAAGTCGGCAAATGAAGAACTCATGAGAAAGATGTCAAGAGACGACAAATTGGAGCAGAAATTGGATTTGGTGTGCCAAAAGGTGGATAAATTGGAGAGCAGTGTATACAGTGTTGGGAGAAAGGCTGAAATGCAGTGTTGTGTATCCGGCAAGTCAGGTGCATTCGATGTGTCAAGAAAATGTACGGAGAGTCCATGGTTGGAAGCGGCAAAAAAGGGAAATAATTTGTTGCTGGTTCAATCAACAGAAAGAGAAACAGTGGACAAAAAGAAGGCGAAATCAGTCATTCATAGCATGATTGTTGAAAATACAAAATCCACTAAGAATGGAAATATCGTCATGGATTTTGAAACTCACAAAGAGCGTGAAGTTGCGGCAGAGAGACTCCGGACCGAGACAAATATTTCGACGAAAATTATCAAGAAAATAGAGCCAAAAATTATGCTGTGTAATGTCAACAGAGAAGAGGACGAGGAGAAAATAATTGACAATTTGATGGCTAAAAACAAAACACTGTGTGAAATTGAAGACGGAAAAAAGATGGAGGTGCTATTCAAGAAACCTGCGGCGGGAAACACGAACCATTTTGTGATAAAGTGCAGTGCCGAGATCAGAAGAGATATTTCAAAATTGGGAGACAAGTTAAGGCTGGAATGGGGTATTTACAAAGTGCTGGACAGATACTACGCAATGGCGTGCTACCACTGTCAGCGATACGGTTACACAGCAGCCAACTGCGCGGCCAAATCTGCCAGTGATGGGCCGTATTGTTTCAAGTGTGCGGGTAGTTACGACTCAAGAAGCTGCACATCGAACAACTGCAAGTGTATCAACTGCATCCGCTTCAAGAAGGACGACATCAATCATTGTTCCAACGCCATGTGTTGACCGTTTATGCAACAAGAGATATCAAAGGTGCAGTCAAAAACCGACTATGGTCAGTGATTTATCGACCATGAAATGTGGAATTGGCAACACCCAGACGATATGCATCTCCCAGGATAACGAAATGAGTAGTGTAATGGATAAGTTAAGTCTGAATACCAGTGTAAATAAGTGTAATGGCGATCACCACTCGATCGAATCACTAGTCAGTTCACTGAAGTCTTTTCAAGGTCTGTGCATACTTCATATCAATGCCAGAAGTATCAGAGCTAATTTCGACAGGTTGACTGAACTGATTGAATCCTTAAGTCTGTATAACAACGGTAAGTCGCCTGATGTGGTGGCAGTCTCGGAAACCTGGTTCGACGATAATACTGACCTAAATCTCTATCAAATGACTGGTTATCAACTTTTTGAAGCACACAGAAAAAACAAGAGAAGTGGGGTTGTGGCCCTATATTTAGATAACAAAATAATTGTAGATCCCTCCGAGATAAAAATAGCACTCATAGAAGGAGCCATGGAATGCATAACAGTGACAAGCAAAGTAGACCGCAGAGATCTTAACTTTACATGCATTTATAGGTCACCTTCATCAAACATCGATCATCTTACTGAATTCATATGCGATCATTTTAGCCAAAACAGAAAAACCATGTGGTTTGTAGCTGGAGATTTCAATGTTGATATGAAGATGGAGAGTAGCTCAAATTCGAATAACCTCGTAAACTCTTTTATGTGCAACGGTTTTGTGCCCCTTATATCATCTCATACAAGGATAACCAGTGTCTCGGCTACAACTATAGATAATATTTTACAAACATAAATAACACTGAAATAATGGCAGGAACATTGGCCTTTGACGTCAGCGACCACCTACCAATATTTGCTGCAATCAAATTAAGCTGCACTAAATTACCCAAGGAAAACATTTGCAAAAGAGTATATACACAAGACTCACAATTAAACTTCCTTCAATTATTGGCAAATACAATATGGACATGTACAGAATTTACGAATGCTGATGATGCTTTTGATAATTTTCAAAAACAGTTTTTGAATATTGTAGACACTTGTTTCCCAATGAGAACTACAAGGAGTAATAGAAAAACAATGTGCCCTTGGCTGTCTAAAGGATTGAAAATATCTTGCAAAAATAAGAACATTCTCTATCGGAAATTTTTGAAAACACGCAATAAATCGGATGAGAACAACTACAAAAAATATCGCAACAAATTAACATCCTTATTACGCAGTGCTAAACAAAATTATTACACAGAAAAACTATCGAAAGCGTACAAAAATTCGAAAGAGACATGGAATGTACTGAATGAAGCTCTAGGTAGAAAGAAACGTGAAAACACTTCATATATTTTCAAAGACAGAGAAAGTGAATTATTCGATTGGAACGACATTGCAAATGGATTCAACAGATTCTTCACAGAAATAGGACAAGAAACAACAAAAGACCTGAAAACAACTGAAACATACGACGTGTGTAGTATGAAGACAGTTTCAAATTCTATGTCTCTTCGACCAACTACAGAAAACGAAATATTCAACACTATATCATCTTGCACTAGTAAAAAATCATCGGACATATATAACATTGATATGAAACTCATAAAGTTAGCTGCAGTATTCATAGTTCAACCCTTGAAATACATATTCAACCTGTCAATAACGGAAGGAACTTTCCCAAAAACTATGAAAATTGCAAAAGTAGTTCCCATATACAAAAAAGGAGACAAATCTGTCTTCACAAATTAGAGGCCAATATCTTTACTGTCTCAATTCTCGAAAATTATAGAAAAAATTATTGGACACAGATTGGATTCCTTTGTTAGCAAAAATAATATAATTGATCCTAGCCAATATGGCTTTCAAACAAACAGGTCGGTAAACGAAGCCGTAATTGACAGTGTTGGATTTATTACCAAATCTTTGGACAAAAAGCTACTGACAGTTGGCACTTTTATTTATTTAAGAAAAGCTTTTGACACCGTGAACCATAAAATATTGCTGAAAAAGTTAGAGCTTTATGAAGTGAGGGGGAAAGCATCAGACTGGTTTAAGAGTTATCTATCAGAAAGGGAGCAAGTGGTAATATTCAGAGGAACAACGTCGAGTAAAGAGAGACATTTCATGTGGGGTACCACAAGGATCAGTTTTAGGGCCCAGATTATTTCTACTAGTTATCAAAGATTTATTCGAATTTTCAAACAGCTGCAAGAAAGTTTTGTTCGCCGACGATACCAGTTTGTTTTTCACGGCATCCAATTTATCAGAACTGGAGAATATAACTAATCTGGGATTATCTCTACTTAATTCATGGTTAGACAAAAACAAACTCATTCTCAATAAGGAGAAAAGGAATTATATACTTTTTCAAGATCCAAGAAAACACATTGACGCAAGACTCAAATTAAGAATTTATGATTCCTGCATACAAAGGGTGGCACACACAAAATTTCTGGGAATAACTTTAGACCAAAACCTGAACTGGGCAAATCATATAAATTCCGTAATAAAAAACTTTCACGTATTGCTTACTAAATGTTTAAGGCCAGAAATTATATCGGAGAGAGTGCCAGTTTGACTTTGTATAACAGCTTGACCAAACATATTCTCGATTTCTGCAATGAAACTTGGGGTTCCACATACACAACAAGGATATCCAAGATAAACGTCGTTCAAAAGCATCTCATCAGAATATTTGGGAATCTCAAACCCCGTGAAACCACAGCAACTATCTTCGAAAAATATAAAGTTATAAGATTTGAAAAGTTGGTTTACCTGAACATAGCCAAGGGCACATTGTTTTTCAATTACTGCTTGTAGTTCTCATTGGGAAACAAGTGTCTACAATATTCAAAAACTGTTTTTGAAAATTATCAAAAGCATCATCAGCATTCGTAAATTCTGTACATGTCCATATTGTATTTGCCAATAATTGAAGGAAGTTTAATTGTGAGTCTTGTGTATATACTCTTTTGCAAATGTTTTCCTTGGGTAATTTGGTGCAGCTTAATTTGATTGCAGTAAATATTGGTAGGTGGTCGCTGACGTCAAAGGCCAATGTTCCTGCCATTATTGCAGTGTTATTTATGTTTGTAAAAATATTATCTATAGTTGTAGCCGAGACACTGGTTATCCTTGTATGAGATGATATAAGAGGCACAAAACCGTTGCACATAAAAGAGTTTGTGAGGTTAGTCGAATTTGAGCTACTCTCCATCTTCATATCAACATTGAAATCTCCAGCTACAAACCACATGGTTTTTCTGTATTGGCTAAAATGATGAGATTTCATTGAGAATTGAGATTTTATTGAGAATTTTATTGAGATTGTATTTATTGAGAAATACTTTTGTTTTTTATACCATTATCAAATTGTTTTTGAAATATGACACGTAAAGATGTACAAAACATCAATTAAACTCATTTCAATGTACAATTGACATGACAACTGGACAATTGTTGACAATTGGATTCTATAAACAAACGCCCAAAAAACATGTTTTTTGCAAAAAAAGCGGTTAAAAACCGTTTTTTCGCATCACTATCACTTGGAATTACATATTCCTGGTGACTCGAGACCAACCAGACACAGCGTTGAAAATGTCTTCATTTTGGTTATAATGAGTCGTTCCCGGATATAGTGCAATACCGGGTCGACTCGAGGCAGGAACAGAGCAAGCCCTGTGACCCCGCCAATCTGCAAAAATCAGTTTAATATACTGGTCCCCATGTCGGAGACGTTTCAGATATTAAGCTGAAAAGAACAGAAAATACACTTTGATCTTAGCCGGAGGCCGAGAAGCGATACCAAATTTCGGCATCTAGATTTGACTCATTTGAACAGTGATGGCACCTGGAACAGGTCAATTAACTCAAAAATACATGTTGAGACTGCATGTGCCTCTCAACCTGTAAGTGTTTATCAGGTCACCTATTTCGTGCATTTGCAACGATACACACTTGCTTACACACGCACACACAGTTATACAATTTGCCCAGCTGATAATTAAGTCAATTATTGATATTGATTCCTTAATGAACATCAGACGAGTACCGAAACATGAACATCAAAAGAAGTATGCCGCCACGCCTCGACGATCGAGGATTGTTTCCCTTACTGGCCACTAGGTGGCGCTCTAAGTACTGCATGCAGTGAGAGGCTAGTTAATGTTGAAGCTCTTTGAACGGCAGCCCTAATAGAACCACCCATTGGGGAATTTTTTTTTAAAAAAGGTACGGCATCCTCTAATTGAACGATACCTGTAAACTAATGTCACTATGAATCCATCTATTTTGACAATGACAATAACTGATTTTTATATACAAATTCAGAGCCGTTGCCAGGAGTTATGCCCCCCCCCGAAGGCACCACTTGGGGCCCCCATTATAAATAAATCAGCAAATAATCAATGTATTTATTAGACATAATCACATAATACGTGAAGGAACGGGGCCCCTCAAGATTCGGGGCCCCCCCGGCAGGGGGGTACGGGGGGCGGTTGCTACGGCTCTGTACAAATTGTAATTTTTATTGAAGTGTTGAATAATTGTAGTGATTGCTATTTAATACTTTATTTACCATTAATCACCATGCATTTATGAATATTTTAGAAAAGGCTCATGGAGCTGAAACCCCCAAAATGTTTCAAAAAACAAAATGTTGCATAACCAAGAGGCTCACTTATGGAGGTAAAGAATAATATTTTTCTGTAGAATTTGTGTAGAAAAAGTAATGGGAATACAATAAATAAACAATATCACACCAGAACACCTCACAATGACGATATTTCTACAACACAGAAAAACACAACTCTCAGATACCACTCAACGCGAAACTTGATCCACACACTCGCCACGATCACCAACAACCAGTGGCGGCGCCAAGGGGGGGAGGGGTTGGGGGTGTGTGCTGGAGCCCCCCCCCAAATATATGTCAAGCCCCCCGTAAGCCCCCCCAAAATCATGATCATAGACATTACAATTTCTTACCAATTTAAATGAAGTCCTGTAATTTTGGCTCAAGTTCGAGGACTGAATCAGTGTGCCCCAGTCCCATATTATTATATCATGTAGTTAGCGTTCGAGTGTAGTTCTTCATGCTTAGCCAAACCCCCTCAACTTTTTCCTTAGCCCCCTCCTCCTCAGCCTCCCTATCGGAAAAATCCTGGCGCCGCCACTGGCTACTCTTAGATAAATTCAGTATGGGTTGTGGGTATGGCTTTATTGGTGTGATCCAATCGCTCCAAGCAAGCATGTGCCATTAGTTTTTTGGGAAGGTAGGATCATGCATACATGTACTTGAGTCATGTATATTTTTATTTTCCGGAATTATCACAAATTTCTGAAATGGCGTCTGTACTGTTACGCTCAAAAGGTTGAAGGAATTAATTGTGAAGCCAAATTTTCCCAGAGGAACATGTCTGATGGGAAGAGCATGTTTTGCGTTACATTTGAGACAGACGTGTCTGTCGGTCACAAGTCGCAGCTCGATCGACACAACAAATCGGCTGCTCATTCGATAAACACCAAACGCGACTACACATGCTGAATCGAATGGTGGGATCATTGCGCCTCGAATCAAATGTCCAAAATGGCACCCCTACAGTGGCATCCCTATCATGAACATTTCCAGTGAAGTTCCCCATGATTCGCAGAGTCGTCGCATCTTTTTCCTTAGTCCCCCTCGGCCCCCCACCGAAACAGTCCTGGTGCCGCCACTGCACCCCTACTTTATCGGAATGGTCCAATCAAGTTAAAACTTTTGCCACGCACTACGAACATTTAGCCTCCCTAAGGGTGGCTCTCCAATGGAATGTCGCTGGATACATGTTTAAATGCAAATAAAATTAAAAAGAAATAGTGCAAAATTCACATATTATATGAAAAATGAATCACATATTTTGGGGGTTTGACAACATATTTTGGCATTTTTCGTCACATAATAAAAATATAAAACGCCAAAAAATTTCACATAAAATTCCCAACTCTAACCATAACACTGTAGTTTGTGCTCCTTCATATCTCGTGTCCTGGCTGAATGAGGCTTCATACTGTGATGTGTGATGAAATCACTCAATCAACGTAGACGACGTCCCACTTTTATAGTCCTCACTGACTCACAAACAAACTGTGTTGGTATTAGCAGGGCCGTATCAAGGTCTTATGGGGCCTCGGGAATTCAATAATTGGGGCTCACATTATAAATAGAACACCATTATAATAACGGTGCGACTTTGGGAAAATACAGTTACCAGCAGCATCTCAGTCTCCTGCGGACTTACGCTAAGTTTATGTGCTACTTTATGATAAATTTCAATATCATGCGTGAGCAACGGGGCCCCTCAAAACTCGGGCCTAGTCCCGGCCGGGGGTGGATGCCACGACCCTTGGTATTAGTTCGTGTGATTAATGCTTCCTTACTATGGTTTCGGTTTTGCTTTAGTTGATAGCCTGCTAAGCTTGCGATAAATTCTACCGTGTCGATTCTAATGTGCGTTTGTGTGTCGATTCCAACATGCGTTTGTATTTATCGAAGCCCATTGATACTGATGATGACACATTGCTTTATTTGTTTCGGAAACGTCAAAATTCACGTTGCCAGCACTTTGGTAATTGGCCGTAGCACAAGCAGCTCACCATCATGTTTGCCGTGTTTGCGTGCGAGCACGTGTATGGGCGTGTGGGCGTGTGTGTGCGTGTTAAAACACCTCGATTGTCGCACCACAACGCTACCGTTGCTGCACTATTGTCGGCCCGCTGAACAACCACAGGCTGACGCGGGCCAACAGGTGTGATCGGCGTGAATCCGGCGTGGCGGCGAGTTGGCAGTCGCCGCGCCACGCAGGCACGCGCCGCCGATAACTCAGCGTTGACGGCGACGATGCTGACTCGCTTCCGCCGACGCGACCGATCGTCGGTGCCGATACACTCTGGCGTCGGGCTAAATTTGCACGCCGCGACTGCCGCTCGGGCATCGTGCCCAGAAATTTAGCAGAGTTTCAAGTTGGCCACGGCTGCTGTTGAACCTCTCTAAATAAGAGAGAGAGGTGGTGCAATAAGAACATGTTTTAGTCCTGGCTCAGGACGGAGTGTAGATAATTGCTGGTCTTTCGTGACTCTTGTTACGTGGATGAGAATTTGAAATCAAATGAGATGAGTGCACCACAGTTTCACTGAGTCATGCCACATAATGAATCAGCCAATAAGTCAGGTATCGTGTCAGTGGGCTAGCGTAGGACTGACGGTTGGCGTCTTCGTTGGCTGAAGTGATCAGTGAGACGACAGCACGCACCGAGATCGGTCGACCGGTGGATTTGTGCCCACACAACCTTACAGCTCGAACTCAACGAATCACACGCAAAAGAGCAAAGAGTAGACTAGAAGAAGTGGTGCTGTGTTTGTGCGAATCAAAGTGACGGTTCTTTGAGCGGACGGCTCAGCGCACGGGATCGGGTGACTGCCGTCATGGCAGGTCACTTGACCGGATCTCCGGCTGACTGGCTGGCCGACCCGGTAGGACAAGTGGTGCAACATCAGGACTCACACAGTCAGTCGGCCAACAGCTACGCCATTGCTGGCGGACGTGCTCTGCAAGCGAGTCGGCACGCTGCCGGCATGACACACTCACTGCTGCCGGAAGGACACCGCACGCAGCAGTTTGATCAGCATCAGCAGCTGTGGCAGTCACAGAGACAGCTGCCGGGAGGTGGGGCGCAGTCGAGCAGCCAAATGTCCATGTCGCGCTGGCAGCAGAGCAGCTCGTTCTCCTCGAGCAGCTTCAGCAACACTGGAGGAGTGGCTGCCGGCATCGAAGGAGGTTTGGGATCGGCTCCGGCGATGCCGGCGCTCCAGTTGCTGAGAGAACAGCAACAGCAATTGACTGGAGCTGTGCAGCAGACGGGGCACGTGCTGGATCAGCAGCACCAGGAACAGCAACAACGCATGGAATCGTCATCTCAGCTGAGAACTCAACAACAACAGCAGTCGTTGCAGAGTCAGCATGTATCAATGGTAGAGTGTAGCCAAGAAGCGACCAGTGTTCAACGTTCACACACAGAACACGTTCAAGGTTAGCCAGTGGCACATTTTGAGCACAAATCCTTGTATTGGACCAGATAACTACATTGTATAATATTTTCAAATGATCCTAGGAAATTAATCATATACAGCAAGATTTAATGATCTAGCGTTATTTTCGTGTCTCTGAGGGTGTAGTTGCGGCAAGTGTCGTGTTATGGAATAGAGCTGTACAGTCATCGTTGTGTAGCCATGCGATTTTGATAAATTTCGGTATCTACTTCCATTCCATTTATTGCATTTTTGAGTTGATGCACTCTTCAAGTTACCCTCCATATTCTACATAGGAAGGAGCACCTTTGTATGTCTGACACTGTTTCACTAAATAACTGAGAGAGCGCTCGTGGTTTTCCAATCACCTCACTGTAGCATGCTTGAGCGACTTCAGATTGCTGATAACTTGTAGACTATCTGCAAACCTCCTGTTCTGAGAAAAAATCCAGCAATCACCCACAGCGTTTTGCTTTGTTTACAGAAAAGACCGACAATCGCCAACTTCAAGAGTGAGTACATTGTTTCGCAACTATTTCCGCTATAACACCGTATACACCATAACACATATACATATTATATATATATATATATATATATATATTATTATATATTATTGTTATATACGCTTAGTTAAGCTGCAAGGTATCTCATTTGAATTTTTTTACAAATTCATTCATTCATTCATTCATGTATTTTTTCCAGCCTTCATGTCAACAGAACCAAAATATGTAATTAAACCAAAACTGGAAAGGCAATTGAAGCTAAATAGCTTGTGTTGCCTGGGTTAAATCAAATTGTTAATACGATGCAATACATACACGCTCACATATAAACATATTCACGCGCACTAATTCACTCATCTAAACACTGATAAATATATCATACACACAATCACACTCCCACACTCATACACACCAAATACACACACACCCACACACACACCCACACACACAGCACAATCACGATTTATCGCACTCGACCATATCCTATATTTTCATTGGTCAGATTCTTCAGAGTAAGATTGAATGTATTGTTTTTTCAAGTTTTTCTTGTAGCTGGACAACGTTGGAGTTTGTTTCTGGTCTTTATCCAATTCATTCCACTGCGATATACCTACATAGAAAAATGATAAGCTTCTTAGTTTGGTTCGTGTGTGGGGAAAGAGGAATTTGTCTGTATGCCTTGTATTGATTATGAAGTATGCTTGAATGTTAGATGGTAATTTCTTATGATATGCTGCATACATTTTAGTTAAATTATTCAGTTTTACTACATCATCAAATTTTAGAATATTTTCATTTTTGAATGAAGGTGATGTATGCTCCCTTGCTTTCAGATTGTCTATGATTCTGATAGCTCTTTTTTGTGCAATTCTTATGGTTTGCAAGTTAGTGTAATAAGTATTTCCCCATGCTTCACAGCAGTATTGTAAATATGATTGAAAAAATGAATAATAAAGGGTGGTTTTTGTTTTAGTGTCGAATATTTCTTTTACTTTGCTGAGAAGGAAGTTCACTCTGTTTAGTTTGGCAGTTACATTGGATATTTGCTCTTTCCAATGTAATTTGCTATCAATAATTACTCCCAGAAATTTAGTAGATTGTTTCCTATCAAGTTTGTCTGCCCCTATGCTTATACAGCTGTTTGAGGTGTCATTACTGTTACTGAAAACAATGTAATTAGACTTTTTTACATTGAGCGATAATTTGTTACTCGTGAACCAGTCTTGTAATATTTTTATGCCTGAGTTTATTTTTTCATAGAGTTTATACGTGTGTTTGCCTTTGTAGAATATGTTGGTGTCATCCGCAAATGCTATTGTTTTTGTGTGTCTCATGATGTTGAATAGGTCGTTGATGTAGAGTATGAATAGTGTCGGTCCCAGTGTAGAACCTTGTGGAACCCCGCATTCTATGGGTAATTGTTCAGACTTTGAACCACTTACTTCAGTGTATTGCGTTCTCTGTGTTAAATAACTTGTGATCCATTGTAGGGTTGTGCCTCTCATGCCGTATAAGTTTAGTTTTTTCAACAATATTTTGTGATCGACAGTGTCAAAGGCCTTTTTCAGATCCAGGAATAATCCAACAGTTATTTGACGCTGCTCAAAAGACTCAGTTATGTAGTTGATCATATCAAGCACGGCTTGTGATGTGTTCTTGCCTCTTTGGAATCCATATTGATTTTCATGTATAATTTCATGCTTTTTTATAAAACTTATCAATCTTCGATGAAATAATTTTTCTAAAATTTTTGAAAATTGATCTAGTAAAGAAATTGGCCGATAATTTCCGCTTTCCTTGTTATCTCCAGACTTGTGTATGGGTACTATTTTTGCAATTTTCATAAGATTTGGAAACGTTCCCGTGGAAAAAGATAAATTGAAGATGTATGATAGTGGAGCGGCTATATGATTGGCGGTGTCTTTAACTATCTTCATGTTGAGATTTAGATGATCTGTTGAACATGTCCCTTTAGCCGACTTGATTGTTTTCTTTACTTCCATCTCTGAAACGGGATAGAGGAACATAGTTGATTGAACCATGTTTACATGCTGACAGTCATCTATGCTAGTCGGGCTGGTCTTAATTGCTGAGGCAAGAACTGGTCCAATTTTCACAAAATACTCGTTGAAATGACTTGCTATGCTCTGAGAGTCCGTAATTGTGCCATTTTCTGTGCGTAGCTGACATATCGGCTCTCTCTTTTTTGTTTCTATATTCAACGTTGCTTTTATGGTTTGCCATTTTTGTCTGATTGTGACATTTCTATCAGAGAAGTGCCTCGCATAGTAAAGTTTCTTGCTCGTATTTATGATTTGTGTAAGTTTGTTTCTGTAGTGTTTGTAACTTTTCTCATCTTCTTTCTTTTTTGTGGTCATAAACTTTCGGTAAAGCACTCGTTTGTTGTCACTGGAGATCTTAATTCCCCTTGTTATCCATGGCCGCCTTTTGGTTTTGTTATCAGTTTTGGTTGTATACATCGGTAAGTGCTTATTAACAGCCAGGATATATAGGTCGACAAACCGTTCATAAGAGTGATTGACATTATCAGATAATATTGTGTCCCAGTTGATGGAATTAAGATCCCGGTTGAGCCTTTGTACTCGCTTGTCAGTATATTTTCTTCTTGTATAACACACCGGCTCCTTTTCCGTGATTATGTTGTTGACAATAGCAAATATTGGGTAATGATCCGAGAAATCGTCCTGTATAATGCCACTGGTGATATTGCTGGCCACGTCGGTGGTATATATGTTATCAATCAGCGTACTGCTTTGCCTGGTTTCCCTAGTAGCCTTCCTTATCAGCGGATAAAAACCCAAGTCCATCATTGTGTTAATAAAAATCTGCGTCGACTGATGAGTATCGGCGTTGAATAAGTTCACGTTGAAATCGCCAAGCATAAACCACTCCTGTTTGTGCATCACGTCAGTTATGCCAGTAATTGTTTCAATATAGTTGCTAACAGGTGTGCCAGGCTGCCTATACACACAGGAAACACGCACTGGCTTATGCCCGGATTTCACCGTGACCTCAACCGTTATTATTTCCATAACATGTGCTACTTCAAACGTAAACGCTGATATCTCCTGAACGTCCAGACTGTCCTTAACAAATATTGCCACTCCTCCACCTCTCATATGCGTTCGAAGTTGTTGATGTACAGTATATCCTTCAATGCGACAATAATCCATTGACTGTTGATTAGACCACGTTTCAGTAACAGCAATAATGTCCCAATTGTGATGTAAACTATCCAAAAATTCAACCAATTCATGAATATGTTTGCACAGACTGCGTGCGTTAACGTGCAACATCGATAGTGTCTGATTATCATCGAAGTTTTTCACAAACTCATCTACAGTGTAAGTTTCAGAATTATGATTGTCTAAATTACCTAGAGTCATTCCATTGTTGTCCAGATGTCCAGAACTTATATCAATCATTGATTATGAGACATTGGTTTAGTGGACAATCTGACCAGTTGCCTCTCTTTGATGTCGAGATGTTAAGATTCAAATGAAGTACAAAAATATCATACTTAATTGGATATATGGCCCAGTGCGACGAGTTAGTAGCATGCATTATACTAATGATTGTGCTCATACAAAAATAGCAATACCCACGCATACTTTCACACCAGCAGACTTGAGCGCACACACACAATTGCACACACATACACGCACACACTCCTACACTCACGTAACCATCAATAATCACTCTCTTACACAGATAAATTCCTATATGGATGATTAGAAAATGTAGCTCACGCACAATCCTGCGCACATATACAATTTGAATGTGGATATTTACAATACATATCCTCACACACACAAAAGCTCTTGCATTCGCATACACACTCACTTTGACGCAAACACTTAAAATATCATTCATACCAATTCGAATACCTTGATGCAGCGGTGAATAAATTGCACAATGTGAAAGAGCGGATATTAGATGTTAATTGACTGCTGACCACCAAGCAAGTTGTCACGCCGCCCCTCCGACCGTGCCTTATGTCGGCTTGTATATCGCGACCTCGTGATCACCGTATCTTGTTTGACCGACCGCTCGGCAGACTGACCACTGGCGTTCGTCGTCGAGGGCTGCAGTTCAGTAATTTTTCCCACAGGACCAGTGTGACGGATGACCTCCTCCATCGATGTCACTCTGGCTGGACGGGCGTGTTCGGTCAGACGAAATACAACTCCTGATTGGTCTGTCCAGACAGAGTGCACCTTGCCTGCCTTCCTCATCTGTCGCAACTGAAATGCGAGCGCACTGTTTTGTGGAGTGAGATGATCGTTTATATATATGTACTTTCTAGCGTTTTATATACATGTACTTAATATTGTGTTCATATGTGCGTGTCTTTCTTAATCATTTTGGCTGCAAAGATTATTTCCGAGCTGAAATGTACCTGCTCATTTTGGCCACACTTCTTGCCTGAATGAACAGTAACAACATTGTAGAAATGCGTTTAAATCGTATCGGTGTAGGCAAGCGCAGTGGTGTGTGGAGTCTAAAAGTAGTGTAATGTAATGTAATGTAATGCTGATTTTTGAAAAGCCCACATCATCAGGATTTACATTATGTTATGTTCTTCTTTTTGTAGCGGAGAACCTGTGCACCCCACTCTGTCATACACATACAGGACAGTGCTCAATTACAAGAAATATTTTATATGCCTTTGAACGAAAACATATTCATATAAGCCATTCTTGATGGTACAAGTATGCGTGATCAAGTAAGTGTGTTTGTGTGTATGTATGTTTGTGTGTATGTATGTTTGTGTGTGTGCTTGTGTGTCTGTGGACTCAGTCCAGTTCATTAGGTATATTGTCATTTAAATCAACATAGAAAACAATAACAAAACACGACAAACAACCCATGGCAAATATCTGTTGCACCAAGGACCCATCAGCAGTAACAGTATGTTTTGATTAGTGCTGAGTGAAAAATATTAAAATGAATTACGTTTTATATATAGAGGTAGTGCACCGATCAAGAAAACATGAATATCGAACCGCTATTCAGCCCAACTGCATATCAAAAATTAATTATTCAAATTGTCAGCTCTAATAGCACAAAGACGTGTGTGTGCGTGCGTGTGTGTGTGTATGTGTGTGATAACGGCGTTTCACGGCGGGCTGTATTATTTCTCAAGTATGTAATTACACGGACGTTGATTGTGTGATGTGGCACGCAATCATAATACATTCACTTTCACTCGCATGATCACATTCACATTTCTACCGCCGTTTCCTCATATACAACGTGAAATTCAACAGATAACACACATCTTGGTCTAGTTTATCACCTATAAATATCTCATTTAATATAATAATTTTATTTGATGGATTAGATCCATATTAAATATGGAAAGTTAAAGAAAAAATAGTAATTATTGTGGAGCAGTATTGGCGTGTTGAGGTGTCGCTGCGTTACTCATAAATTCTTCTAATAATGATAGAAAGTCTGTATTTATTCATTATTTATACAAATTTTCATTCATTACAATTTATAAATATGGAATCATTATCCCTCAATATTTTAATATATTCATGATAAATTAGAATGTTTTTCGTAATTATTAAAAGTTCATGAGGTGGATTACTCGACAAATATGTGATTGCGGGATTAAAACAACGTCTGCTTTAAGAACGGATGAAATTCTTGATAGCCGACGGCCATCCAGTAGCGTTCATCCTACAAACGTGTTTCTCTGTTTCTCATTATGCCTACTCTCGATTCAAAATACCTGTTAGTTTGTCTTTTCGCTCATGATTTTGCGCCTGTGTAAACATACGGTGCTGTAGTATGGCGATTTAGCAGGATAAAATTATGCGATATGCTTGGTAATATTTTCTTTTTTAGCGGTGCATCCGAAAAAAGCACCGTGTCTACAGACAAGGGTCTACAGCGGGTTTTTTTTCAGACACTACACTTGTCACCTGGTTCAGACTGACCCTGTAATGTCCGTTTCACTACCACACTTTATTGTCATGGGTACTTCCGCGATTCCAGTCCTCCACCGACTGTGTCCTTCATCAGGCGTCGCTACATCCGCTTGAGGGTCGTCCAACGTGCGAATCCTGGTACCCATGTATACCACCGTTCATCATCCCTCTGCAGGTCAAACTCCGAGTCACTCCTCTCTCGTCCTCCGCCGCCTAAGGGTGCACACACACACATACACACACACACACACACACACACACACACACACACACACACACACACACACACACACACACACACACACACACACGTGCAGGCACAAGCGGTAAGCATTGGTGTGGGAAGGTGTACACGTGCGCTGATATCTAGCTGACCTCGTGTGCGTGCCGTCCGGATTGTCGCTCTGTCGATTCGCGTGCTCCACAACCGCCAGACAGAGCTGGTGTCGTCACTTGCGCCATCTCCCTCTGTCTCTTGAACGGCGGTGGTGGCGGCGGCCTAACTAATAACGACCTCGGCATTGCGAGTGGTGACGCGCGCTCGTTCAGACGTGTCTGTCGCTGACAGGCCAGCTGCGGCGCGGCGCGGTGCGTGCATCACTCTGCGTCACTTTGTGGCTATCGTGATTCACTTGCGATCCGTGCGGTGAACTGTGGTGCTATATCATCAGCCTTAAGCCAAAGAGCGTTGTGTAGCAATCTTGTGCAGAAAATCCGGTGCTGGAAGGTCAACAACTCGACAGATCAAGATCACCTATCCCGAAATTAAATGTTTGCTGTGTAATAGCGTTGTATTCTGCAACAGTAGCGTTGCGAAGTGTTCGTAGACACAAACGCCGACAGAATAGTGCGAAATAAATATTTTATACAGTGTTTTGATGAGGGTCGCTGCCGTTTAATCCTGCATTGCTCTAGAGGAATTTTGCAACCGCCACCGGGATACCTCTCAACAATATGCAGCGTTTGAAGATTGTCGCACAGTCAGCCGTATTGCCGCTTCTTTCACTCTGGCCGCTGACTGCTCCGGCGGCTGTGGACTTCAGTTCATACGCTCTGGTCGGCTTCTCAGTCAGCCAGGTGGCCGGAGCGTCAAGTCTCGTGGCCGTCGGCTTGGCTGTGCTCCTGGCAGCAGCGGCGTGTGTTGCCCTTCTGTCACTGAGTCTCAGCGCCGGTGAGTCGTCAGTGTACACGGTGGCTCGTCGTCGACTAGGCCCGACGTTGACGTTTCTGGTTGGCTGGGCTGTTGTTGGCGAGAGCACTCTCGGTGCCAGCCTCATTGGCAAGTCGGTGACTGGATACGTCAGCTTTCTGGCCAACGGAACGCTGCTCGACGGCCTCAAAAAGTGTTGTACTGCTAGCGAGAGCAGCATGTGGAGTTTCTTCGATCCATTTTCGCTGCTGCTCGTCGTCTGTGTTGGCGTAATGTGCGCCTTTAGCAGTGCAATCATCAGCCGAATGAATCGCTTGTTGATGTGTGTCAACCTCGTCACCGTGCTGGCGACCCTGCTGTCGATTTTTCAAGCGGGAACTGTTAGCAACTGGACGCGGGGTGGTGGCGCTGAATACTTCTTCAGCTACGGCATTCACGGCACATTCAAGTCGGCTGCAATTTACTCACACGTGTTTTTGACGCTGGCCGCTGCATCGGCTTATGCTGCAACCGATCGCAAACCGGTTCATTCGAGTCTGTTGGGTGTGGCTGTTACAGCCATTGTCGCCGTCATCACCGTCATGCGGATGTTCTTGACGACTCGGCTTGTCTCTTACGACCACATGAACCCACTGACTCCTGTGGCAACGCACATGCTGGGAATCCCGGCGAGCGGTTGGGTTTCTGTACTCAACGCCATTGGAGGCATTTGTACAGGCATTGCCGGCATTGCCACTCTGATCTCATTAGCCGCCATGATACTCACTAAAATGGCCAGCGATAATCTGGTATGGTCCATCAGGATATTTCGCAGAAAGTCCACATCTGCTCTATCGGCTGTTATTGTTGCCACGGTAATGACAATTGTCTGGTCTGTCTCTCAGGACTACCGCACCAATGTCTTGTCTATATCCTGTGGCACCATTATGCTTTTTCAAGCGCTGCTGATTGTTTTATCTGCAGTCTCATCCAGACTGAACGAGCGACATTCGTTTCAAACAGTTCTCAACAGTGTATGGGCGTTGTACTTTTTCACTTCGCCGCTAGTTGTTTTTCTGACCAATTTTTTTGGTAATGGCTCATCTCAGCAGCCGGTTATTCAATCAGTAATGACAATGACAGCTATACTTGTAATTCAAGCGATTGCCACATTTTCCCACACCAATTGCAAACTCATTATAGTTCAGGTAGTGACTAGCTGCTTTATAGGTTTCTCCAGTTTCCTCATGTATCATCTGGAAATGAGAGCATGGGCCTGTTTCTATATGTGGTGCATACTGGGAATTGTAGTTCACTGGACGTTCAACAACTTTCAAGCCAAAACCAGCGAGCTCTTACAGGCTAATTCAACCACCGTCACCACATCTCCGACGGTGGTCTTGCAAGGCACGCATAATGGTGGCTTTGTCGACGATATAAACGTTCATGCAGCTTGGGATGATGTCAGGTCACATTATAGTTTCACTAGCGCTCTATCAGAGCGCCGTAAAAGCTTTGTCAGTATATTGCCCACTCGCCAATCGAGCTTCAGAAGCGCATTGGATAATATGAGCGCATTGAATGCGCATGCATTGGGTGATTTAGCTAGCTTCAAGTCACTGAATTATGCAGAGGAATTTCAGTCATGTGATGCCATCCCCACACTATCTAGAAATATTGCTGCCATCAATAAAAGCAAGGACCAACAGACTCGTCCTATATCATCGGCATATATGGATCACTCAGTTTCTACAGGTAGCTTTGAAAGCACTTGCGAACTGGCACATATGGACAATGGGACAGCACCAAGCGGGACCGTACAAGTTACTCTGCATACAGATGAACAACATCAGCAGTTGTCATCACGAAACCACCAGCACGTAGGCAGAGTAGCGGGCCCCTTCGTCGCGAAAGCTGAACAACACAGTAATGCCATTCTAGACGAGGGTTCCTCCTCTGCCATCTCTGGCTCATGTAGTGATTCCGCAGCTGGTAGTGTTACCTCAAGCTACGCAGACTCGAGCATGAGCGACTCATTCAGCACTTTGAATCCGCGGCAGCACTTGACTGTGCCGGTCAGTGAGTCGAGAGAACAGCGACGGTCGGAGCCTCCTCTGTCTCGGTGGCTGCGAGACGTTCAGAGCGGTGGACACAGTCACCAGGGAGCAAACACAGCCGCACTTGAATGCCCTGAGCAGCAGTCCGTTGAGTCTGCTGGATGCAGTGTTTCAGTGAGTTCTCACTCCCGCAGCACTGCCGAGTCCACAGAGCATTGTGCCACTGGTTCGGGCGCGATACCGGCCACTTACTCGCAATCGTCGTCGTATTCGCTCAACTTGTATGACCATGACAGCGGCATTTCCGTCGAAGCTGTTTAGACTGCAGTACGCTCGAGTTTGTTGTTAATCATCTTGTTAATAATATATCGAGTTGTTGTCTCACGGTCTCAAAAGTCGAAATTGCATTCAGGACTTGAGCTGCTTTTCACACTTTGTGCTTACACTAAGTAATCTGATGGATAATTTTTTCACAAACATACGTTTACAGAATGGAGGCATTCATAACAGCAGATATATTGGCCTTTCGCACATGTGTTGATCTGTCCTTTGCATGCATGCATCCGATGGAAATAATGCTGTGACATGGGAAATTTCACTAATGGTGCACTTAATCATTTTGCAATGATTTTGTCATTGTCAAGGTATCCAGGCTGTTTGAATGTTTGCGTATATATGGTAGATAGGTGTTTGAGTGCTTTGTGTGTGTGTGGATGCATTACATGTCGATGTGCTTGTTTTCAATGTGTCTTAAAATGATATAGCATACTATAGTTTCATGATTGTATAACATTACATAATTGGGTAGATATGTTGTTTAACATGGGATAGTTATACAGTGTCTTACACCAATTTAAAACACACAATCACACACGCATACACAAACATACACACACATACACACACACACACATATGCAGATGTACAGGTGCAAAACACGAAATCAACGTGCAATTTTTGGCCACAAGCGCACCCAAGGAAGCTAAGGGACGCTCTCCCATTCAGTCCTGAGTATTTGGAATATTTTCAGAGTTGGATCCACATTAATTGTGTACATTTTTTCAAAAGAGTCCATTTTTATTGTTTTTTGTGTCCTGAAGGAGTTCCTGTGCTTGCTATTGCTGGAAAGCTCGAAGTTCGACCAGCTTTGCTAGAAATTTTCTCAGTAACCAATTTGGATTTCATTATGCATCGAGGCTATAATTCACTTTCATTCGCAATTTGAGCGCCTTCAGAGAACCTCCCTCCTTTTCATTTCCTATAACCACCATAGTTCACTTCAAAATGAAGAATCTCTCCCTTCATTTCCGGAGGACGGAAGGCGGTGTCTAATGAAATGCCCACCTGACCCCTGTGTGAAAGTGGCTGCATCTGGCACTGTTATTTGCCGAAGTATTGTTTTATATTAGTCATAAACGCAACTTTGGCCATCACAGTCTACATAGAGGCGGTGAGATCATGTGCTGCCAACTGTCCTGTGCGTGACAATGATAAAATATGACAACACAAGGGGGCGCAAGTGACCCCAATTATGAACCAGCCCCCTGTAATGCTTCCCCTCATCCCCAATTACTAGACATTCCCTAGCAGACACCGGCTGGTGAAGCTATGTTGAAGTTTTCAGTATACATTGCAAATACCTCTTTCTTATAGTGGCTCTCCCTTAGTAAATGCGAAGGTGCGTGTGTGTGTGTGTGTGTGTGTGCAGGTGTGTGTACGCGCGTTAGCCTGTGTGCGTGTGTGTGAGTGTGTGGGTAGGTGTAAGCGGATATCTGGTTTTTGCGTTGGTGTTGCGTTCTACCTTGACCCGACAGCACACACGCATAAATACACACACAAACACACATGCACATGCACATGCGGAGCGATACAGGGAAGTGAGTGATAATTCTTTCAAACTACTTGCGCTTTGAGAAGCTTTATGAGTCATGGGCGTAGCCAGGTGGGAGCCCTTCAGTCTGTGTCGATCAATCAAGTAAATCCGTATAGGGCTATATAGCATAATAACAAATGAAGTTACGTTGTTATCAAACATTTACACTACATATGCCCTCCCCACATATACCTGGCTTCGCCCATGTCATATGTAGAGGCTGATCAAGGCGATATCACACACAACACAACTGGGCTGTGACGATTGTGCGTGTCTGTGCATTTCTTCATGTGTGTGTGCGTGTGTATGTGTGTATTTGTAAAAAAAATTGTTTTGTTGTATTTCCAAGTGCAACATTTGCAGACACAAAAAGAATGAATGCAAAACATTGCAGCCAGTGATCACATACAGATTTGACACACACACATACACACATACACATACACACACATACACATACATATATACACACACACATACACGGAAAACGTTGTAAGGGAATAATATGGAAAGCCTGTTGAATTATGAGTGAACTGAGTGAGTGTTTGAGTTTGTGAAAATGAATTTACCACCAAAACCCAGACTAACACCAGTCGAACATAAAAATCACATTTATTGAGCAAATACGCCACTACAGCTTGCTGAGGGATGGAGGGAAACAACTGATGCACAGGATACAGAATATAACCTTGGGTTCTAGAGGGTTTAGATAAATATATGAAAATTACTGTGCATACACTCGTATATGTACTGTGTATATGTGTATACAGAAGAAATGTGTGCATTGAATCAGTATAAATATACTGGCTCGATATTATCATTATTAAAAAAATATTTAAGTATAAAATTACTGAATACTCACGGTGTTGACGGTGGTCTACGTGAACTATAGTAAAATCTGACCATTAAGCCCATGGGTTCAATGGTCCGGTCTATTTCAAGACAAAAAATCATTCTACTAAAGTTGCATTGATCCAAAAGAACAAACTAAATTACAGTATGAATTATATCAATGTTAATAAAGTACAAATATGTGATATAGTTTGATGGAAAAACTTGAATTAACACGTAAATGATAGGAATGGATGAATTTTATCAACATATTGTTTATGTGGCACCAACAGACCATTTGAAAAATACTACCGGAGAAAAATGGGAATTTTTGGTGGGCTTATTGGCACCGTACAACCTAGATCCTAGTATTTCAGGTCAGAAAAGTGGCTCGGGCTTAATGGGCAGGTGGGCTTAATGACCTACGGTAATGAGTTGTTGGTAATGAGTGTTATCAGCGTAATTATGTCTAATTCCGCTTTGTGCTGGTGGCATGTTATTGGGTTATATGCGAAGACATCTTTTGCATTGAGTGAAGTAAGCTTTTGTATTGCTTTCCGTTTAGTATCACTGAAAATATTTATTATTATTATAATTATTGACCGCAATTTTTGTTGTCATTCAAGCGACAGCAGAGAGTCACACACTAAACGCCTGAAACATCTCGTTCATAACACACCGTGTCATTCATTGCTGCGCTGTTGGCAGTAGCACGCGAGAATGGCAGGAGCACCCGTCACCGCCCGTGTTCAAGCAGATCTTCAGCAGCGCCCGTTTTGCGCAGGGCAGAGACGCTCACTTCGAGGGCCAGGTGACAGGGAGTCCCACGCCGGATATTGTATGGACACGCCGCGACACTGTTATATCAGGTGCGTTGACGAGCAGAAACACAAGACTTTCAAATAAACCGCACATCATCGACAAACAATTTAGCCTGCGATTTGAAATGCTTGCTAAAAATCGCTGTAGATGAGTATACATTGATATATTTATAATGCTGTCATTTTGTATGTGATAAGTTATTAAGAATCATATTTCCAAGTCTATGATTTAATCGGCGGCATGTAAGTAGTTCGCAATATTCTTGTGAGAGTCATGCACTTCATTTCTCTTTGGCTAAAACCCGGCTGGAATTAGTGGACATGCTGAGAGCGTGCACTTTTTGAAAGAAACCGCCGAGTCAAACAGGCCTCTGGCTGGAATTTAATTTACTGAGCTGGGATCAAAATGCTCACAATTGCTCACCACCAATGAGCAATGCTGAGAGCAAAATGCTCACAATTGTTCATCACCAAATTCACTTCCAACTAAAAAAATCCCATTTAAAAATGGAAAAAATTCTTGATGTAGGCAGTGTCGACCTGTAGCCGAGAATTGTTGAATTTACCAAACAACTAGAAATTGATATAGCCACAATTTACAACACGCACCATTCAGGACATCAAAGGTACACTCAAACCTCTTAAAGCGATTACAAGTCATTTTATAGCGACCAATCCCGCACTTTGTGCGGTTATTGTCGCTAGTTAGTAAGTCTGGACAAAGCACAGCTGAGGAACTTGGCTCTCGTTTCTGATGTTGTTGATGTTGTTGTTGTTGTTGTTGTGCGGGTGATGATGGCCAAGTGGACAGTTTCAATGTCAACAAGTCGAGTCGTGCCAAACCAGCCTTATTCCAGTTGCTTTTCGCTTCTCTCTCTCACACACACACACACACACACACACACACACACACACACACACACACACACACACACATACACACACACACACACACACACACACACACACAGACACGAACAAACACACACACACATACACACACACACATACACAGAGAGGGAGAGAGATATTGCGACGTTTGTATACGTGCATACCTACCTGGCATACGTTGATACGCATACATTATATCTCTTGGTATATCGTATACCGTATACTGGCGACTCAAAAGCACCCAGACGATCTAATTGCCCCACTTTGAAAGGTTCTGTATCCGCTGTCGTATGGATGTTTTTGAGTGAGGCAGAGAAAGGTGCATTGATAATTATCAATTTTCGTATTGAAGAACTCTTACACACACATACACACGCACACACACATACACACACACGCACAAACACACACACACACACACACACACTGTGGCTTGGTGTTGTTTGTGATGGGGTTGAACGAGTCCAAGCCTGGCTAGAATTGAACAGTTGAAAGAGTTGAAAGAGTTCAACGAGTACAGATACAGATGAAACAGATACATACACAGATACAGATACAGATGAAACAGTACACCAGTGTACCAGGAAATTCCCCTCTCCGACCCTCTGCAATCCGTTCATCAGGCACTGCCTAGACGTCTGTATCTTCCTCACTCTGTCTTGATTCACGTTCAGAAGTAGAACGGAATGGATCGGAATTCCATATTATTTGAATCCAAACTTCTATTCCGTGTTTTCCATGGTGGGCTTAATGACCAGAGCTATTTAAGGGTAAACGCTCAACATGCCAAAGTTTTATTTATCCAAAAGAACGAGCTTCATTATAGTATGAATCATATTAATGTTAATAATGTACAAATATGTGCAATAGCTTGACGAAAAACATAGATTAACACGTAAATGATAGGAAAGGACGGATTTTTTCAACGTGTTGTATATGTGGTAGAAATAGAGCAATTGAAAAATACCACCGGAGGAAATTTCAGATTTTGAGTGGCCTTATTAGACCGTACTACTAAAAACCTAGTATTCAAGGCCTTAAAATTGGCATAGGCTTAACGACTGGGATCTACATTATCAAGGGTAGTGTCGGCCACATGTCACCGGATATGAATAGATTGAACGGAACGACTTCCACCAGCCCGGCTCGTTGAATGTTAATTGTTTTATGCAATTCTGCCAAGTACACAATGATGACCAGCTCAGCAGACAAAATGTTCAAAAGTTGGATATAATTATCACAAGGATTACTGTGTTGAAATTTGCAATGAATGTCTTGCAAATGACGGCCAAGTCTTGTTTGCAAAGCTCTCCCTCAATCAGCACGCATGTATGTATGTTTGTATGTGTGTGTGTGTGTCTGTGTGAGTGTGTGTGTGTGTCTGTGTGTGTGTGTGTGTGTGTGTGTGAGTGTGTGCCTGTGTGTGTGTGTGTGTGTGTGTGTGTGTGTGTGTGTGTGTGTGTGTGTGTGTGTGTGTGTGTGTGTGTGTGTGTGCCGAGGGTCTAGGCTAAATGTGCAAGGATTCAAGAACATTAAATTGAGCTAATTTATAGAAGACGCTAAAAAACGCGCAAAAACGTTTCTATATTTTTCATAGATAAATTATACTTGCATCAGGTTAGGTTAGGTTTAGCGTTCTAATGTAATGTGCTGCCTTTGCAGGAGGCGAGGGACTGGAAGAAATTCGTTAAATCAAATGTTATCAATCTAATGTTCTTGAATCCATACACATTTAGCGTCAACATGTGCACAGGCCTTGCTACATAAACAATACTTTTCTATACAAGGGAATGCAGTGTCCGAGTGTGTTTCGTTATTGCCATTTGACTTTTCACTCTAGTTCTCTTCAATGCACCACACCAGTGGTTCTTCACCTTTTCTCTCGGATTCTCCACTTCTTAATGAGCCATCTCCTCATTTTACACAGCAACGCTGATAAATTAAATAAATTCAGCTGCTCCATGAAAGTAAATGTCAAGAGGTTATAAGAAACAAAAATAATCGAAGTTGAATAGATAAAAACACACATAGTTGTCCTTTTGTCCGACGTTTAGCTTCACACTTGACAACTCATCTATTACCCACCAATGGGTAATTCCCCATAGGCTAAGAACCACTGCTCTACACTCTTAATGGCGGATCCAGAGGGGGGTTAAGGGGCTGAAACCCCCCGAAAATGTTTTCATCAACTCCTCATAACCAAGAGGTTCACTAAAAGAGGTCAAGAAAAATATCTATCCGTAAAATTAGTTATTAGCATTATCCAAAGCAGATTTGCACATTATTGTGTGTCTAAATATGTGCATATATAATGGAAAAATGCCCCAAGTCATGACCTTCACACGCTACCTAGTCACTCATACATAATTCACCCCGTCCGATTTGCAATCTAGATCCGCCACTGACCATAGTAAATGTATTTGACAAATGTTTCCATAGTTCTTGGTCTATGAAATTCACTTGTTATATGCGTCTGATGCACAATTTATAAGCAGTTTTACCGTTGTAATTATTCTCACTGTCTGCGTCTGTATCTGTGTTTGTGTGTTGCATAATGTGTACACACACACTCATTCACGCGCGTATAGCACATACAAGTTGCTTGTATAAGCAATATGTATAAGCAACTCCATATGGTACAGCAACAGCTATATATAGCTCAAGAAAGCGAGCCCAACCATTCTCGTTTGCATGTATAACGTTCTGCTTATCATCTATGTATTTATCAATATTATTTACACCACTGATAAGATAAGGCTATTACAATAGAATACATGTATTACTGTTCATATACACAGCGCCTGCAATAAGGATTTGCTTTTCACGCGTTGTGCGCATCATTTGCGCTCATATGCACGAGCAGAGAGAGGCCCCGACCGCTTGGCACGGAGCCAACACGCGACCGATTGCTCAGTGCCCTGCTCGACACTTCGAGGCCAATTGGCTCACAGTTTAGCACACCTGCATGCGTCAATGCGGAAAACAGCTCATCACGCGCATTTAACATCGCCTTACATCCACATTGCACAATTCTTATTGTTTTTTCTTGTCAGTCGGTCTTTACGTGTTTATCGCTGTGTATGCGTGCGTGCTGTGCGTGTGTGTGTGTGTGTGTGTGTGTGTGTGTGTCCCTGTTTCGAAGAACTTCACTGTTCAAGGATAAACCGGTTGATCAAGCATCGAGGCCATCAGACCAACATACCTCGTCGGTAGATGTGTATCCCTAGACACAAAAAGCAAGCTAGTACGGCGAACAAGTTCCGCTTTGAGCACGGGGTCGCGGCGCACCGAGTTCTTGGCGAGATACTTGCTCTTCAATGATTATGAACCAACAGTGGCTCCGGATCTACTTAGGAGTAGTGCTGGAAACGAAATGAAGAAAAGTTTAGTCTGAGAAGTCAACAAAAACTGGCCCTTTTTTGATCTGACATTGAGGCACTGATATCGTAATGAAAGTGTACCTTCCGAAATCGTACATACTTTCTTCTTGTCTCATATACGCGCTCGATAACTAGACTTTCGATTCGTTACAGACTTTGATATGGAAATTATTGATCAGAAGGTGGTGCAAAGGGGGACATATTTGCATGCACTAAGAAATTCAAAATGATTGAAGGAACCTGTTCGATGTTCAATGTGTCTGTATCGGATAGAAGCTTATTTGGATCTAGGATTATAGTTGTCCTTTTTTCCGAATGGTTAGTGTAATGACGACGTGTATGTTTTGATGATCTTGGAGTTGCGGTTGAGACACGTTTCTCATCTTCTAACTAATCTTCTCGTTGTTACCAGTAGTCCGTAACCTGTGGGGAATTCCCCATGGCTTGGGGCCGCCAAGTGGGGAATCAAAGATTGAACAGAACAAATGTGTATTTTTATCAATCCGAATTTGTATATTTTAGTTTCAGGTGACTTACTGACATGTATTTTAGTGGAATTATCAGCGCTGTTGTGTGGAAAATGAAGAGTGGGCTCATTAAGAAGTAGGAAATCAAAGATAAAATATTGTGGACCACTGTTCTAGACGGAATCACATAGAAGCAATTGTTCTCTAGCACCTGTACATTCAGAACGTGCTTTTAACAGATAGCATTTCACGGCATCACATTAGTCTCTTTTATATATGCATCCACAACAAAAATTATTTAGCAATGTAAAACTTATACAACGTTTGCACTTGGGAATGCGTATGCACATTTTTGACATCGTTCGTCGTTTTCCTGCGACGACACGCCATCTGATACCAGCTCTTTCTATTTTAAAATGGTGTCGCACTGGCGACCATACGAACTGATTTCCATACGAACTGATGTCCATCGTTCGCGATCGCTTGTGTTTGCTATTCATTCACTGTTGTACTGGTCTAGAAAATAGCTGTACGGAGTTTGCTTGCGAAATACGCCGAACCCAGGCGGTTTTCTTTGCACCTGCTTCTTGCTTGTGTAGCCGTTGATTGCAGACGCCACATTTGTGCTGTGTCCCGGTTCCACCAGTCATGACCAGTGAACATAACCGGTAGGAACCGGTACGACAGTAGGCGAGACACTGTCGCCATACTGACACAATAATCACCAAAAAACCAGTCAGCTTGTGTCGTCGAAACTGAAAGTAACGCATACACAAATACACACACACACACACACACACACACACACACGCATAACCTCGTTTAGCTAGGACGTTTTTTCTACATCATGTTTACCATCTCCTGACGACCTCACTTTCTTTCTTGTCTTATTCAGATCGAATTTCACCCGGACAGGGCGTTAGTTAGCTGAGGTCATAGGGAGTGCACGACCAGCTAGCAGACAATAACGAAATATCACATGGAAGCTATGGAATCAACAGTAGAAATAATAAATAATAATAATAATGATATATTATGAATAAAAATAATATATAATAAAATAATAATATATACTATGATAATAATATATACTATGATAATAATTTATACTATGATAATAATATATACTATGATAATAATATATACTATGATAATAATATATACTATGATAATAATATATACTATGATAATAATATATACTATGATAATAATATATACTATGATAATAATATATACTATGATAATAATAATAAAATATAATAATAATAATAATAATAGATATAATGTGAGATGGGATCAGAACAAATTAGACTATGTGAAGTTAGACAAATTGTTCATTTTTTATAGTTTTCAATATATCTCTGTTGCTTCCAGACTCGCACAAATATCGCATGACATACGACCCTGTGTCGGGTGCTATCGGCTTTTGCCTGTTGCACCTGGGACCTGGCGATGAGGGCGAGTACACGTGTACAGCTTCCAACCAGTACGGAGAGGCCATTTGCACTGTGTACATTCAACCAGAAGGTGATTGGTTGATACATCTATACCAGTTGTTAGATGAAATGACGTAGCAAGTGCAGGAAATCCGTGTTTGGTTCAATAATTTATTCAAGGCTATTTTCAAAGTTGTTTGTCATAAATCACAGAAAGTGAGCTTATTAAGTTAGTTTTTCAACTTGAGTTTGCTTAATAAATCGTGTAAAACATTGAATTTTGTCTCTTGATCGGTCGAAGTTATCAGTGGCGGTCCTGTTTTGCTGCTTAGCTTGTTAGATACGGATAATTGCCCACTATGTGTAATGTAAATACGATTTGACAACGTTGCTTAATTGATGGTTTCTCAGTAATTATCTGATTGTGCGGTCCACACCGATCATTCGTTCAAGTCCCCCGCGGTGAGAAAGTTTGGTGATCCATGACCCTGTACTAAACCTGGTCCTAGGCATTATATTATAATATTTTGACAAACAATTCACAAAAATTGTTTGCCGAGTTTGGAAATATACTATTTGATAGCTTCGAAATGGTATATTCTTGATTGTTTGCAAATAATTACAATCAAAGCGGAAAAGAGGGGTCGATACGTAAACATTATTTTGATGTTTGCCTATTTGTGTTGATCGACAGCTCGCTATCAAGAACAACAGGCACATCGGCAAACTCGAGAGGAGACCAGTTCATCACAGAGTCAAATAGTGAGCCATTCCGACTCCAGATGGCAGAGCGAACGAGACTCTAGTACCAGTCACAATGTAAGCAAACACCAATCATAAAATACCTCGCGAATAACCGCCCTGGCAGAGTTAGCGAACGCTTGATGAATCTTTCAAGGTACAGTTTTAAGAGCAACTCATTTTATCCCGGTGTTTCAAGGTCCAGTTTGAAGAGCAAATCATTTTGTCCTGTGCTCAATGGTGCAACATAGACCAGGGATACCAGTTTTATAATCTGCTGATGTGGTTTACAAAGATGCAGAATTACACAAATGCAGCCGCACGGTGGATTACTGCTGTCAGATGTACGTTAACATCCGAACTTCTTGCAATAATTTGTTTATAACTGTGGTTTCTTCTAGTGTTTCTTCTCAATTTTTGCAAGCAGGTTACTGATAAACTCCCCAATAAAAGCCTCCACTTTGTTAGATATCGTCGCGATATCAAACTAGTATATGAAGTTGCAGATATATTACACGCAATGAAACACACACTCGCACTTACACACTCACCACACCAAGTCCTATATCACACTGTTTCTCTCAACTGGCCCACATCCACATACACAAACGATTATCCTTCAGTGCTGCAGTCACCGGTATGTCCATCTGCTAGTTGGTTTGCTTATAACACAGAGGGTAGGCGCAGACCCAACATACTTAATAAATGATATGTGTATAACCCACTATCCGTCCTATCTCCAATGTGTGTCTGTTGTCCTTCCTGCTCTGAACGGAGAGATTTAACAAACTTCTCAACTAACAAATCTCTCAGCCTATAAATAACAGTTACTGATGCTGATTGTTTGCACGCTGTTGTTTTTGGCTTGAAAACCCAAGCAGCAGGTAGATGAGGTGGCAGTTGAGAGTGGTATGATGAAGCCGTCGTTTGACCGAGTTCCCGAGAACAAGGAGTTGAAGGAGGGGAGCATGGCCCGCTTTGAATGCGCTGTCACCGGTCGACCCACTCCTCAAGTGAGATCTGGCGCACAGTCCAGCTATATTTGTATATTATACAAATATACATTTTTATATTATACAAAGATGCACTAGGGCAAAATCAGAGTCGTGGCGTTTTTTGTGCTATATTTCAATAGATTGGAGTTAAATAGCATGGGCGTAGATCCAGGGAGATATGGGGGTATATATAACCCCCGATAAATTGGCTGGGGGTATGAATATGCAATTATACCCCCGATAATTCTGCTGAGCTCAGTTCATTGGGTATATTATCATCAAAATCAGCATAGAAAAAAAATACACGAAAAATGTAAAATATTATATATACGTGAAAAAATATGCTTTACGCAATATACTTCATTGATTGTGCTTGACTCGCGTGTGTGTTATTTATATGCGCTATAAATATACGTCGTTGTTGTTGTTGTTGAGGTATGTGTGTTGTCATTGAATAGGCCGAAAAAAGCTGAGGGCTCCATGCAATTGACCAACTGAGTCAACTTTGAACATTAATGTATGCTGGCTGTCATCCCCCCGAGCCTCGACACAAATCTACACCCCTGTTAAATAGACAAATTGAGACAAACTGGAGGAATGGTATCAGTCTTAAGCACCGTTGAAAATGTAATCGTGGATAAATATTCCTGATGTTAAATTGCCCTGAGATTAGTGATCAAATATCAGTAGAAAACGCAGTTCAATATTGGGTAATCGTTTTAAATGCCAGTCTTTCCCTGCAGAAGGGCTACCAAGAGCTGATAAACAGTGTAGCAATCTGTCTCCTGAGGATTTTACCGAACATGGAAAGTAGAAGTTGTTTTACCGCTTGCGTGCGCTACAAGCATATTATTGTGTTCGAAATAGTATTGTCGATGACGCATTGCAAGCCGACAACAGTAAACAGCATCATTGTTGTGGAAACGATGTGGATATGAGGATGACAACCGTTTACACATTCGTATTCAAAGGAGGGTCTCAAATTCGTATTCAAAGGAGGGTCTCAAATTCGTATTCAAAGGAGATTCACTGTCTCAGCATTATATGTAGCCCACATGCAGCTGTTTCTATCCGTTCTTTCAACTAAAATAGCATGTGTATTGCAGAAACGTCAGCTGCTCTAGGATATTGTGATGAAATTCCATTAAATCTGGCATAATTCGGCCGTAGTCGTTTGGGAACCAGGACGTGATCGGAGTGGCCCTTTTCTCGGTCCGTGCATGCTCACACTGCCAGCTTGCTAAATAATGCGGTTGATTGTTAGGTATCGTGGCTGCTGAACGGTGGCAAAATTTGCGACGATTTGACCCACAAGATCATGGTGAACGAGTCAGGTCACCATGCCCTGCTCATCACCAACGTAACTAGTGAACACGCCGGAGTATTGACAGGCGTCGCTGAAAATCGCTGCGGAAATGTTCAGTTTCAGGTAGCCATCTCTCTACCAGTGGCTTGCATACTAGTGTATATGTAGCAACGTTTCACTGATTCACGCAGATCGTCATACATTTTACGATTGCCTCTTCTGTTTATCTGGTTGAAATTACCATGAACAAATATTTAATAAACATTTAATCAACCTCATGTATTAAATATAATGTTTTTATTTAAATTAGTAAAAACATTTGATAGTATATTCACTTACATAATCAATTAAACAAAATTACAAGGAAAATGAAGTTGTTGCGTTGTTGTTGCGAAGTTGTTGTTAAGTTGATGCGAGCAAAAACATGAGATGTCAGGCTATATTTATTTTCAGTCTTTCACGGTTATGCAGTTATCGTACATATATGGCTGTTATGTTACGATTGGGGATGGTGTATACATGTTTTGAATGTTTTCCATGTGTTCAAGAGTTTTCCTATTTTATTGTCCCCGACTCTCCATCAAAGTTGATCATGGTTTGATATCATGTTGGCGTTGATTCTACAAGGTTAACTGCCTTTTTGGTAACGTTCTATGATGCGTGTATTGGCTTCTGTACAGAAATTATGCACTTTGTGCTGTCTGGCTGGGTTATCAGGAAACCATAAACTGTGCTTGTTAACATAATGGGTGAATTTTCAATTCTGAACTTCTAACGGAGATGTGTTTTCTGTTCTGTATCGTTGGTTTGATGGATATTGTGATATACACGGTGTTCACACCGTCCTGATCACACGGTGCATACACGGTGCATACACGGCACCACTATCGCATACACAAAAACGAGTTTTTTGAAATTGATATGGACACGTCAGTGTGTGTTTGTGTATGTATGTGTGTGTGTGTTTATGTATGTGTGTGTGCTTGTGTATGCATATGTGTGAGTGTGCATGTTCATTTTGTGCGTATATACGTGTTTGTACGTATGCCTGTGTATGTGTGTGTGTGTCTGTGTGTCTCTCTTTCCTCGAACGTGCACGGTATCAGACCAAGATCAGCGTGCAGCCGAAGCAGCAGCTGGTTGCGCCAGTTTTGTCGCAGAAGCCACAGTCGGCGTGTGTGGCGGTCGGTTGGCCGGTGCGGCTGAGCTGTCGCGCCAACGGCCGGCCCTCTCCCAGCCTGTCCTGGCAGAGGGACGGAGTGCAGGTGCAGAGCGGAGAGCGGGTGCAGGTCGAGGACAGCCAGGACGGCGGCTCGACGCTGCATATCACCAGGTAGCGGGCGGTGGTCGTCTCATTACTGTCATGATATAATTGCGTCATAATGTGTTTTGATTGCAGCAAACGCACGGTCACAGAGGAAACGCAAATATTATATCAGCGCCAGTGATGCGTAGCCATTTTTATCTGATTCCCCATTCATTAATGAGCCAACGCATTCATTTTTTACAGCAGCACTTGTAAATTCATTAAATTAAATTGTTCCACCAAAGTTCATTGTCAAGAAGCCGCTATTAACGAAAGTAAACGAATTTGAATAGATAAAAACACACATTTTTTCTTTTGTCCGCCTTTCAATTACCCCAACCCAAATTGGCAATTGCTCCCTTCCACACCAATGGGCAATTTCCCACACATATTTCCCACACATATTCCCCACACAGATTTCCCACACAGATTTCCCACACAGATTTCCCACACAGATTTCCCACACAGATTCCCCACACAGATTCCCCACACAGATTCCCCACACATATTTCATACACATATTTCTCACACAGATTACGCACCATTGATCTGCACCAACATACATGTATCTTGCTCTTATCATCGTGTATGTCGCATTATACTGGCAAATTGTACGCCATTCGTGCGTGTGTGCCTGTGTGTGTGTGTGTGTGTGTGTGTGTGTGTGTGTGTGTGTGTATGTGTGTGTGTGTGTGTGTGTGTGTGTGTGTGTTCAGTGCACTGTCCACTGATGCCGGCTGGTACCAGTGTATCGCGCGCAATTCGGCTGGCAGTACAGCTGCGCGCGCCAAGCTGGTCGTTCAAGAATCTGGCGGTGTCAGTGGCGGTGTCAGTGGCGGTGTCAGTGGCGGTGTGAGTGGCGGTGTCAGTGGCGGTGTTGTTGAAGAGGAGACACGGCAATCGCAGTCGTCCTCATGCGTGACCAGGGTGAGGCGAGCGTAGCGCCAATGCAAAACATGTACTGTAGAAAAATTATGCTCTTTTACTTGAATGTTTATTCATATATTCATTTATATATGTATTCATTCATTCATTCATTCACTCGTATAACGTTATAGGCATATTTTATATGGAGATTGGTATTTCATAATGCCATATATCAATGGTGCGTAACCTGCGGGAAATTCTCCTCTTGGGAGGAATGACAGAAGGGCAAATATCTGGTTTTATCAGTGAGAATTCGTTTATTTCAGTTTCCAGTGAGTTCTTGACATATACTTTGCTGGAACAACTGAATTTATTGAATTTCTCAGAACTATTTTGTGAGATGAAGGATTGGCTCATTAAGAAGTGGGGAATCCGAGAAAAAATTGGCTAAGCACCGCTGCCATAGATGATATTGTGCGCCGTTGATCAACTTAAACGCTAAATTTGCTTGGCCGTCTTTAATGTAATTACGCTTATAATGATAACAACACTCGCGTTTTTTTGCGCCCAATCAGACAAGCGAGTGTGATGGCGCTGATAATCGCGAGGTGGTGCGACTGAAGCACATGGAGCGCTCGCGCACCGTCACACCGCCCGTCCGCCAGCCGTCCGACGAACAACAGGCGCCGCCGCCGCAGTTTGTGCGTCTGCTGCAGAACTGCGAGTTGTGTCAGGGCGGCCGCATTATGCTCGATGCTCAGCTAACACCGCCGGCCGATCCGAACATGAGCATCTGCTGGCTGCTCAACGGCCTACAACTGCCACCAAGTGAGCTGCCAACCCGGGGCCTCATTGTTATTGCAACCTGGAGCCTCATTGTTATTGCAACCTGGGGCCTCACTGTTATTGCAACCTGGGGCCTCACTGTTATTGTAACCTGGGGCCTCATTGTTATTGCAACCTGGGGCCTCACTGTTATTGCAACCTGGGGCCTCACTGTTATTGCAACCTGGGGCCTCACTGTTATTGCAACCTGGGGCCTCACTGTTATTAAAACCTGGGGCCTTACTGTTATTGCAACCTGGGGCCTCACTGTTATTGTAACCTGGGGCCTCACTGTTATTGCAACCCGGGGCCTCACTGTTATTGCAACCTGGGACCTCACTGTTATTGCAACCTGGGGCCTCACTGTTATTGTAACCTGGGGCCTCACTGTTATTGCAACCTGGGGCCTCACTGTTATTGTAACCTGGGGTCTCACTGTTATTGCAACCTGGGGCCTCATTGTTATTGTAACCTGGGGCCTCACTGTTATTGCAGCGGTTCTTAAGCTCCACTCGTAGGATTCGTAACGTCAAGCTCTGCTTGGTCATCATTGGCTGCAGTTCTAATCACACGCCACATCACTTAGCACTTGATATCTGTGCTGCAAGCAACTCGGTCCACTCAGTAGTAGCCTACTTGTGTGACTGTCTTGATCGTACGTGATTTAAGATTCATCTTGCAGTACTTCAAACATGAAGGGTTCGAAGAATGTATGGAACTTGCATGTATGGAAATTGTGGGGTTTAGCACCTGCAATAAGGTGAAGAACGACTGAGTTGTTGTTTCATGTGTTGAGACGAAACAGTCTAACTGTTTTGTCTGTTCTTTTCGGTTCTTTGTGATTAATTTCTCTTTCTGTTTTAACTGCTCGGTTTTGCATTTTTTTATTCATCAATTAATTATCATGTGATTGATTCATTCTCGCACGCGCGCCGGTGTGTGTCTGTGTGGCAGGCGCTCGTATTACTAGCTCGTACAGTCTGGGCCACGTATCGTTGTGTGTTTTGTCGGCGGCGCCCGAGGACAGTGGCCAGTTCACGTGTCGCGCCTCCAACACTACGGGCACGGCGGAGTCGTCGTGTATGGTCTCCATCACGCGTCAGTGCTCGCTAGCATCTCCTCGCGTTTTGTTCGTTTTTTGTATCTTGCAATTGAAGAAGTATGTTAGCACACGAACATAGAAATATAACATAACAGTTACAAAACACATTTTCAGGGTATAAATATTAATTCTGTCTCAACCACTGAATTCAATTTTAACAATTTCAAATCAAATCAAATCAGGAACAAAATCATCATTATCATATTGTTTGTTCTGTGGTTGTTTTCGTTCATATTTCCATCGGTTATATACAGTCAGCGGTTGAGCATTTGATATATTTCTCTATATATGGATGGATGAGTTCAGTGGTGCGTAACCGTTTTTATCTCTGATTCCCCACTGCTTAATGAACCAACTATTAATTGTCCACAACTTATATCTAAATATAATATAGACAATGACAAGAGTTAATCAATCAAATAAAATTTAATCTCCTATATATGTAATCCTGCAATTTAATATGATATAATCGAATCGTGGGCGTTCAGAAACGTTAGCATAGTGAACAAGTGTATTCATACGTGTGTGTGTGTATGTGTTTGTGTGTGTTTGTGTGTATGTGACAGCGCGCCATACACTGGAAACATGCGGCGGTGCGTTGGAGAGCGAGGCGCGCGCTGTCGGCCTCACACACACGCAGACGCTCGAGCACAAGTCGGCCTTTCACTCGTCGGCCTTCTCCTCGCGCACCTCAGCAACAAAAACAGCGGCTGTGACGGCCACCAACGAGCAGCAGCGGGAGGTGCTGTTGCCTGTCTTTCACGAGATGCCGCCACCGCAGTATTCCTCTTATTTGTGAAATATATACCGTATATCCCGGTCGTCAAGTCCATATTCTAATCCAAAATTCTACTCAATATGTACTTGTGGTGGGCTTAATGGTCAGGTTTATTTCAGGGCAAAAACATTCGGTCTGCCAAAGTTTTGTTTATACAAAAGAACAAGCTTCATCAAAGTTTTAATTATATCAATGTTAGTAAAGTACAAATATGTGCAATAATTGATAAAAACGTAAATAAACGCGTAAATCATAGGAATGGACGAATTTCTTCAACATATTGTATTTGGGGATCAAACAGACCGATTGAAAAATACTACCGGAAAATAAGTTCAAGTTTTTGGGTGTGCTTATTGGACCGTACTACTTAAAACCCAGTATGTCGGGCCTAAAATGTGACATGGGCTTAACGGCCAGGACATACGCTATGTATCTGTGTGTGTGCAGTGTATGTATGCAGGTTTGTGTATGTTTATGCGTGTATGTTTGTGTGTGTGTGTCGGCAGGTGCCAACATTCACCAAGTGTCTGCGCAACATCGACACGGTGGAGGGTGCCAATGTGCACCTGGAGTGCCGCCTGCAGCCGGTCGGTGATAACAGTATGAAGGTCGAGTGGTTTGTCGATGATCGGCCGCTGAGCATAGGTCAGTGACCTACTCCTGACCTGAACTCACCTCGCAGGGGTCACGGACTCTGCGCCCAGTTATTTGGCTCCAGTTACGCACTGGTTAACTATTTATGATTTGTCTGTAATTAATAACACTTATAATATTTATGGTGTAAACAGTCGTTTATGTCAGTGTTTGTATTCTTACCGGGCTCTGTTGCGCTACTTCTATGATAGTTATGAAAGCATGCACTCTGCTTGGACACATTGTGCTACGCCAGTGGCGGCGCCAAAGGGGGGCTGGAGCCCCCCCCCCCCCAATATGCTAAGCCCCGTCCCCAAAACATAATCATGGAAATTACAATTTCTTACCATTGTATATTAAACTTTATTGTCCTACAGTAGTCTTATTTGTCTTACAGTAATTAAGTATTTGTTACTGTTATGATGTTTGCATGTGTGTCAATGTGCCGTTATATGTTCTATCCTATGGTATTAACCTCGTTTCGCTCAATATATAATGTCCTTCAATTTTGGTTCAAGTTCGAGGACTGAATCAGTGTGCCCCAGTGCCTTATTATAATATTATGTAGTCAGCGTTCAAGTGTAGCTCTTCATGTTTGGCCAAGCCCCCTCAACTTTTTATTTAGCCCCCCCTCAACCCTCCATCGCAAAAATCCTGGCGCCGCCAATGCGCTAAGCTGTGTTTGAGTATGCACACATGCATATGCGTTGTGTAGTTGATACCATGCTCACGTTCAAACTGATTTCATGTGTGATTGTGTTTGTGTCAGGCCATCGTTTTCGTCCGGCCTACGAGTTCGACTACGTGGCGCTCACCGTACTCGGTCTGTATCCGAGCGACTCCGGCGTGTTCACGTGCCGCGCCACCAACAGCTGCGGCCATGCCAGCACCGCGGCCACCATCACCGTTCACGGTGCGTGTGACAAAGAGCCAGTGTGCTTGTGTGTGTTTGAGTGTGTATGAAGACGATTTTCTTGTTCTTAAATATGGTTTTTGTGCGTGTGTGCGTGTATATTTTCTTGTTGTTGAATATTTTTATTACTTGCATTTTTTGATGTTTGACAAACGCTGGCGCTTTTAAGGTATATGTTATAGGCGCTATATTAAATGTCCAATAAACCTGAAACTGTATGTGTGTGTATGTGTGTGTGTAATGTCTAGGTAGTTAGTTTTATTGGGAAACGCCCACTTTGTAATTTTTGCACCCTTTTTATTTACATTTGGACTTTTTAGCTGCCTCAACATTAGGCAATACCAATTGGAACCAGACAGTTTGAGCTGGGGCGTTAACTTTCATACGCTTTTTTCCTCACTGTATTAGACATATTATCGTTTTCCGTGTTCTTCACCGTTTTTCCACTGTTTGCTTCAATGAAACGGCGCGTTTGCTTGAACGTGTGTGTGTGTGTGAGTGTGTATGTGTGTGTGTGTGTGTGTGTGTGTGTGTGTGTATGTTCTCACCGAGCTGTTCTTTCCGCAGAAATGAGTAAAACACTCGTGCCTCTTGTCTTCCAGATATCATACTTCTGTTTAAATATCTGTGTTGTCGTGTGGTTGACCATTTCTTGGGTGATTGGTTCCAAATATCTATTGTCCTGGTTCGGAAGTTATATTTTTGCACACCCATTTTGATTTTGCGCATTTGAAGACCGAATCTATGATATTGGCTTGATTTTGAGTTTGATTCTGTTTTGATGTGTGCGTGTGTGTGTGTGTGCCGTCGCACACAGCCAAGCAAGAGTTCTACACGGACGGTGCTGGCACTACTGAACAGTATGAGTGCAGCGAGGATATGGCTCGCTACCAGAACGCCGAGTGGACCGAGGAAGTTGTGCAAGTCAAGCCTCACTTCACCAGCCAGCTAAAACCTCAGGTGTGTATCTGTGTGTGTGTGTGTGTGTGTGTGTGTGTGTGTGTGTGTTTGTTTGTGTATTTGTGTATGTGTGTGTTTGCTTGTGTATCTGTGTGTGTGTGTATTTGTATGTGAGTGTGTGTCTGTGTGTATTTTTGTCTCTGTGAGCGGTTTTATGTGTCTGTTTGTATGATTGCGTGTTTGTGTCTGTGTGTTTGTGTGTGCTGTGTGTGCTGTGTGTGTTAGTATGTGTGTGTGTGTATATATTATTGATCTCAGACGAGACTGCTTGTATAAGCTGTCAGAGATAGAATATGTCTGTGAATATGCCAGTGAGTGAGTGTGTCTATGTCTTTGATGCGGTGAAAATGCTTAATTTACCACATAATCTGTTGCTTATATGGTTTGGATTTCTGATTATCTTCATTAGTGATTGTAAGAATAATTTTTTATGCGATGTTCGCCTATATTTTTCGTATTTTAGGACATATTACGGTTATTATTTACTGTGTATGAGTTCAATGGTTTCCAATAGTTATATGCTTCATATGCAAGCGAATCTTGGACAATTTTGTTGGATAAATTCACTTTACACTCAGAACTTGAATAACCACGCTTATGAGGCATTTATTTGACCATCACAGGCTCATTATTGATTTCTGGCTATATTTTATTTATCATTTTCTCATCACCTTATATTGGCGTTTTCAGCACACTCAGCTACGCGAAGGCCAGACAGCGCATTTTGAGGCCAAACTGGAGCCAGTGTCCGATGCGAGTATGTGTGTGGAATGGTTCAAGGACGGCCAACCAATCACCATTGGTCAGTGTGTGTGTGTGTGTGTGTGTGTGTGTGTGTGTGTGTGTGTGTGTGTGTGTGTGTGTGTGCGTTTGTTTGTGTGCGTTTGTATGTTTTTGCTGCTGTCTGTGGATGTGTCGAAGTTTTATTTCCATTATTGCTTTGTGATGGAATAGTTTGTGTGTGGATATGATATGTTCGTGTGGCTGTACTTCCATTCACACACAATCCCCTTGCACAAACAACTGAAAACTGTGCATGTCCCTGTTTATATGTGTATGTATATGCTATGCATGCGTCTGTGTATGGTTGTGTAAGGTGTGTGTGTGTGCGTGCGTATGTATATAGTTCAGTGTGTACTTATTCATCACTCACTTCGAGGATTATTGTTATCGATTATATTAATAAATCAATTATATCAATTTGTTTACTTACCCACCTTCTTTTACTTGTTTTTACCTAATCTTCCTCATTTTATATGTCCACTCTCATCTACAATTTCATATGATTGATGTTTTAATCCAGTTATGTTTTTATATATTTCTACTATTTTCATATTTTAACAATTTCTTGTTCCCTGTCTAAAATGCGACGTGATGTGATGTGAATTGCTTCATAAAACCACAACGTGAAGAAGAAATGTGAATTGTTTGTGTGACACTGTTTTTATCACGCCAGGACATCGACACCGACCCCTGCATGATTTCGGCTTTGTGGCGCTGGACATCGTCGGCGTAATTGAGCAGGACAGCGGACAGTACGTGTGTCGCGCCAGCAACAGTATCGGCAGCGACGAAACAACGGCACATCTGGGCTGCGTCGGTATGTAGGCTTGAACCAGGGGCTCCTAGCCGGGTGCGAGCCTGGTTCCTCTGAACAATTCATGGAAATATATGTTTTTACCTATGCTTTATAACTTTTCCTAGAAAATACTTTTTGCCTAATCATTTTGAAGGTATTTTCAGCTGTATAAATGTATATTGGATAGAAAAGTTTTGCTATTGGGTTGTTTGTATTTTTATCTTTTTAATCATAACTATCAATAATCCATGGTGGTGTGCGAGAACCGACTGCTGATTTGAAAACGGTGCACACACTGAATATGTTTGAGAACCACTGGCTTAGACTTTGGGCGGTGTCGGTCACAGTTATACAGCGCACGATAGGCATTAGTGACAGTGATAAGCGGAAACAATCAATGATTGGTTGATTTTGTGGCGTACACACTTATTCACACACACATGTTTCTTTTGTATTGATTGTCGTTGTATTATTTTAGTTTATGCGTTGCATGTTTATGTTGTGCGTGTGTTTGCGTTATATTCGTTGCGTGTTTGTTTCATTACATAAATTCATTTCATTGTATAAATTTACACACTTCGCAATATGATTGTATGTATGTTCGCACCGTGCACACCACCGGATGTGATATTTTCGTCGCCTATTTGCGCCGTGTGTTTACGTCGCCGTCTGGCTATGTCATCGCCGTCTGGCTATGTCATCGCCGTCTGGCTATGTCGTGTTTGTGTCGCGCTGTATATTCGCGCCGCGTGTGTGCTTGTGTCTGTCTGTCTGAGCCGCCTGTGTGCGCTGCCCATTCTCCACGCAAGCCGGCGGAAGTACTACTGTGTGTTCACACCACCCACGACGATCGTAGTCCCGCTATTCCCCGCGACAATTCACACGACTGTTTGCTCAGACATCGCACGACACCTTCCAGACGGTCACGTGACCGGTGTCCTACTTGGAGTGAAGGTATTCCGGCCGGTGCTACAGGTGTTGGACAAGGCAGTCGAGAATAGTGCGTGTTGTCACACAGTGCTAGAGTTGTTCGCTCGCTTCATTGTGTTCCCGCTACTTACTCGTGCTCCCCGCGTATGCGCGTCCAGCCGCTGCGGGTACACTAACATCTGCAGTCGAGTATAAGGCGTGCTGACACACAGTGCTAGGGTTGTTCGCTCGCTTCATTGTGCTCCCGCTACTTACTCGTGCTCCCCGCGTATGCGTGTCAAGCCGCTGCGGGTACACTAGCATCTTCAGTCGAGTATAAGGCGTGCTGACACACAGTGCTAGGGTTGTTCGCTCGCTTCATTGTGCTCCCGCTACTTACTCGTGCTCCCCGCGTATGCGTGTCAAGCCGCTGCGGGTACACTAGCATCTTCAGTCGAGTATAAGGCGTGCTGACACACAGTGCTAGGGTTGTTCGCTCGCTTCATTGTGCTCCCGCTACTTACTCGTGCTCCCCGCGTATGCGTGTCAAGCCGCTGCGGGTTTTACAGGTACACTTGCATCTGACATCATGAATCTCGATCTGCGATCTCGATCTTGGTCTTGATTTTTGCGTGTCCAGCCGCTATAGCTGAATTAGCCTGGAGATGGACAGTAAGTCTAAATCTTCAAAGAAGTGATCAGCAACACGCGCAGCAACGCAGCAACATGCTCAGCAACACGCGCAGCAACGTAGCAACATGCTCAGCAACACGCGCAACAACGTAGCAACATGCTCAACAACACGCGCAACAACGTAGCAACATGCTCAGCAACACGCGCAACAACGTAGCAACATGCTCAGCAACACGCGCAACAACGTAGCAACATGCTCAACAACACGCGCAACAACGTAGCAACATGCTCAGCAACACGCGCAGCAACGCAGCAACACGCTCAGCAACACGCGCAGCAACGCAGCAACACGCTCAGCAACACGCGCAACAACGTAGCAACATGCTCAGCAACACGCGCAGCAACGCAGCAACACGCGCAGCAACGCAGCAACACGCTCAGCAACACGCGCAGCAACGTAGCAACATGCTCAGCAACACGCGCAGCAACGTAGCAACATGCTCAGCAACACGCGCAGCAACGTAGCAACATGCTCAGCAACACGCGCAGCAACGTAGCAACATGCTCAGCAACACGCGCAACAACGTAGCAACATGCTCAACAACACGCGCAACAACGTAGCAACATGCTCAGCAACACGCGCAACAACGTAGCAACATGCTCAGCAACACGCGCAGCAACGCAGCAACACGCGCAGCAACGCAGCAACACGCTCAGCAACACGCGCAGCAACGTAGCAACATGCTCAGCAACACGCGCAGCAACGTAGCAACATGCTCAACAACACGCGCAACAACGTAGCAACATGCTCAGCAACACGCGCAACAACGTAGCAACATGCTCAGCAACACGCGCAACAACGTAGCAACATGCTCAACAACACGCGCAACAACGTAGCAACATGCTCAGCAACACGCGCAGCAACGCAGCAACACGCTCAGCAACACGCGCAGCAACGCAGCAACACGCTCAGCAACACGCGCAACAACGTAGCAACATGCTCAGCAACACGCGCAGCAACGCAGCAACACGCGCAGCAACGCAGCAACACGCTCAGCAACACGCGCAGCAACGTAGCAACATGCTCAGCAACACGCGCAGCAACGTAGCAACATGCTCAGCAACACGCGCAGCAACGTAGCAACATGCTCAGCAACACGCGCAGCAACGTAGCAACATGCTCAGCAACACGCGCAACAACGTAGCAACATGCTCAACAACACGCGCAACAACGTAGCAACATGCTCAGCAACACGCGCAACAACGTAGCAACATGCTCAGCAACACGCGCAACAACGTAGCAACATGCTCAGCAACAACTTCCCGGTGCGCCAACATCATCACAACAATTATCCGGTGACACAGCAACACCACAACACATTCATTCTCGATCAGGCCGACACATCAGGCCACCTGTTCGCTTCTCGCCCTGATCTGAGGAGGGGGCTCCTGTGGCGTACACACTTATTCACACACACATGTTTCTTTTGTATTGATTGTCGTTGTATTATTTTAGTTTATGCGTTGCATGTTTATGTTGTGCGTGTGTTTGCGTTATATTCGTTGCGTGTTTGTTTCATTACATAAATTCATTTCATTGTATAAATTTACACACTTCGCAATATGATTGTATGTATGTTCGCACCGTGCACACCACCGGATGTGATATTTTCGTCGCCTATTTGCGCCGTGTGTTTACGTCGCCGTCTGGCTATGTCATCGCCGTCTGGCTATGTCATCGCCGTCTGGCTATGTCGTGTTTGTGTCGCGCTGTATATTCGCGCCGCGTGTGTGCTTGTGTCTGTCTGTCTGAGCCGCCTGTGTGCGCTGCCCATTCTCCACGCAAGCCGGCGGAAGTACTACTGTGTGTTCACACCACCCACGACGATCGTAGTCCCGCTATTCCCCGCGACAATTCACACGACTGTTTGCTCAGACATCGCACGACACCTTCCAGACGGTCACGTGACCGGTGTCCTACTTGGAGTGAAGGTATTCCGGCCGGTGCTACAGGTGTTGGACAAGTCAGTCGAGAATAGTGCGTGTTGTCACACAGTGCTAGAGTTGTTCGCTCGCTTCATTGTGTTCCCGCGACTTATTCGTGCTCCCCGCGTATTCGTGTTCAGCCGCTGCGGGTATCGTATCTTATTGTATTGTTTCGTTATTGTAATTATGTATTAATGTTATGTAATGTGTGAATGTAATATATAGCTGATTTACTAATTGTTTTCTATGCATGTTTAACCGTACTTAACAAGTGTAGTTAACAATTTATCTAGTGATTGTTAAATGCATTTGTCGGTATTTATGTAGTTATTCACGTATGAGTGTACATGTATGATGTACCATCTATTAGAATGCCGTTTCTGACGTATAAACACATATAACCAACACAATACTAATATTATTATTAATGCTGTTAAAATCGATCATCAATATGGAATGGCAAGAGCGATTAGACGAGCATTAGTATCTCGATTGCGTGTTCGGCACACCAGCTAATTCACGCTTTGTGTGTGTGTGTGTGTGTATGGTCTGTGTCCATGTCACAGGCGACGCGCACGTACACACTGAGCCGCAGACACAGCTGGGGTGCGAGCGGCACTTGCAGACGCTGGAGAGTCGTTCTGGCGGCTGTCGCCAGACGTCAGACACGCGGCGCCAGGACGAGACATCGACCGGCGCAGCGAGGCCGGCGTTCAGCACACCGCTGGCCAGTGTGTGTGTGGTGGAGGGGCGGCGTGCGCACTTCGAGACGCGGCTGACGGCGGCGCCAGATGCTAGCATGCGCGTGCAATGGCTACACAACGGCGCGCCCGTCGACACCGGCTCCCGGTGTGTGTCTGTCTGTGTGTCTGTGTATGTGTCTGTCTGTGTGTGCTTGTGTATCTGCGCGTTTGTGTGTCGCCGTGTGTGTATCTCACCGAGTTATAGAAAGCAGCAAGGAGTCAAAAACGTGATAGCATCGCCTTCCAATTATCGTACATTTCTCTGAATCCATTCACTGTTAATTGATGTGTTACGTTTGGCGGAACTTCATTCAAGTATTCTATATTTCTGTTTGGAAAGGTGTGGACATTTTTCCACATCTCTATAATTGTTGCCAAAATTGTCTATTGTGCCCTCTCTTTGACGCCGAGAACTTGAACAATGTTTCATTGTGGATGTCTTCCATGCCGGCCAGGTATTTGAAAATCATTATATTATCCTCGTTCTCTTCTTTTTTTCAATGCATGCAGATTCAGCTGCCTCAGCATCCGTGTATTCCAAACTTTGGTATTCTGGGATTGATTTTGTTATCACTCTTTTTACTTTCTCCAGCATATGTATATGTTTTTGTAGGTGAGGATTCCACACACTAACTGTGTACTCCAGGATCGCCTTTATTATTGTTTGTGTGTATCAGAGGAAAAGGGCTGCGGTCCACTGATCCAAACAGATATAGTTTTCGTATGCATTTTCTCCTCCCACCTGGGCGAATTTGAGCGGATAATTTGTTGTGCGGTATTTCTATCAAGCAAGCTTGATCTTATTGCCAAATTATTGGCTGATGTGTGTGTGTGTGTCTGTGTGTGTGTGGTTGCAGATTTGTGGAGACGAATAGTTTCGGCTTTGTCGCACTGGACATAATGTACACGTATTCGCGCGATCAGGGAACGTACACTTGTCGAGCCGTCAATGATGCGGGCGAGGCCGTTGTTGAAGCCACACTTCAGTGCTTGTGTCAGTGCTACACTCAAATCAACACACACATGCATACACATGCACATACTAGCACACATACACTTACACACATACACACATACTAGCATATATACACTTCTTCCTAGCACAGCGCACTTTTCCTCGTTCCACCCATACAAATGTGATATTATCAAATGTGATTTTCAAGAATCACTCAGTATATTATGTTAAACTGATTAGTAATCGTATTCAATATTTATTGTTTGACAATATTATTGTGTTTGCATTCATTTGTTTATTTATTTATGTGTTTAATCCAGTGTTTACTCTTCTTTTGCCGCATGTGAATAATCGTGATAATCATAATAATAATAATAATATTTACTTGTCGTTACTATTTGTTACTGTTTATACCGTCTTGACTATTTGGCTATTTTTGTGTGTCTGGTTGATGTTCTGCTGTGCAGCCAACGACAATGTCAGCAAGGACAGTCTGCACACAGCTGCTCTCGACAAGCTCAAGCTGCTCGAGCTGAAGCGCGCCGTGGCTGGGGACAAATGCGACGCGGCGGCGACGAAACCGCCGCACTTCGGCGCGCCACTGACCGACGCTCGTGCCGTGGAGGGATGTGCGCTGCACTTTGAGGCGCGCCTGGAGCCGGTCGGCGATGCGAGCATGCGTGTCGAGTGGTTCAAAGACGGCCGTTCACTGCAGCTCGGTGAGACCCGGGTTCGATTCTCGGTCGGGGTGGAGTTTTCTCGCGAAATTGTTCTATTTGTGTTGGCAATTCATAATTGACTATTGATATTTTTTTTGAGTGCATACTTTTTCATGGGGAAAACAAAAACAAATAACATATATTGATTAATATTGATAGATTTAATAAAACATTATGTAGTTGTTACAGTGACAATCGATGCCTTAATTCGGCGTGAATCAGAGAGTATAATTGTGTATAAGTGCGTGTTTGTGCGTTGCCATTCAGCCAATCGTATCATGACGCTGCACGACTTCGGTTTTGTCGCGCTGGACATCAAGTACGCTAAAGAGAGCGACAGCGGCTCATACACGTGTCGTGCCACCAATGACCTGGGTCAGGCGGTGACCTCGGCGTCGGCTATCGTGCAGAGTGAGTGTCAATGACCGCCGTTTATCGCTTGACGGCCTTTGCTACTGTTCGATTTTATTCTCCAATAACTGAGTTATTTCCATAAAGCGCGAAGTTGTAAAGAAGTGCCATTAACTCAAAATTGGTCCAAGTTTATTTGGAGATCAACGATTTCAACAATATTATTTTAATTATTATTTAGTTTTTTCTCGCTCAATTGCCGTCGTTTGAACAGCATCAATAATCTGTATTTGCTGTAGCGCTCGTACATGGGCACATCCGCGAAAAAGCTTAATTAAACAGACATAATATTAGACCACAAGCTCAAGAGGGAATAGAAAGTATGCCTCGCGTGTTGGATGTATGAATGTTTGCTCGCGATTTCTGTTGGGCTGACATTTGTGAGTGTGACTGTTTCTTTGCTACAGGCAAGGAATCGCTCGTCATGGACTCCTACAGTCACATGTCCATGGACAAGCTGAGAATGTTTGACGAGAAGATAATACGACGCACGCTCATCGATGAAGTGATTGTCGTCGACAAACCAAGGTCTGCTGCATCACACTTGCTAGTTGAACACTTGGAGTGCAGACGATCTGTAATGTATGGCGCGCCTCTCTACATCTCTTCTGGACACACTGGGGTGTTTATTGTGATTTCTTAGGGTGTGGATAATCTGGGAGTTGAAATCAGAAATCAAATTGCAACTGAATTGATAAATTTTCTGTTTTTGTAATGCTTTTAAATCTGATATAAGTATACACAACGTCAGTAAGTGATTTATCAAATGGCTTATGGTTAGAATTATTATTATTGGAATACAAATAGGAGTGAATTTTAACAATAATATCCATCATAAAATTGGCTAGTCGACTGGGTAGTGTGATGTGTAGGCCGTTTACTCACGTTCATCGCTTGAGGCTGCCACTTTTGTGTGTCTGTCTGTGTGTGAGTGTGTGTGTGTGTGTGTGTGTGTGTGTGTGCATGTGTATGTGTGTGTACGGATGCGTGTGTGTTCTTGCGCTGTTTTTGAGTGTCGCGACAGTGTCAGTTGTTTTCGAGATCGCGTTTCATTCAGTGAGAGTGCGAACATTCAGCAGACCTTTGGGCAGTTCTTTTAACTCAGGCGACTGGTGACAAGCTGGGCATAATGCTCACATTTTCTTCTTGTTTGATTGTGTGTGTGGTCAGATGTGTGTGTGTGTGTGTGTGATTGTTGTTTGATTGTGTGTGTGGTCAGTTTTGTGGCCGACATGATTGGCACTACCAGCTTAGTGGAGGGTCAGTCGGCTCACATGGAGGCGCGTATCAAGCCTCATAACGATCCCGACATGAAGATCGAATGGTTCTTCAACGGCAAACCACTTTCTTTCGGTCACTATTGCTATATCTATATTTATTATTACTTATTGTATTTCAATATATATTTCGCTATTATTGTGAGTTATTATACTAATTGTTTCATTTTCTTTCTTTCCTGCAGGCTGCTTATTTTTTAAATATCAACTCCAACCGATTCAATTAGCTCCTTTGGCTGAGAAAACATTCCTGGGGATTTTTTTCTGAGTTGGACAAAATTCTCTGCTCTCACCTCTCCTTATCCACTTGGATTCTTCACCAAAATTCATTAGAATAGGATTTTCATTTTTTATTAACAATTTTGTGTTGTTGTTGTACAATACTAATGTTTAATATTTGTCGCAATTTCACCATCGTTTTCACCACCCGAGCGTCCAGTCACGTTCGTCACTGAAATACATTTTGGGGAGCCGTTTTAATGGCTATTTGATGCCGCCTTATTCCGGCAGGTCACCGGTATCGCACCATTTGCGACTTCGGCTTTGTCGCCCTGGACGTGCTGCACGCGTACGCCGAGGACTCGGGCTGCTACACCGTCCGGGCGACCAATCTACACGGTTCCGCCACGGCCAGCATTGATATTGTCGTACAACGTGAGTGTATAGCAGCAAATACAGTATGTCCTCGCCGTCAAGCCAATAAGTCTACCAACAATTTGAACTTTTATCCGGTAGTATTTTTCAAATGCTCTGTTCGTTCCACATATACAATATGTTAAAAATCATTCTTTTTATCATTTACGTGTTAATTGACGTTTTTCATCAAACTATAGCACATATTTGTACTTTATTCACATTAATATGATTCAAACTATAATGAAGCTTGTCCTTTTGGATGAACAAAACCTTGGTAGACTGAATTTTATACCGTGAAATAGCTCTGGCCATTAAGTTCACCATGGAAATTATGGAGTATAATTTTGGATTAAAATATTGGTTTAATGGCCGGGATATAGGGTATATAAGACTTGTCAGCTCACTAGCGTCTTTGTCATTCGCTCATCGATACACTTAGACAAGCAAAGATGAGAGGAACGTTGTGTGTTCGTAGTTCATAGTTCATATTTTATTGTTCACGGCACAGAGACAAAATTAATATGGAAAATAAACATGGATGCACAATGTATGCATGTATGTGTATGAGTATGAGTATGTGTGTGTGTGTGTGTCTCGCTTGCAGCTCGCGCGGCGCTGTTGCAGGGCACCCAGCATCCGGCCGCTATGCAGGCCATCTCCTACCTGGAGTCAGAGCATCGTCACGCGGCAGTTAGCGGCGGTGACTGTCTGGACGCCGGCGCAACACAGACGGTCGCGTTTTGTCGTCAGCTGAGCGACGTGGCGCTGTGTGAGGGTGGCCGGTGTCACTTGGAGGCCACGCTGGCCCCGCGCAACGATCCCTCGCTGCGTGTCGAGTGGCTGCGTGATGGACACCCGATCACACAAGGTGCCTATCCCCCCACACACACACACACACACACACACACACACACACACACACACACACACACACACACACACACACACACACACACACGCGCAGACATATCCACCAGTACACATGCACGTATACAGACGCATACGTATGGATACACAAACATAAATTCATGCGTACACTCGCATACACACAGACTAGGAACTGCACATGCACATACACACACACATACATACACAAATATATATATATATATATATATATATATATATATATATATATATATATATATATATACGCGCAAAAGTATACTCATACACAAACACTCATACAAAACATCAAGTCGTGCAGTTTTGTGTATACATGTGGCCAACTGGTCCACACAAGAAAACTTGGATTCAATCACAATATATTACAGCGGCGGAAGAAGACGAGACGCGGATCTTGCCCGACAACAGACACACGCCAGACTCTACTGACTGTTTGATCACCGCGTTGGGAATTTATATAATCTTGGTCACATGACCCATACTTACACCCGACATCAAACTAGTCGCACATACAAACACGCATACACATATGTGTTACACAAAATCAACAAACACTCTTAACACAATCAACCAAATTCCCGTTTGTAGGCTACAGACGAGCATACAAACCAGACACACATTCACACTCATAGACATACAAACATACATGCATACAGTAGGCGGTGACACTGACAAGTGAAGCAGAGTTAATGAGCTATAAAGTGGAAGAGTGATGAGTACACAATACACGATACGCCACATACACACTGACAGATAATTAGTAACGGTATGAATTATTGTGTTTTGTAGACTTTTTCCGTCAAGTCTTAGCAAAGAATAAATGCGCCACTGATAGGATTTAAATGAGTTATCAGCAATTAAACGTATTTTCTCACTTGTTTTTTACTGTATTGTAGAATATTTACACCCGGATTTGTTCAGGGACTGATTGATTCAAACCTCTGAGTGATGTGTGTGTGTGTCATCAAATGTAATTGAAAAGATTTGAACTTAATTGCTTAATTATATTGTTAATAAATTATTGTATTTTTTGTTGTGAATTATCGCAATTATCGTGAATATTATTATTATTATTGCGCAGGTCATCGTTTCCGCACCACGTGCGATTTTGGATTTGTGGCGCTGGATATTTTGCACACATACCCGGAGGACTCGGGAACATACACATGCAGGGCTATCAACCAGTGTGGTGAAGCCACCACGTCTTGCTGTGTCACCGTGGAAGGTATTAACACACACACACACACACACACACACACACACACACACACACACACACACACACACACACACACACACACACACACACACACACACACACACACACACACACACACACACACACACACACACACACACACACACACACACACACACACACACACACACACACACACACACACACACACACACACACACACACACACACACACACACACACACACACACACACACACACACACACACACACACACACACACACACACACACACACACACACACACACACACACACACACACACACACACACACACACACACACACACACACACACACACACACACACACACACACACACACACACACACACACACACACACACACACACACACACACACACACACACACACACACACACACACACACACACACACACACACACACACACACACACACACACACACACACACACACACACACACACACACACACACACACACACACACACACACACACACACACACACACACACACACACACACACACACACACACACACACACACACACACACACACACACACACACACACACACACACACACACACACACACACACACACACACACACACACACACACACACACACACACACACACACACACACACACACACACACACACACACACACACACACACACACACACACACACACACACACACACACACACACACACACACACACACACACACACACACACACACACACACACACACACACACACACACACACACACACACACACACACACACACACACATACATACATACATACACACACACACACACACACATACATACATACCTACACTGGGGTGGCATCTGTTTATCACAGTGTAAAGATGAATATCCTACGAGTGGTGAAGATATTCGCTTCACACGGCATCCACACTCTTGAAGTTGTCAACGATGTCGCAGTGCGTGAAGTGGCGCTAATTAAGTTGACTCTGACAATTATTGAAGACTAAATACGATTTTTTTCTACAAGTAGTGGAAAACATTATAATGATCAAAAATTTATAGATTTAATTTGCTTGAGTGGAATAAAAAACTGGGGAATATGTCATTTTGACCAAAAATCTTGAAACTTAATGATAAACTAAAGGTATAAACTTAACCTCCAAAATATTTATATATTATTATATATTTATATTTAATATGTAAATATGTATATATTTTCAAAAAATATTTTACACAAAGCGTTTTTGAAGCAAATGAAACCATAATTGCGCCCGCACTAATTGAAATTCAAGAATATGTCACCCTAACCTACACGCATGTATTTCGTAGCGCAGTTGGTAAAACCCCTGCGAGCTGTGCCGCTGGTGGACTGGGGTCACGGGTTCAAGTCCCCAGTGCTGCATTTTTCAATTGTTAGCTATTGGTAATAATATGATAGTAATGCTAGTAGGCTGGTCACGTGACTACAGTCCAGTTGAATGACAATGTAAATGCAAATGTATTATATACAGACTGTAATATATATAATATATATAATATAATATATATATTATATGTATATATAATAATAGACACGTCTATTCTTATAAATCTTCTAAAATGCTACTTTTTCTCTGAATGTACATTTAACGATTTAACGGGCACAACTTCACTTTCACTGCTTCTTTATAACTGGCACGATTGTGTCCCCGTATGCAAACTGAGTGTGTGTGTATGTGTGTATGTATATGTGTGTATGTATGCATGTGTGTGTGTGTGGTGCGTTATGTGAAATTTGGTCTCGCGTCACTTCGCGGCGCTACCAGAAGCTCTGTGCACGTCTGTTCGTGTGTATGTCCGTGTGTCGTGCTTTTTGTGCAGTTGTTCTTCACCTTATTGGGGCTACTGAACATCACACGTTCCATACATGTCTTCATCGAACCCTTCATGTTTGAAGTATTTTAACAAAAAATACAAATCACGTACGATCAAGACAGTCACACAAGTAGGCTACTACTGAGTGGTCCGAGTTACTTGCAGCACAGATATCAAGTGCCAAGTGATGTGGCGTGTGATTAGAACTGCAGCCAATGATGGCCAAGCAGAGCTTGACGTCAAGAATCATACGAGTGGTTGAACTAAACCGCCGAACCTCTGAAACTGACTCATCGATTTCCTGGGGCTCGATCAAACCCAGCTTAAGAACCATTGTATGAATCCAAGTCATTGTGTGTGTGTTGCTTGTCCATGTGTGTGTGTGTGTGTGTGTGTGTGTATGTGTGTGTGTGTGTGTGTGTGTGTGTGTGTGTGTGTGTGTGTGTGTGTGTGTGTGTGTGTGTGTGTTTGTACAACCATAAAACTACGAATAAAAATTGAATAAAGAAAATTAGACGATATTATACAAAACAGTGTCGGTGTCAGGATTTGTCCGGGGGGGGGATTGAGGGGGGATAAGGAAAATATATGGGGCTCGGTGAAACATGAGGAACTACAGTCGAAATGTTTATGGTCAGCATTTTTGGGGGGGGGGGTTGGCACATTATTTGGGGGCTTCAGCTCCTCCAAGCCCCCCTTGGCGCTGCCACTGATACAAATGATACAATTTCTCAAATAATTCATTCAGTGAAATTCTAATCCTTTTTACGTATACTTTTTTTCTGAGTTAATTATATTTGATATTCATTTTCTAAAAAGACAACTTGATTTTGCCGTAATGCATGCAAAAATGTTTATATTAGCTTTGAACGGAGTTGTTTTGCTTGTTGAAGTTCATCGTTCAACTCTGTTACCTCTATGTTCTTACTTGATGCTTCTGCACGCTTAGAATGACGTCCAACTTTGTGTATATCTGTCGGACGCATTTGAAAATATATCTTAAATTATCTTATATTATCTTAATTTTTGCGCCTTGATCTCTGCGCTTTACTGTTGTTTTCCTCTTTCCTAACTGAGCGTATTATCCAAGCGTCATTGACCTGCCCGCGCGCGCGCGCGTGTGTGTATGTGTGTGTGTATGGGTGTGTGTGCTGTTTTGACCGCTGCTGTTAATGGTCGTCTGCCAACACAAACGTGTGCTAGCGCGTGGCACAGCGGTGTTTACTCGCGTGTCCAGCTTGACCTTCTGGCCGCCGTGCCAGACGCAATTTATTTTTGATCTCGCCTGCTGCTGCTATGGCGTATATTCTCAGCGATCTCTTCTCTACTGCCCGACTCTTCCGCTGAACTTGCTAGCTACCGTTTGTATGCTTGTGTGTGCGCGTGTATGTATCCGGGAGAGAGGTTCTTGGAGTGGCTACATGCATATATGTGTGCGCGCGTGTGTAGTGATGTTCGCGTGTGCAAGGGTTCGTTTAGTTGGTTGGTGGCGTGGGTGTGTGAGCGAATACAAACGAAGATGTCGGAATAGTTTGTTTTGAGGCTTCGTCTGTTTGTCTAGCTGACTTTTAGCGACACAGACGAATGTGTCACCACCTGTATGACTTTGATGTGGTTCACATTGGACAAACAACAGACTTGACAGCTGCAGTAGGTCGGTGAACAGTAGGGATCTAGCGGCCAGCATGTCGGGAGGACAAGTTTGTGTCAATCGGCCGTGCTATTCCCGCGTTTATGATCCACTCGGCTGGAAACTGGGCAGTGCAGATTCAACTGATGCTGCTTCCCTGCGTCTCATTGGCTCTCATGCAGTCCGCCCTCAGCATGACAATGCTCGCTCTCAGAGAACAAGACCGCTAACGAGCTATTGTAATGGCGACTTACTTGTGAAGACGTCCACTGCGAATTGTCTGCATAGGCGTCATGACTGGGATTCACAGCCTAGCATGTCACGCACCGGTGAGAACATTCAATCGGGCGTCGTGGTGGGTGACGGGTGTCACCTTGATCCAGGCGACAGAGCAATCCTTGCCAATGACGATGGCAGTTTCATTGAGAAACACCGCTGGAACATTGCCAACTTTGTTGAAAGGCTGCGGCAAAAAGAGATGCTTGATGACGTCATGCGAAACGATGCTATGGATCGTTGTGACGATGTGCCAGAACACAAAGCTGGTGCTGAAATGAAACACAAAACTCAGAAGGTGAACTGCAACAAGAAACAGCATATTCGGAGTCGTCCACAGCAAGTGTCTTTTGATCGTGGTTCACGGAAGAACACCCACTCCTTTGTCTCCGGGCGTTGTTCCAATACGCCATCGTGTAAGAGTTCGTTGGTCGGACGCGACGTATCTGATCGGGTTCACATTGTTCCTGTTACACTTTCTCGCGACTATGTGCGACCGTTTTTAAACAGCCGGGAACTGGCCGATCTGCATGGTGTTGCCAGCTCGTATTCGACCGTGGGGCTGACCAATGTCGGAATCTTCTAGAAGCTGACCACTTCCACTTATTCGTCACCAGATAATATCGACATAATTGAACCAGAAACCGAGACAAGAAAGACAGACATGGCAACGCGGACTTCTTTCTGATTAATTGTGGTGAACATGCTCTTATAATCGGGATGCGAAAACAAGATGGGAAATGGTCGTTATTCATCAATGTTACCTTAGTGCTAGCGTTTAAGTGTTTCATATGTGCGAGTATTTTTAGGCGTTTAATCTTTAATACCCGCTGCTTTTATGAAATTATAAATATTTGATAATTTGCGTTATTCCTTCATTAATTTTGCTTTTTAGTTACAATATTTTTTGCTTGTTTATCTCAAGGATTTTTAACCTAGTTAAAACTTAAACATATTACATCACGTTGGTAGAATCGTTCGATAAGACCGTGTGTGAGTGAATATGTCAATATACTTACTACCAGGCGCCATGTCTTGTTCACATATTCCCGCATGAAATGTTATCAAAAACCGGTGATATTTTTCCGAAGGCAGCGGCTTCTATACCATTTACAAATTGAATTGATCCAAGTGAAATCTGATTTGATCCAAATGAAATCTGATTTGATCCAAATGAAATCTGATTTGATCCAAACGAAATCTGATTTGATCCAAATGAAATCTGATTTGATCCAAATGAAATCTGATTGATAAAATTAAACCTTAATTGAAAAATGAAAACAAATTGTATCTAAATGTAATGATTGGCTGTTAATTATACAAGAAATAATTTGTATTTGTATATAATGATATATATTTTCATAACTTTTTATATTTCCTATTTACATCTTACATTTTGTATTACTAATTTCAAACATCCCAAGTTATGAAGGGAGTACTGGATCGATTAATTAAAAGTAGGTGAAAATATTGAATATAACGAAATATAATGATGGAAAATTTAGTATAATACATGATGATGATGATATCGTGGCCTAGTTTGGTTTGGTACATTCTATTTTGCGAAATAATCAGAGTAACAAGATTTGATGTGAATGAATCAATTTTGATGCCAATTTATACAACAAACGGTCAAGACAAGAGACAAATCACAGCAATGAACACAAGACAGTAAATTTTTCAAGATATCTCCACGAAATCCTCTTGTTTTATTGCTGCTGAGAAATACCGCTCCACCCTGTTGGTGAAGCCGTGCAGCTGCGTCTGGTCAATTTGGCTGATGCAATCCAGCGCTATATTTTCCAGCAGCTGCATCCTCTGCTCGGCCAGTGAGAGGGTAGCGTTTTCTCTAGCAGTGAGGCTCGACAATCGAGGTATTTCTTCTCGTGACTCTTCAGACGGCTCCACAGCAGCTCAATTGGATTCAACAGGTATGAATATGGAGGCATTCTGAGAAGCTGCACATCATCCTGCTGTCTAAATATCTCCTCAATGTTGCTGTTTGCTGGAGCATTGTCTATGATGATGGTGGGCTGGTGAATTTCGGCTTGGCGACATTCGTCTATGAGACCTCGAAACCATTCCGCACAGTTTGGTTTCTTGAATGAGCCTCATTGCGTGGATATCAATACGAGTCTGGATCTCGTCATTGCACCGATTATGTGCAAGTTTGCTCCTTTGCTAGATGGCTGCACTACAGACGCCCTTGTTCCCACTTTTGATCTTCCTTGGTTCCGCCTACAATACAGGTTGAAGTTGGTCTCATCGACCCATACGGGAGTTGCGACCTTCGGACCGGATGCGAAAAAGTTCTTCTATATATGTCGCCCTCTTCCTTTTGTTAACTTCGCTGTTCATTGCGCTGACGACAGGCCGTACTGTTTTCAGAGAAAACATTTCTCCATCGAGCCAATTTTTGATGGGGTTTATGCACACCTGACATCCGTGCGCATAATTGATCTTAATTTGTAAGTCTGCCAATGTGATTGAAGGCGATTTCTCCACTTCGGTGATGAGAGTGTGTATCATTTCAGGAGTTTTTTTGCGTAGTTACCTCTCCGACGTTTCGGTAAGTCCTGATTCTTCCTCAACCAATGATACACAGTCTTGATTTTCACTCCTAAAGTATTAGCAACATTTTTCCAATCAATCTCATTGTGGTATGCTTCCATAATTCTTTTTCTATCATTTTCACTGATTTTATTATACTTCATTATTACTTTTGCACTATTAACACTAGCGAACTGATAAGTTGTATTAAGTACTATTGTCAAATATAACATGGCGTGCCTGAGCAAATTTCTGCTCAATCGACATAAAGTTGCCAAATCTTCTTATTTTTAATATAAATACGCTTGTTTTCGATGTTTTATACCCAAAAAAATCATTTTTCTGATTAAAGTTTAATTTTTTCACTTATGTTGAGCTTGGATCAAATCAGATTTCGTTTGGATCAAATCAGATTTCATTTGGATCAAATCAGATTTCATTTGGATCAAATCAGATTTCATTTAGATCAAATCAGATTTCATTTGGATCAAATCAGATTTCATTTGGATCAATTCAATTTGTAAATGGTATAGTCGACTCTACTTTCTGTGGTGTATGTGTGCTGTGGATAGTGGTATGTGGCAGCAGCGTTGTATTGTTTGAGAACCACTGGCTGATTTCGGTGAACGACCTAATGACAGTTTGATGTTGGTTCATTCAGATGCGCGTGTGCGAATGTGTGTCTGTGTGTTGATGTTACGACGGGTAACTGCGGAAGTGATTGAGTGTGTATGTGTGTGTGTGAGTGAGTGTGTATGTGTGTGTGTTTTGTTTTTGCGTGTTTATTAGCGAGTTATGGAGGCAGCACGGAACATATGTAACATATATCGTTTGCTTTCTTTTTTGAACTGCGTTACCACAATGTGTTATGAGTATATGAGTTATTGTACCAGAGTAGCATTAGTTGTAATTGTGCCCTATTATGCTTCCATTGTGTTATCTGGGTACATATTTGCGGTATGCTTGTGTGTTTGTGTATGCGTGTGTCATCTTGAACTGTGAAACGAGCGATGATTGGTCGGTTTTGTGTGGCCTTGTTATGAGCTTTGCTTTCCTTATTACATAATTTACATACAGTAATGTACACATCCATAAAAGCGTGTCTGTATGTCTGCTTATAACATTACCATGTACATTATACAGTCTGCCCGTATCTTATGTATTTGATATCTTATGTATGTGATATTTTGCGTATATGATACCGCACGCACGGCTTTAACGGATGACGGATTAAAAATTTGTGAGGCCAATTGATCTTACAATAATTAACTAATTATGACTACTTGTTATAATCAAGAGGCCTTCAGTAGTGCTTGGTCAGTATTTCATTTGACCTAGAAAACATATCAATGAGGCTTGCCTACTGGCATCTCAGTCAACATGAGTCATAGCAGCGATTTGATACGTGTCCACAGCGAAACGCTCTGTGTGTCTGGACTCGCACCATCCTGGTGGCTGGCAGAAGATCAAGAGTCTGGAGACACGCGAATCTGCCTCGCACGTGCTCAAAGATGCCGTTTTCAAAGCGCCCGTCTTCATCGAGAAACTGCGGGTGCGTGTGTTGCCAACTCCGCTTTCAATTCAGTTCAATTCGCAGATGATTTTGGTATAGGGTTCATATTGATACAAGCCAGTAAAGACTAGGTGAGAAATGAAGCATGACAAATTCACCAAATGCTTTTGAATATGGGTAATTCAACGCAGGAGCTGACAATATAAGAATTTATCTGAGTAACACGAGAGCGTATAACAAACAACATTGATATCACATCAAGTTCAAACATAGAAATATCAGTGGAGCAGACGCATAACGAGTGCGTGAATGGCTGAATACCCGAAAGCCACTATATTAGTAGGAATATTTACTTAGTGATGAGGGGATTGTTTTTCGCTCATTTTCACGGTCCAAACCTGTATTTGCTCCAGAATAGCTGGACTATCATTCAGGTCCTTTCGGCTTTTGGCGTCAACAAGTGTGCACACTGTATTTTGTGTGATTTGTTTATGAGCTGAGCTTTCTAGAAGGTTCTGCTGTGAATCACCACTTGTTGTTTGATATGACGTCACACGGCGCATATTGATTTTGGTCGAAAACCGGCGATATTTCACCGATTTGGCAAAACAACAGGCTGATTTAACTTGTCGATTTTTCCCCTGCCGTCCTGCCTGTGTAGGGCGTGACCCAGCTGAGGGAGGGCAGCAAGGCGCACGTGGAGACGCGGATCGAGCCGCTGCATGACCCCGATCTGCACGTCGAGTGGCTGCACAATGGACAGCCGCTGCGATCGGCGGCACGCTTTCACACCACCTTCGATTTCGGCTACGTGGCGCTCGACATTGGCGACGTGGTGCCCGAGGACGCCGGCCTGTACACATGCAAGGCCGTCAACCGGGTGTCCGAGGCGGCCGTCTCGATCACGCTGGCCGTGTCAGGTGTGTGTGTGTGTGTGTGTGTGTGTGTGTGTGTGTGTGTGTGTGTGTGTGTGTGTGTGTGTGTGTGTGTGTGTGTGTGTGTGTGTGTGTGTGTGTGTGTGTGTTGCTCAGCTGGTGCCGTTGACTCGGATACAGCGGGTTTCGTAGCCGTACCGTGTGATATTGGAATTATATGCGATAATATTACAGTGGCGGCGGAATGCGTAGGCTTAGGGATTCGTTCTTGAAAATGAGCCTCTGAGTGGTAGGTTTGGGTGTTTGACGTAGCAGTCGAACCATTTTGACCACTTGGATTGATGATGCTGAAATAATAATTCCGAATTATTACCATCGCCAAGTATATATCCAATCATATACGAGGTTTTTCACCAGAATGAGTTGAATATTTGAATTATCTCACTGAGTGGAAATACTGCGTGCGTTCACGAAGCTAAAATGAAAACGTTGACGAACGGCCATCAATCCCAGAGTTATCTAATTATAACGATACAACTTGTGAATGTGAATTTCTCCTCAGGCAAGGATGGCGTGATTGACGGCACTGACAGGCCAGAAACTGTCGAGACGATCAGGAAGCTGGAGGACAAGGCGACATTGGAGACCATTGAGAACGTGTCCACATATCAACGACCTATCTTCACACAACCTCTGCAGAGTGTGGACTCCGTAGACGAGGGAGGGGCTGTCGTGCTGAGTACCAGGCTGATTCCGGTCGGAGATCCCAAGCTCAAAGTCGAGTGGTTCCGCAACGAAGTGCCTATCGAATTTGGTAAGTACTAGCGTGCATTGAGTGTTATACAGGTAGGAGGAATATGAATTGACAATTTGCCGTATTGTCAGACTTGTTCTAACGGGATTGCGTAGAAAGAGAGATAGACGAATTTATAATGATTTTTCAGTGACCATGACCACACAAAGTGGTAAATTACCACCTATTTTAAATATAATCTATACCTAGATGGGGATTTATCATATAATTCATGTGTAATCGTAGTTTACTTGTGTTAATTTCATGCAATATAATATCGCCTTGTTATGCCACTGTTATGCATTGTTTGTTGAGTTGCGTCTATTTGTTGTTTTATGTATTTTATCATTTACATTATTTTGTTTTGTTTTTTCGCTGCAGGGACTCGCTTGACGGCCACACACGACTTTGGCGGCGTGTCGCTGTCAATATCTGCGCTGCGAGTCCCCGACGAGGGCATCTACACGTGCCGCGCCACCAACGAGCTGGGCGAGGCCACCACCACAGCCGCTGTGCACATCAAATGTGAGCGAACCGGCCGTATAGTTATTCTACTGCTTCATCACAAACAGGCGGCGCTATATTATACTATGTTTGCCATGTATATGTATAATATACTATGTTGGCCATTTGCTTTACGTGACAGACAAAGGCTGTTTGAGATCGAATTTGGTGTTTTTAGAATGACGAGCTGTTTTGACACCTTTTCCGGAGCGACTGCACTTTGATTTGGTGTTGTATTGTGCGTTAGTTACGATTCTTTCATGAATGCGTGTGTGTGTATGTTTGTTTGTGTGTTTGTATGTTTGTGTGCATAATTGACAGCGTCGGCTGCCGTGGTAGTTTCCTCGCAGCATCCGGCCTCCATGGAGAAACTGGCCGTTCTCGAGCAGAAGGCACCGGCGTCGGCACAGGAGGAGCCGACTGAGCACGAGCGGCCCGTGTTCACCACGCCGCTGTCAGGCCGTTGTGACCTGGTCGAGGGCGAGACTGCCGTGCTCACCGCTCGCTATCTGCCCGTCGGCGACTGCAGTCTGCGTTTCGAGTGGTTCTGCAACGGCCACGCCATCAAAGTCGGTCAGTGTCGACCGCCAACCGCAAACGTACACTTCGATCTATCTGTATGTGTGAACGTTTCTGGCACCACATTGCCGCTTGGAACTGTCACATGCAGTATACCGTGGATTCCGGCGATTAAGTCCATATTTGAATCCCAAATTCTACTCCATGTTTTTCATCTTGGGCTTAATGGCCAGGTATATTTCAGGGTAAAAATATTCAGTCCACCATATTTCATTCAACCAAAAGGACAAGCTTAATTATAGTATGAATTATATCAATGTTAATAAAGTGAAAATATGTGCACTAGTTTGATGAAAAACATAAATTAACACTTAAGTGATAGGAAATGACGGATTTTTCATCAAAATATTGTATATGTGGAACAGACCATTTGAATAATACTACCGGATAAAAGTTCAAATTTTGGGTGGGCTTATTGAACCGTAGTACAAAACCTAGTATTTGAGGCCTGAAAAGTGGCGCGGGCTTACTGGCGAGGTGGGCTCAATGACCGGGACTTACTGTATCTGTAGAGTTGGCTTCTCACTGCTTGTTCACGCCGCTGTTTGTCAGGCTCGCGCGTGCAAGAAAGGCACGAGTTCGGCGTGATCAGCATGGAGATGGCGGCTCTGGTGGCCGACGACGCCGGCATCTACATGTGCAAGGCCATCAATAACGCCGGCCACGCCATCACCTCCATCTCGCTGAGAATTCACGGTAATTCGCCACGTGCTGGCGTTATTATTATGATTATTATTCTTTACGGAGCTTCCCCACACTCCAACCCGGTCACGTTTGGCCTCACGATCCACTCTCCGGATCATCGATCTCACCAGATCACACGATCTATACAGATCCACCGACCTCACACAGGTTCACGATCTCACCAGATCCTTCGACCTCACACATGTCCTCGATCTGAGCAGACCTTACTGTTCCTGCTAGTTGTTGACATCGTTAAATATAGATTGGGTGATTCGGCAAGTTTTATTATTTTCATTAGTATTATCATTGAATACAGACAAGGATTATGGACAATGCACACGGACACAGGTAAGTGCAGGCAAATCCAGTAGCATGTGAAGAGGGTAAACGCTATTGTTGCTTACACTCTGTTGTGCCACACATTGTTATTGTTGTTGTTGTTGTTGTTGTTGTTGACGCGTGCGCGTGTGGTGCAGAGCACGGCAGTGTGTTGGCCGACACGATCCAACAGTCCAGCTGGCTGCAGATCAGACGCACGGAGGAGGCTGCGACGACACGCAGACACGCGACACAATCGCAGCACGAGCACGCGCCGGCACCAGTGCTGTCTGCGCCCGTGTTCATCGCACACCTGCAGAGCCACGAGACGCTGAGCGACGGTGATCGGGTGCGGCTGCACGCGACGCTGGCGCCGCGCGACGATGCGACGCTGCGTGTTGAGTGGAGCAAGAACGGCGCCGCGCTGATGACAGGTGCTCAAACATGTCCTCCTCGTTGCCGAGTGGCTAAAACACATGCTTTGTTCATGAGTGCCCTGCGACTAGATTCCCTGGCGAGGTGAAACGGTTGGGCTTCGTTTCTCAAAGTGATAGCCCAATTGACTCAAGGCGGGTTTCGTGTGCGCACATTCGTGTAGTTTTCTGTGCTGGATGCGTGACTGCGAGATAATCCGTGTGTGTGGAGGCCATAAGGCTTTGCCCCAGCAAAATTACACGCTAGCATACAACCTTCTGCACTGTTGTGTTCAAATGCGTATTAGTAGTGGTCAGACAAAACAGACTCCATACAATCAGGGTTTCCTGGTTATATACAGTCAATTCAGCATATACGCCTCATATGTATATGATATCCATATATCTGAATGCTCAAGCCTGCGTCTTCAAACGATCCAGATTAGTGCAGCATGTCTGCCTCTATGGGTAGTATATGCTTGTCATTTTTGCATATTGATATTGTTTTAACCCGCCTAGTGAAGTCTTTCGATGTTAGTCACGTCGTATGTATTTCGTTATTCAATACAATATACGGTTTATTACTGCATTACAGAAACATCATATTGATTCGACAGTTTTTTGTATTGTTTGCCAGCGTGTGTGTGCGTGTGTGTGTGAGTTTGTGTGTGTGTGAGTGTTTGTGTGTGTGCTGATTTGCTTATTTGTATTTATATATGTATATTTATGTTATGTGGCTTTGTTGTTCAGGCACGCGGATACAGAGCACATTCGAGCTGGGTGTTGTGAGGCTGGATATTGACGGCGTGCGTGCCGATGACTCGGGCATTTATACGTGCCGGGCCGTGAACGCCGCCGGCGAGGCCACCACCACGTGCACTGTGCGCGTGCAACGTGACAACGGTGTGTGTGTGTGCGTGTGTAATAATAATAATAATAATAATAATAGCATTTATTGCAATCGCAACATAATAGGCGCTTTTCATTGCAATAATCAACACATACAAAAAAAAAATAAAAAAGAAAGAAAAGAAGAGACACAAATTTATAGACAGATAGGGAGCAATTTTTCAAAAGAGTTTCGAGGCAAAATAATTAAGTCTTCTGTGTCCCGCATCAGTATTCGTCCTCGGAATTGATATTGTGTTCGTATGGCGTAGGATATTCGACTGGAGATTGCGTATTTGGATTGTACGGTATAGCTGTGCTGGTCGCTGCGTTTTGAAGATCATAGATAGAAGTTGTTTTCTATTGTTCGTGATGAGTTGTTCAATGGTCGGCAATTGTAGTAATTCGTATGCTGATGCTGTGTGTGTGCGTGTGTGTGTGTGTGTGCTCACCTAACTGTACTTACATAGTTGTGTTTACTGGAAGTGAGCTAGGCTCGTATTGTCCTGTCTTCATATCCGCTTTTATCAATTTCCCTCGTGAATGAGTTAATATTCACGACTATTACGGTTTCGCTACTTGAACGATTCCAATCAGGTGTACATCTAGTATAAGGGAAGCTATTTTGCTTCAGTTTCCTTCTGCACTGTGTTTCTGAGTGTGTGTGTGTTGTGTCTGTGTATATGCGTGTGTTGTGTCTGTGTATATGTGTGTGCTGTGTCTGTGTATATGTGTGTGTGCTGTTTCTGTGTATATGTGTGTTCTGTGTCTGTGTATATGTGTGTGCTGTGTCTGTGTATATGTGTGTGTGCTGTTTCTGTGTATATGTGTGTGCTGTGTCTGTGTATATGTGTGTGCTGTGTCTGTGTATATCTGTGTGCTGTGTCTGTGTATATGTGTGTGCTGTGTCTGTGTATATGTGTGTGCTGTGTCTGTGTATATGTGTGTGCTGTGTCGATGTTAATTGTGTGTTCTGTGTCTGTGTATATGTGTGTGCTGTGTCTGTGTATATGTGTGTGCTGTGTCTGCGTATATGTGTGTGTGCTGTGTCTGTGTATATGTGTGTGCTGTGTCTGCGTATATGTGTGTGTGCTGTGTCTGTGTATATGTGTGTTCTGTGTCTGTGTATATGTGTGTGCTGTGTCTGTGTATATTTGTGTGCTGTGTCTGTGTATATGTGTGTGCTGTGTCTGTGTATATGCGTGTGCTGTGTCTGTGTATATGTGTGTGTGTGCTGTGTCTGTGTATATGTGTGTGCTGTGTCTGTGTATATGTGTGTGCTGTGTCTGCGTATATGTGTGTGTGCTGTGTCTGTGTATATGTGTGTTCTGTGTCTGTGTATATGTGTGTGCTGTGTCTGTGTATATGTGTGTGCTGTGTCTGTGTATATGTGTGTGCTGTATCTGTGTCTATGTGTGTGCTGTGTCTATGTATATGTGTGTGCTGTGTCTGTGTATATGTGTGTGTGCTGTGTCTGTGTATATGCGTGTGCTGTGTCTGTGTATATGTGTGTGTGCTGTGTCTGTGTATATGTGTGTGCTGTGTCTGTGTATATGTGTGTGCTGTGTCTGTGTATATGTGTGTGTGCTGTGTCTGTGTATATGTATGTGCTGTGTCTGTGTATATGTGTGTGTGCTGTATCTGTGTATATGTGTGTGCTGTGTCTGTGTATATGTGTGTGCTGTGTCTGTGTATATGTGTGTGTGCTGTGTCTGTGTATATGTGTGTGTGCTGTGTCTGTGTATATGCGTGTGCTGTGTCTTTGTATATGCGTGTGCTGTGTCTGTGTATATGTGTGTGTGCTGTGTCTGTGTATATGTGTGTGCTGTGTCTGTGTATATCTGTGTGCTGTGTCTGTGTATATGTGTGTTCTGTGTCTGTGTATATGTGTGTGCTGTGTCTGTGTATATGTGTGTGTGCTGTGTCTGTGTATATGCGTGTGCTGTGTCTTTGTATATGCGTGTGCTGTGTCTGTGTATATGCGTGTGTGCTGTGTCTGTGTATATGTGTGTGTGCTGTGTCTGTGTATATGTGTGTGCTGTGTCTGTGTATATGTGTGTGCTGTGTCTGTGTATATGTGTGTTCTGTGTCTATGTATATATGTGTGTGCTGTGTCTGTGTATATGTGTGTGCTGTGTCTGTGTATATGTGTGTGTGCTGTGTCTGTGTATATGTGTGTGCTGTGTCTGTGTATATGTGTGTTCTGTGTCTGTGTATATGTGTGTGCTGTGTCTGTGTCTATGTGTGTGCTGTATCTGTGTATATGTGTGTGCTGTGTCTGTGTATATGTGTGTGCTGTGTCTGTGTATATGTGTGTGCTGTGTCTGTGTATATGTGTGTGTGCTGTTTCTGTGTATATGTGTGTGTGCTGTGTCTGTGTATATGTGTGTGCGTACATATGTGCATTTCTGCTTATGCCCATATTTTATGTTAGAAAACCACTAGAAACGAAACTAAACCAATTCGGATTGATAAAATTCATATTTGTCGTTTTCTGTCCAACCTTTAATTCCTTACTTGCCAGCCCATCTATTCCTCACGGGTTATTTACCACTGGTCTATGCTACTCTATGGAGTTGGTTTTATCCTCTTGTATACTTATATACGACTTTATCAATTTGCTTGTGGTATCGGCAGACCAACACTGGCTGCTGTCTGAATCTTCTGGTGACGCGGGCGCCGCCGTGTTTATCAGCCACTTGAACGACATACAGTGTAATGAGCGCGATCATGCTTGTTTCGAGTGTCGCGTGCAACCGGCGGCCGACCCGAGCCTGCGTATCGGTATGTTTGTGTGATTGTAATGCAATGTAATAGCGTTTATTGCACTCCACGAATGACTTTTCATTACAATATCATCCACACGCACACACACACGCACACATGTGTGTGTGTGTATGTATGTCTGTGTATGCGTGTGTATGTATGCGTGTGTATGCGTGTGTATGTGTGTGTATGTATGTGTGTGTATGTATGCGTGTGTATACGAGTGCTTTCCCCTATCTTATTTCTCTGTGTGTGTGCCTGTGCGTGTGTATGTGCATGTGTGTGCCCCGGTGTGCGTATGGGTTTGTATGTATGTATGTTCTCACCAAGATGTTATCAATACACATCCAATGCGTTCCTATATCTAATAATGTTTCCATCTATTACTTCTCGTTCTCTGGAGATAAT